>OY748294.1:19494149-19995467 GCA_963556515.1 Nudaria mundana
AGTTCTTTCTCTGTCTGTGTCTATATTTTCTGTCAATACTTTTTGACGCAATGTATTTGTAACCGTATTATTAAACCATTATTATATTGATGTGAAGCATGATAGTTAAGGAATCGTGTTAGACAATACAATATTTGATATTTAATAAAATTTGATTGTGGTTTTATAAAATAATGTCTTTTATTAATATGTATTTAGATACGATCTTTGCAAAAACCATTTAAACGCGATATAACGTTTCTGTCCGTTTGTGTCTGTGAGTTTTGGTAAACAAGTATCGACCTATCGATATAATTTAGGCTTTCGATTGTCGGGACTTGGTGGAACATATAGTAATACATGATGAAATAACTCACTTGTACAGATATTCCACAAATTCTTTATTTGTATTGACCTGACCGGAATGGAATACCTTTTTAAATACCATAGAGCGAAACCGGTCAGGTACAAATAAAGAATTTGTGGAATATCTGTACAAGTGAGTTAGTTCATGATCTATTGATACTTGTTTACCAAAACTCCCCTTCAACATCTCTGGGCCCCAATTCATCCTCACCTAAACGTGGGACCAACAGCGACTTTCGAAATGTAGACGTAATTAATGCCACCGTCTACCTACACCTTCAGGGTGTCAACCTACACAATTTTGTGTGTGAGAGTTTGGGCAACAAAAAAAGGAATCTCGAAACAGGCTATATGCTATATTATGGTCTTGTAAAATGTGGAATGACATAGATCGAGAATTCTCTATTATTATAGTATACATACATATAACGCCCATATCCCGTTGATACAGACTTGAATTACTCAAACATATTACTGTGTACTCGAAACCCATTAACCTTCAATCGTTACGTCGGGAGTTCGATTTTTGCTGAGCGCGGCAGGTGGCTTTTTAGGTTACCTCTGGCGCTCCGCAAATATCGGGTTTCCCGACACTCTCATACCGAACAACGTTTCTTGTCCTGCACCTGGAGCTAGTTAGGAATAACTAGTTCTTCTGTGTGGGACTATCAACTAATCAAGCATTACCTTGACATTGGCGAAATCATCGATGAATATCGATGGAGCCACGTTTTTAAAAAAAAGGAGAAGAAGAATCGTTACGTTATTGTATTGTAAAGACGTCAATACAAAACACTAAATAAAACTCTGCAGATGAAAATACGTACATCGTGGTGCTCCCTATTTAAAAATCCTGGCAATTAAGGTTATCAGTCTTACTCTTCTTGCCACTGGGTTTCTTGTATCCTATACTTACTTTTTCATATCTTCCTATCAATACTTCGCAAGCAGCTCTGTGAAGGAGAAATGTGCCCCATGTGTGGCTAATCTCGTAATTTTAAAGAGGAGCATATACTGACTCAACAGCCTCTTTGGCAGCCTTCCTAGTCATCACCATAGTAACTGAGTTGTAAGAGAAAATATCAGAACAGTAATAATCTGGGATCGTTTTCAAGGGAACTTCTATATCGCAATTAGCATCCTTTGAACCATCGCATTCATCGCTTTTGACCATGGTCCACGCGAGATCTGAAAATAGTTTTGGTTGATAATTGCCCAAATATGTGAAATTGGGACTTATCTGTGAGAGTCTACAACAAAGACTGTTATGATCGCAATAGGGTAAGTGAACTCCACAACACTCAGCTATAGCACGAATAATCTTCCAGTCGTACCGCGCTTTGCCTGGTGGAGTGACCGCTGGTAAAGCGAACTGAGATCGACATTCCATATTTAAATACAATCCACCTGCTTCAGTGTAAGCACTTCCAGGTAGAATTACATTCGCGACTTCTGCACCTCTATCACCTTGAAATCCTATGTAAATTACTTTTGTATTGGTACCAACCCAATTATAAAATATTTGGTCAGCACCCAAAGAGATAACAAGTTCTACGGAATCATTTTTCGTCATAAACTCTTTAACACCAGGCTTCCATCCTGCTTCTAATGCTCCAGCAAAGCTAGCTTCCATCGGTATCACGTGCAATACTTCCCAATCTTTAGCGTTCCCTAAGGAGCTTTTTAATTTTTCCAATTCCCGTATAACCTGACCTCCAGTGTTAAGTTGCTGAACACCAACAAAGATAAGAGGTTTCTTTGCATCCTTCATAGCATCTTGAGCATTTGACAAAGCCCCGACATTGCTTCCTAAATACGTGACATGATAGTTATAGTCACATTTTGGTCCAATGACAAAAATATCCGCTTCATTGCTTCTATAAGCTTGACGTATCCACGTATTCAAAATTGGTGCTTCAAACCTAGGATTTGTACCTACAAATAAAATTTTATCAGCCTGCACTATATCGCTCATCTTCATATTTAAAGAATAGCCGGCCCTAAGGTCACCACCCGATGCTAAGGATTGCAGGCCTTGCTCTATATAAGTATTCTCACTTCCAAGTATGTTTAAAAAATCTTTACAAGTAACCAAAGTCTCAACATTAGTGTGTGGTCCACAGACAGCTAGTATTTTATCAGATTTAACACATGTAATCATTTTACAAACTTGTCTCAGTGCCGTGTCCCATTCCATCGTGCAACAACCACTCTGCATTTTCATCATTGGTGTCACAAGTCGTTGCAGTTCTAACGAGTCTATCGCCCAACGTCCCTTATCTGACAGCCATTCCTGATTTATTTCCTCATGTTCACGAGGCAAAACTCGTATAACTCGATCGTACCTACTGTCTATTACTATGTTTGTTCCTGTAGCATCCGTTACATCGACGGAATTTGTTTTTCTTACTTCCCAAGGTCGGGCTTTGAACATATAAGGGATAGAGGTCAACGCCCCCACCGGACATAAATCTATAATATTTCCAGAGACTTCAGAAAAAAACTGTTTCTCAACATACGTTCCAACAAGCAAATCATTTCCACGGCCGGTCGAACCCAAGATATCTTGACCGGCAACTTGAGATGCAAACCGTATACATCTCGTACAATGAATGCATCGCGTCATGACTGCACGAATTAGTGGACTCAATTCTTTTCCTTCTACAGCTCTTTTACCGTCGAAGTGGATATCTGTGTATCGTGATCGATCACTCCCAAATCTTACTGTTAAGTCTTGAAGATCACATTCACCTCCTTGGTCGCAGATTGGGCAATCTAGTGGATGGTCGGTCAGGAGAAACTCCAGAACGCCTTCTTGGGCTTTAAGTGTGGGAACTGAATTAGTACGTATCTTCATACCTTTCGCTACAGGCATAGCGCAAGAAATTTGAAGTTTCGGCCATCCTTCTACTTCAATTAAACAAACACGGCAGTTGCCTGCTATCGAGAGCCGCTCGTGGTAACAAAAGTTTGGTACCACTACTTTTTCTCTTTTTAAAGCTTGTCCTACAGTGAAATATGAGGGAACTGTTATAGGAGTGCCATTTATGAACATATCTACAGTTTGCGATGGCTTCGCTTGCATCCTGATTTGTACATCTTGAAATACATTCCGACATTTTAATAATTTTCTATTCTGTCTTCTTAACATGATCTTAATCACTTATCTACAGATGAATACTGAAGTCTAAAACGAAAGTAAGAAAACAAGATCGTTCCCAAATACATATAACATAATATGCCAAAGAAATTTAGTGTGAATGTCACAGATTAGAATATAACTGTTATTTCATCCTGATGTCACTGTGTCTTCAAGTATTTAATGTAAAAAGGTTTTATTAATTTGTTAAAATATGATGCATCATTTACCACAGAGTACATTACACTATACTGAAAATCATTTACAAACAATGCTATTTAACCTAAACTAAGCATAGCATTTGAGAACTGGATCACTAATACTACACTAGTACAATCTTTTGCCGAAATTTCGAAGATTTTATCCTAGCCAGGAATCGAACCGCAGCCGCAGGCGAACGCACGACTGAATACGGCAACAAAGTGGTAATAATAGCGATATACGTATACATATTGTCACGCCTCTTTCCCATGGTGGTAGGCAGAGACTATGGCATTCCACTTGCTACGATCCTGGCACACTTATTTATCTTCTTCCACTTTCATAACTGTATTTATGCACGCTCTCCGGTTGTGGGTACTCTTGAACTGGCATTTTATCAAATCATCTCCGATTTGGTCGCCTTATGTCTAGTGATATGCAGAGCAATATGTAAAAAATCACATTCACGACATAATTTTATATTTTAAACTTCACTCACCAATAGGATTATTATAACTATAACTTTTTTCTTGCCATGCGATTTTCAGTACAGATAGACAGGCAAAAATAAACAATACTAGTAAAACAAAATTATTGTTGGTTATATCCAATCAAATCAAATAGGTACTCTTTATTACAAACAAAAAAGAAGTAAACATTTGGGAGATATCGCTAAAGACAGTACAAATGGCGGCCTTATTGCTTAAAGCGATCTATTCCAGACACCCTTTGGATGGATAGCGAGATGAAGACATGAAAAGGGTAGAGCATAACTTATGAAAATTAAAAGAATACAACTTCATAAAAAATAAAATAAAGATTAGACATTAGTTATTGTGCTTTAATTATATTTTTACATTGCCGACCTACCAGTAAATTAATTAAATTTACAGTTGTAACATTTCTAACCTTTTAGTAAAATAAATATAAGTAATTGAAATAGACCTGAATTATAAAAGGTAGAAAATGAAAACAGATATTATATACAACATTGCAATAACAGTAAAAGGAATTCGATTTTTGCTGAGCGCGTGGCTGGTAGCTTTTTGAACAACGTTTCTTGTCCTGCACCTGAAGCTAGTTAGGAATAACTAGTTCTTCTGTGCGGGACTATCAACTAATCAAGCATTACCTTGACATTGCCGAAGTCATCCATGAACATCGATGGAGCCACGTTTTTAAAAAAAGAAGAGGTAGAAGAACAGTAAAATTTCTTATTCTGTCTATATTTTACATACAACAAAATCAAGTCTTAATCCCCAAACGAGTAGATACAAACTTTCGCCAGTCCCTTAGTTCCATCTAATAAGGGGCGTAGGTGTCGTTTCCTGGAACTTTGTGTAAACTGGGCAGAACCTGGTCCTTTTGTCAGCAGGTGTACCGCATGCAGATGAGAATGACTTGGGCCTCGAAGATGTTGATATGACCTCTTAGCACCCACTCTATATATATCACTTATAATATGAATTACTTGGCCTAACTGCAAAACTTCGATATCGTCAATGGGTTGTGGAGGTCAGATGGCTAGCTTCCCGGAAAATATTGAAGTTCTCTGGAAAGCCGACCCAACCCGACCCCAACTGGGATGGGAAAGGGCTCAATAGATGATGATTAATTACTTTTTAAATTTAACATTAGATTTCGCTTCATATTTAAGTTCTGCCAGACCCTTCTGTGCGATGGCGTTGACTCTCGCCGCACGCAGGTCTTTTCTGAAGCGAGTCACATCTTTCTCAGCGGCTGCTAAGTTTTCTAAATTATTTAGCAGCACCTATAAAAATAAATAAAAACGCTGATGAATCGTTCAATGTATTTTAATGGACGCCACATATCCAAAAAAAACCACCTACACACACTATAAAACACTGCAAAACAAAAGAAGTTTCTGATTTAATATAAAATATAAATTGCAATATAAAAGTTGTAAAACTAAACCTTAGCATAATTAGGCTTAGCAAAAGCTATAGCCGCCTTTTTAGTTTTCACCATCGTGGGTGAATTATAAGTAAAAATGTCGGAGCAGTAATAATCTCCTATACTTTTCATTTTCACATCCAATTTACCATTCGTGTTGTTACATTCACTCTTTGCCATTGCCCAAGCTAAACTTGAATACAACTTGGGTTGATAATCACCTAAATACGTAAAAAGTGGGCTAATCTGTGAGAGTCTACAACAAAGACTGTTATAATCGCTATAGTGTAAGTGAACTCCACAACACTCAGCTAATTTTACATTCTTTTCCTGGCAGCTTACAATTGTAAAATATTTCGTCTGCTCCTAAAGATATAATAAGGTCTACTTCATTCGCGTTAACTATCTTGTCTTGTCCACCAGGTTTCCAGCCTGCTTCTAATGCTCCTACAAAGCTCGCTTCACGTGCAAGACTTCCCAGTCATTGAACTTGCATAGTGAATCTCGTAAT
Source organism: Nudaria mundana (assembly GCA_963556515.1). Classification (NCBI taxonomy): domain Eukaryota; kingdom Metazoa; phylum Arthropoda; class Insecta; order Lepidoptera; family Erebidae; genus Nudaria; species Nudaria mundana. The sequence continues at coordinate 19,500,260 of OY748294.1, forward strand.
TTAACTAAATCTTTTATGATTTGACCACCATATTTTGCATCAAGATGCTTTACTCCAACAAAGATGAGGGGTTTTTTCGCGTGTTTTAAAACATCTTTAGCCCCAGCGAGAGACCTTACTGAATCTCCTACATATGTCACATGATAAATTATACTCACATTTTCGACCAACCACATTAATATCAGCTTCATTGTTCAAATAAGCCTGACGGATCCACGAATTCAAAATTGGTGCCTCAAATCGAGGATTAGTGCCAAGGAGTAATATTTTATCGGCTTCAGCTACATCACACATTTTTACATTCAAACAATACCCAGCTCTTATATCAGCACCTGTTCCTAAACAATTTAGGCCCCTCTCTATAAAAGTGTTTTCGCATCCTAAAACATTTAAAAAATCTTTACATGCCACCAAAGTTTCAACGTTAGTGTGAGGACCAGCAATAGCTAATATTCTCTCAGATTGCGAACCTGCCATCATTTGACACGCTGTTCTCAATGCCATATGCCAATCAATGATGTGACGTGATGTATCTCGAGTGAGTCTATTGCCCACCGACCCTTATTGGATAACCACACTTCGTTTATTTCATTATGTTCTCGTGGCAAAATCCGTAACACTCGATCATACCTAGAATCGACTACAATATTTGTTCCCGTAGCATCTGTCACATCGATGGAGTTAGTTTTTCTTAGCTCCCAAGGTCGGGCTTTGAACATGTAGGGGATACAAGTCAACGCTCCCACAGGACATATATCTATAACATTTCCAGATAATTCAAAAAGAAACATTTTGTTGGCAAAAGTTCCAACAAGTATATCACTACCACGACCTGCTGTTCCCAACACATCTAATCCACATATTTGAGAAGCGAAACGTATACACTTAGTACAATGAATACACCACGTCATAACTCCTCTAATGAGGGGACTTAGCTCTCTAGTTTCAACAGCTCTTTTCCCACTAAAATGAAAATCTGTGAATCTTGAACGATCTTGACCGAACCTCACTGATATATCTTGGAGATCACATTCACCACCTTGGTCACATATTGGGCAGTCTAATGGATGGTTAGCTAGGATGAATTTCAAAGCACTTTCTTGAGCCTTGAGTGTGACGGGTGTATTTGTACGAGTATGTATCTTCATTCCTTTTGATACGGGCATAGTACAACAGGGTAGTGGTTTGTTATAACCTTCTACTTCTACTAAACAAAGACGACAGTTGCCAGCTAAAGATAGTTTACCATGAGAACAGAAGCCTGGTATTAGTATTATAGTATTATAGCCTTTACTATACTATATTACTATACCATACTATATACTATATTTATTATATTATAATGTATATATATATATATATATATATTTATATATATATATATATATATATTTATATATATATATATATATAGTAGTGTAGCCTTCTTCATAGCCATTCCTATTGTGAAAGAAGCTGAAACTACCATGGGGGTACCGTTTATGAATATATACACGTCAGCCGATACTCGTCTGATTTGTATTGCCATAAAGATATAGAGACATTTTTTGAGCTTTCCAAAGAATTTCTGAAACATTTTACTTTCAACATTGAAATTTTATTATATATTTTGAATAACAATGCAAATTATCGGACAATAGGTACCGACACTATTAGTAAACAACCGCTTGTCAAGATGGGGAGGAATTAATGAGGAAGAGGTTATATAAAAAGGAATAAAAGTAAGTTTATAAATAAAGGTTATAATATGGAAGGACGAAGACGAATAAGCAATTATATTCCATACTTATAAAATAGTTATATTATATTCTATAGTTATAATAGATCATAGCGGTCTTATAACTATCTAGTATTTGTTGCATTTTTGGGATTTTCCCCCAAAAAATCACTCTAAAAGTATTTTTTCCTTCTGGCCACTTAGGACGGATTCCATGTTAGACGGATTCCATGTTGGACGGATTCCATTTCGGACGAGTTCCACATTGGGCGGAAGTACACTTAATAATAAAATACCATTCGTGTTAATTGAAATCCTAGTGTATTAAAGAATAACAACAAAAAATGTTATTTTTTGTAGGATTCTAATAATAAAAGGATAAATAGACAAAAAAAAAAAATATATAACATGTATATAACATAGTCAAGTAAAGGAATAAATACTTGAGCCAAGTTCCCAGCAGATCGGATAATAAATGGGGTCGCTAAAAACATTATAACGTTATTTGACCTTATTTACCCCATTTTCTCTCCTATCAAGACGAAAATATTGTATTATCGCAAGGAACACTTGTGCCACGTTTCGTGAAGATCGGATACAAACTTTGGCCACTAGCCACATACAGACAGACGGTTGTCCGTGGAAAGCAAAATTGTCCAATCTCAAAATGTAGATACTTCGCTCACTCATTCAATAAAATAATTTTTTGGTAATATTAAATATTATTCATAGAAAACAGCCAAACTCCGAAATTTTTCCGAAAAATTTCTGGGTCACACTAATATTTAATTCGATCCGGGAAATAAACCCGAGACTCCGGAGTCTTTCTCTTTGAGTCAATCTTTTCTCTTTATAATATTAGTATAGAAATTACTTGACTCACCTTATGTATCGACTCAATCAGAAAGACAAGAGCTTCTTTGAACTGGAAGAATGTTTCAGCTGCTCGTTTGTACCTGTAAAATATAATCTTCCTAAGTTCTTAGATCAGACTCAAAAAGAAATGTGTCTGTTCATTTAATAAAATTACCAAAAATTGGTGTTGATGATTTAAAAAGATTAATCAAATACAATCGGATTAGTATACCTAGTCTAAGTATCATTTGACAGTCATAGGATGGTAATACTTTCACTTGGAAAATTGCATTGCAATTTCGAATTTTATGAATTATGCTCGATGGGACCCATTTTAACTACAATTGATGAAAATTTAAAAAAAAAGAAAAGTTCAAGCCCTTTTTGATTTTGGCGGTTTTTCATTCCTTAATCTGGCACCGGAAAAGTTTTTACGTACATACTCGTACATACATACATCCATTTCGCAGAAATCACTGTTTTCGACTCAGAGGAGCTCAGAGAATCATGAGAAACTCAAGATCTCAAAATTGATTTAACACAATCACAATAGAAAGGTCTGGTGTTAATTTTCTGCAATATTTTTGGTTGAATAAGTCGATCACCTTTAGTCGACACTGCCATGCATATAGGGCTGTTGTAGGTGTGTTGGATCTGGATCATTTAGCACCTCTTCACAATAGTACTCACTTCTGGTCATGTATAGCATCAGTGAAGGCGTAGTCTAGTGCCAGTCGTAGTGTTCTAGCAGCCCTGGGTGCGGCGGGCGCGGCCATCACTCTACGCGCTCCTCGCTCGGCGCAGCGAGCCTGGACAAGAAGCCTGCACGCGTCTGCACAAGATGTACTGCGCTCCCAACCACTCCTAATCGTGGAACATTAACTTTTTTTATGCAGATATCGTAAATTATAAGACTTCTATTCAAATAATAGCGTTACTAACCTAACCTATAGAGATAGGTTCGGTAACGTTTCGCTTAAACGAAGAGTCGTTTAGACCAGAGACTTGGGATGCCGCTCGCTTCGCTATATATATGGTTTAGACAACCTTTGGTTGGATTTGCATTGTTATATGAGATGTAAATAGTCATTGGTCGTAAAAGTGTAAGAGAACATCTTATAAATAGTTTTAGGGAAAAATACTAGGTAATCCTAAGAAAAAATCTATGTCATAAGTACCTACGTGGAAAGTACTAATCGTAAGTATGAATGTTCCAGTAAGACGTGGGAGCAGAATCAAATTGCCAGTGAGCTACGAGCAGTACGTACTTACCTTGTATATTTTTTTATACATACTTACACAAGTAAGTAGGCCCAAGAAAAAGTAGATAGAGTGACTGAGGAGATGACGTGTGAAGGAGAAAACATGTTGCGCCACCCCAAATAATTGGGATAAGGGCAGGCAGAGGCAGATGATGATACAAACTTGCCAACGGTAGTGAGTTTCCACGCAGGCAGGGCATCGTCCACAAGCCTGACCGCGGCATGGGCATATTCGGCTGCAGCGCGTAAGCGAGCATTCACTTGCGCTAGCCCATCTCGTAATGCACTATTTTTAGTCAGGGCACCTTCCAGGGGTGTCCCGGGACGTGTGTCTGCACTCCAGATACGATCTAGAATGGTACATACTTCGATATTATAGGCTCTTCAAGAAGATGTAAGAGCGATAATTATATCTTTAGATATGGCCAAAGAAATTTTTTCAATTTTTTCAAAATTTCAAGACTTGTTCTTGCGAGAAATAATTAGGTACAATTGCTAAAAATTCTAATTATTTATAAAAAATTACAATATACATAATTATGTACTAAAAATATCGAATACAAAATATCGTTTAAAAATTCTCCTCTATTGATTAAAATAACTTCAACATTTTTATTTTTGCTCTTAGTACGTACCGAGTAATTGCTGTAATTGCACGTACAAGGAGTGTATACGCAGTATCTGTGCGTGCAACACTCTGCGCTCGCGAGTCAGTTCTCCGTAACGATTTCGTAGCCAAGTTAATTCTAAGCTGCGCATCTCCTATAACATGTACCTAGTACTTAGTTTAAAAATTCTTCTGCATGAAGGCTTTTTGGGTTCTAATTCAACAGTATCTCCATTCTAGTGCACTTATGGACAGATTTTTAGACATCATATGTCGCTAGTTGGTTAAAAAACTTTGGACTGCCATTTTAGAGATTTAGTCAAGCAAAAGTGCTTGTGTTGGGAGTGTGTTCAAGGCAGTAGTATGGTAACCGGTGATCGAACCAATCGAACTCACGTCATCGAAACGCAAGACCACTTTAGGATAAGTGGTCTTGTAGCCTGATGGCTAAGGGACTCGATGCGTTCAGTAACATTTCAACAGCATCAAAGGTTTGTTTGCTATAAAATATAGGAAAGTACCTAATTATTCACAATAAACTTGCTTGTTTACCTTAGTAGACTTACCTTTCTGTTCACATTTGCGACAAAATCTTCATTTTCCGACGCCAGCATTGGTCGCCTGTACAAATCTAGGCTAACGAATAACTAGAACCAAAGAAACTCTATCAATATTACAATGTATAAACGTAATTAATTGTACATAAATGTGTTTGATACCATCGATTTTTATAAGACAATCAACAATTGAAACATACCCAGAAAACAGACTTTGGGTATTTTTCCAGAGTCTGTCAGTCAGGTAGGTAGGTGCCTACCGTGTATAGGAGATGTCGATAGGGCCCTTTGGCATCCTGATGACATGAATTGGAAGGTCTTACCGTGCCTATTTTCCTCCCAAAACTCTCACGAACTTATTTCCCCTAGGGGCCTACTAGGTACGAGTCCGTGAGAGTTTGCAGTTCTTAGTTAGTAATGAAAAATCGCGTGGAGACTTCATGACAGCAAGCTTAGCGTGGAGCGCCCTCAGGCTCGATGGAGCGGCTATATACGAGTACCTACATGCGATAGCAGGCGCTGGTCATGGCAAAGACCTATTTACAGCAGTGGCAGTAAATGATTATGATGAATGTAAAAACCAAAAGCAAGCTCACCTGATGAAGAGTTTTGGCATAAGTATCCTTATTAACCGGAGTAGTAATCTCTTGAAACTGATTAATCTCCTAAAACCAACACAGAAGCTGATTGTTAAACCGTTCAAACGCGAGAAGAATTTATAGCTCTATTCTCCTCTAGCGTGTATTTACCTGTTGAATACTCTCCATTTCAGCTGTGACCACTGCCAGTCTGGCAACAGGGTGAGTTCTCTCACTGCTGGCAATTTCTGCATCAAGTCTTGTCAATGCCGCCAGAACTGTCTCACCATTGTGTGTTTCCGTCAGAGACTTGGTGTTGATTGAATTTTTGATGCCGTATTCCGGGAGAAAGCAATTATAAATTGTATTTACGATACTTCGTGCATGGCGAAAAAGATAGCTTTGTTGCAGTTAGTAACATTCACATTGCAAAGGTAAAGGAACCCTAGACAGGTGTGTCTTAGTTCGGAGTCGTAAAATACGACTGATCCAACTACAGAACTTCGACATTGCTAATGGGTTGTGGAAGTCATGGAAAATATCGAAAGAAAAGGCGAAAGAAAAGGTGGATGACGATGAGTTGTAAAATTAGGTAAATAGGTATATTTTCAAAAAGATAGAGATGCATGATACATTTTAGTAAGAAAGAAGAATAAGGTAATAGTAATAATAATAAGGTTGACAAGGGCCTGACACCTCTTTCCTTGGCTAACGAGAACTGGTGTTAAGTACCGAAGACCGTAAGGACGTATGGAAGAGCAAGGAGCTACACGGGCGGTTCTACCGAGTCTTAACAGGACCCGATGTAGACCTGCTCGCATCGGTGAACTGGCTGCGTTTTGGGGACCTCTTTGGGGAAACTAAAGGTTTTGCCTGTGCAATTCCAGATGAGGTTATCAAGACGAACAACTATCGGTCGGGTACGGTCGACATTTGTCGAGCATGCCACCGTCCTGGTGAATCACTTCGCCATATTATTTCCGGTTGTTCGTATCTTGCTAACACAGAGTACTTGCATAGGCACAATCAAGTAGCCAGGATCATCCACCAGCAACTTGCTCTTCAATATGGCCTTATTGAGTTTGAAGTACCGTACTATAAATACACACCAGTGCCAGTTCTTGAGAATGGTCGTGCATTGCTCTACTGGGACCGATCAATCATCACGGACAGGACTATTGTTGCCAATAGGCCCGATATCGTGTTGGTTGATCGGACCCAGCGTCGGGCAGTGCTCGTCGATATCGCCGTCCCCCATGACGAAAATCTCGTGAAGGCAGAGAAGGACAAACTTAGTAAGTATCTTGATCTGTCCTTCGAGATAACCGCCATGTGGGACGTAGACTCGACGATCATTGTCCCGGTGGTCGTTTCGGCAAACGGATTAATAGCGAAGAGTCTCGATCAACATCTCAAGAGACTCTCGTTAGATTGTTGGATCAAGAGTCAGATTCAGAAGGCTGTTATCCTCGACACGTGCCGTATTGTTAGGAGGTTTCTCACTCTGTAGCCTCCACCGCCGGTAGTTTGGGTCCTACTCCGCTACTGGTGGGTCACTATTTTTTATATTTTTAAATGTATTTGTGTTTTTTATAAATCTATTTAAAAATTTATAAAATAAGAAAGTAAGTGAATTAACGAAATAATAATAGTAATAGGTAATTATTCATTCATTTCGTCGTAATTACTTCACCGATCAGCTGCATTAAAACTTTATTGATGAAATTATAAACTTACAGTTGGTGCAATCCGCGCTCTCAGCCCTTGCGAGCTTGCCATGCAACCCATTCCCATGTCATCACTTTACTACAATGATAAATCAAAATTCCTTAATTTAGCTTAAAAAATTCCAAATAAAGGCGATCCATCCAGGCCAAGGCCAGTACGAAACTGCGAACGCCCTCCAAAATGATCATTGGGATAGACAATACGAGCAAAGCTCCGCGCGGCACGGCATTCACGGTCCTTTAGTTAGCTTTTCAATCAATACAAGCACCTAGAAATTTGTGTGGATATGGTAAGTATTTCTTTAAATTTTACAGAGGCTAAGTGGTAACCCACTACGTGAACATATTGCAAAGGTTAAGCAAAGTCTAGCCACGCCCGGTCTTAAGATGGATGAGCAAACCTTAATACATTGAGACTCCTCCGTGTCTCGGAGAGGGTATACCTTTCGTTAACTTAATATATGTAATCCTAAAATGTTTTGGCACAATGAATTTGGCATACTTTTTTTGGCATAATTATACTTGGTCATAATTGGCATAGTGTACAGAAGCCTAATAGTATATATTACTAAAATTGAATAGGTATAAATTAATGAAATGAATGAAAAATAAAAAAGTTACTTTAACCAGTATTTCCTATATTATATAGTGTCAAAGTAGGTTTAGGTGCGGCGGGGGTGGCCCTTGGGCCACCCCTAAGCCGCCTTTTAATTATTTTACATAGTTACTTATTCTGCGTAAGATTATTATGACTATATTCGTTATTGTTTGATACGTTTATGCCTTTATAAAGCTATGCTTATAAATTTTATGCTAATTTTATTTATGACTAAGACAAATATGCTAAATTTGTTATGGATAAAAAAATTATGCATAAATATCATTAGTCTAAATTACCATATGCCAAAATATTTTATGGTTATTTTTTTTATGCAAATGGATAGTGAACCCTCGGAGAGCACGTTAAGCCGTCGGTCCCGGTTGGCATACGAACATCTATGGCAGTCGTTAGGGGTAGTTTAACTATCTACAGAATGTCGATATCGTCCATGGGTTGTAGATGTCAAATGGCAGTCGCATCACTGAAAATATCGAAGATCAGCTGCTTCGCAGTTAAACTGGTAAGCCGACCTTAACTAGGTTGAGAAAAAACTCGGTGGATGACGGTATTATAATTTCTTTACGTACTCGTATGTACATTACCGTAAATATCTGTACGTAATAATATAATGCTAATAGAGTCAACTCGGCGGGCAACGCAAAGCACCTGTGTGGTGCAGTATGAGTAGGTATACCTATGACGTGGACGGAGAGCAGGCCAGCCTCGAGGCCAACTTCGAGACCCAAGTCATGCGGGCATGCACGCGGCGCGGGCGGCAGCGGCGTTGCTATAAAAACGAACAAGACTCGGAGAAATATGCGTAGGTATCGAAAGTGCCCTAACATGGCAATAGGGTCATCCTCTACTACGTGGACCACAAAATTATGATGATAAATATACCCACATTATACCCACTCGAGGAGAAAGCCGTAACTTGTGTGTGTCTATTTATGTCTAGGTTGGTACTGTAGTGTTGCCACATCTAAATTAATTAGTAACTCTCGGAAAAATAAATTAGTCAATATCACGATAGATTAATAAGGTGCGATTGTTATGTGCAATATACATGCATGGTTCATAAATACACCATACCACATCTTTATACCCGAGGGGGTAGATAGAGGCGATTGGACTTCGGTTCATTTTCCAAGCCTTCGTATTTTGTTAGTTGGTGCACCGTGTGTGCAGGTGAGGTTGAATTGGTCCACGGAGAAGTTAGGGATTAATTTGTCTTTGGTATAAGTAGGTCATTTGTCTTTGGTCATTGTTTTGTCTTTGGTCATTGTCATTTGTTTCTGTTTCATTTGTCTTTGGTATAAGTAGGGTACACATTGCCCTACTCTACTCTGTCCCCCTCCATGTCCATTGCTGTTACGGAACTGCTGCATGAGTGATAGCAATGGACATAAGAATAATGATTAGTGATGACTACTTTCATCATCAGATCTTCTACAACTGCCTACCTGTGAGTGCTTGTGAGAAGTATGCTATTGTAGGTCTACTAGGACCACGGGAAACTGTCATCTAAAAATAAGCACGAGTGAATACGAGAAAACAAAAGACTCTTCAGGAAAGTATAACATGAATTTCTATCGCAGCATATTAGGAACTAGGAACCTACGTCCTTCTATAGGTTATCAATACTTATCACTCACTACCATCACTAACACTTCACTATCATCACTATCACTACATCACTATCACCACAGTCGTTTCCGTCCGTTAGTATGCTTAGATCTTTAAAACTATGCAGTGGTTCTCGAGGAAAATTTTAGTATAATAAATTGTCAAGCGGGCGAAGCCGTGGCCGTCCGGAGCATGCAATATAATCTCAGATTAAGACAACATTGAGATGTTTCATTTACATTGCATAATATAAGTGCACCTAGTCCGCTGTGTAAGTTTATGTTCTTATAGTTTCACATCGTACATAATTTGCCTTAGATTACTGTTAAAGTGTGGGTGTACCTCTTCCTATTAATATAGTATATAGCATCATAAAGCATCGTGCTATTTAAATATAGCATTTAGCAAATGCTATTATGGTTTTCTAATATTGCTAAATGCTATCTGCGATATCGTATGATGGGCCGTCACAGGTGCCGCGCGACGCCAGCCAATCGCGTGCGCATTTCATCTAGCATTGTTGTTGTATTTTAGCAAATTAGCATTTAGCATCTGGAACGACGGGATCGCGCCACTCACTCCAGTCGTCGCATATGCTCGCGATTGTTATCGGTCAAATGGCGTTTTATTGTTTTACGCACCGCGTACGCTGAATTCTCGGACTCGGACGGCTCCCGTAATAAATAGTATTTTGATTTCTGTATATACAAGCAATGAATTTTTAAATACGGCTATAATTTATTTACATACTATCATATTATTTTATATTAGTTAATAAATGAATGACAGTCCTAAGCCTGAAAAGTATGAAGGAAAGTTTATTGTGCAAATGTGGCACCACATTGTATTAAATGCATAAAACCGATGTATAGCGAAGCGAGCGAAGCGAGCGAAGCTCAATCTTAGGCGACTCATGTATTTCGTTTGTCCGGATACTCCTCCTAAACGCCTGAACCGATCTCCTTCAAACTTACCTACCACAGTGATAACATAAAAAAAAATTAAAATCGGACATACTTTCGAGGAATAATCACCGAAAATATGATTTTCATACGTTTTGCAGTTAAAAAAAGTTTGAACATAAAAAATTAATCGATGTCGTTCGAAAATTTAACACTTCGGTCAGTTTTTTGCAACAGCAGCATATGAGCAGCATACATTGCATACCTAGTTATGTACCTATATAGCATGCTGTTATTCCGAGTCCGAGTTGCGAATTAACAAACCAGTCGCCGCGCTTGATTGAAATGCACACATCGTGTTGCCGTACGCAGCCTGCTAAAAATAGCATGCTAAAAATAGCACGAAAAATAACATGCTAAAAAAAATTAGCAAATAGCATTTAGCAAGTTTTTGCTTTTTAGCAACTTTGAACATCACTACTTCCTACCTCTTCGGGGATATAGATAGACATGATCGTTGTATGTATATATTTGATACTAGATGGCGCTGTCTATACACTGAAGAAATATATAAATATATTTTCTTAATATTATTTCTCATTCCATATTTCTTTAGACAACCTATTAAAGATGATTCACTGAATTATAATTATCAATTTTATGTTTTATGGTATTAAAATGAACGAACGGTCATGTTGTCAATGTTTAACATTCAATTCACTGTCATGTTAAGGTAAAGTGTCAACGTTGACCTACCCGGGCCTACCCCCCTTCCCCCTTCTTCCGATACCGAATCCTATTTGTCATTATCGAAAAGATATTACAAATTTGTGAAATAATTAAATTATTTTAGTTTGTTTTTTGTTAATTAATATTGGTTTTTATATAGAACTAAGCCATACACATAACAAGCGAGTGGTAAGTACATAGCATCTTATAAACATATAGAAAGTGGCACATGTCGGAAGCTTACGAATTTGATAACAAATTATACCCAATTTGCTTACAGGGATAGCGATACAGCAGACCTAGGACTCAGGCTTCGGCCTGCGGTCTCCACTATCACGTTACCGTTAAAACGTTTACAATAACGCTTATAAAACTTTGCCACTTCAATACTCTTATTATTTCACAACAAATTTTGATTTCTTGCAATAATCATGTCTCAATGGAACAATAGTTATGCTTATAACAATCAACACCAAACATGGAATGGAGATCCTCAACAATATGGTGATCAAACTTACTATCCTAACAGAGGAGACCCATCCAATCAATATGTAAGCTTTAACGAATTTTTATCACAAATCCAAAACACCGGCGGTGGTAACGTGGTCAATGCTGCCAACTATAGCAATGTTCAGTTTGAAAACTACCCTACCAGACAATATAACCATCAAAATGTACCATCTTCTTCCCAAAATCCTCAAATAAATAGTTATAACTATGCTGCTACCTCATCAAATGCAGCTAACAGAACAGAGTCATACCAACCTAATAATATCCAAAGTCAATATACCACAGTTAACCCTGAGCACCCCTATCCCAATGAAATGATTCTAAAGTCTAATCTGACCGCTACGGCTATAGAATTTGTGCCAAAAAGTTCAATGCCTTCCGGTAGCACTCAGAATATTCCTATACAAGAAACTAAGACTCAAAATGATGTAACTGAACCTAGAATTAATTATAGTAGAACAAATGAATCTAGGAAGGGTTACAGTAATAATGAATCTAGAAGAAACCATAGGAGTTCATCTGACACTAACTGGAGGGAAAGGCCCAAATCCTCAAACCAGCAAAATAGTGAATCAAATCCTCAAGATACTCAAAAAAGTCAAGAACCTAACACTAGGGGTCGTAACCGTTACAATGACCCAAACCGTAAGCAATATGATAAAGGAAAACGTTATCATGAGACAAATGATCAGTATAGTGAGTCAAATGAACAGGAATTATTTAACACTCAGGAGAATGCCAGTGGCAATAACACAGGCTCAAACCAACATTATGAATCAAATGCTCATAGCCCTGAATCAAACGATCAAGTTCACAACTCTGGTCAGGATTCCCAATATTATTCCGCTAGCAACAATGAAGAATCTTCCAGTCTTTATAATGAATCCAGTAACCGAAACCCAGTAGCTGAGACAAGCTATCGAACACGAGAATCAAATAGTAGATATGAAGAACCTAGTTATCACAACTCGGACTATAATAGTCGTAGCTATGATTCAAACCGATATGACGCTAGTAACAGAAGGGGCCAAAATAGGGTAAATTATAAATCTAAGAATAAAGACCCAGATAATCGTACATTCTACAACAGCGCAATGGGTAGAGACAGCCAAGATGTAAGAGGTGCTAGAGGGGAAGGATCTGGACGGTACATGAACTATGTAGGAAGTCAGCGCTTACGAGCTGCAGACCGTAACATGACTGACGATGAACAGTATGCTAATATGTATTTACAGCCTAAAGAAGACAGAATGGAAAGAGATAGAGATCGAAGAGAGAAGTCAGAATATGTATCAAGCCCTCAGAGATCCAAAAAGCAATATAGTCATCATGATCAAGGTAAATTCTATATAAGAAGCCCTCTTAATATTCTGTACTTTAACACATTCTTTTCCAATAATTTTACTTATTTTGACCGGTTTCTCATCACGGATCTTAAAATTATTTTGATTTAGCCACATATACACTAGGGATTATTTTGTCCCCCAACGTGACGCGCAACAGCCAATCTACTTGACGCTGCAAATGGTGCGTGGTGTCTTGCAACATTTGACGTTACTTGCTTTCGCTCCGACAGCGAGTGTATATTTTCAGCATCAGTGTTTTATTATTTCCGGATGCCGGCGACCGGACGGACCGTGTCCTTGATAATTCTTATCATCTGTTTCTCCATAAGATCGAGAGGCAAGAGCACCTTCTCTGGCTAATTCGTCAGCCCTCTCGTTGCCCATGTTGCCCCCGTATCCGGGGACCCAGGCAATCGTCAGGTCGGTATCTCGGCCAGTCTGTCGCGTCGGTGTTTGTATTGACTACAAAATATTCGACGACACTCCCACATAATAGTTGAGGAACACGTTATAATATATTGCTTCATTTGCCCTTTATTGAATATGTACCTTGTTGAGAGGGGAAATTTATACATTGCTTTAATAATGTTTGTTTTCCAGTTCACTCGGAGATGACACAACGTGAACGTCTAACAGAACAGTTAGATAAAGGCACTTTAGAATGCCTGGTGTGCTGTGAACGTGTAAAGCAAACAGACCCAGTATGGGCCTGTAGTAATTGCTATCATGTACTGCATTTGCGCTGCATTCGAAAGTGGGCTATGAGCAGCATGGTTGGTAAGTCTTAGAAACAAATTCAAGTTATTCAAGAATTCAGTTTTACTTAGGAAAAAACACTATTCCTAAATAGGTTCACGACTCCTTTGCTATTCAATAAAATCCCTATAGTTATTATGAACCTTCCTTTGCATAAATACAAAAAGGAAATTGAAACAAATCTCTTAAAAAGGGGTTATTACTCCATTAATGATTATTTTTAATGATAAGCATTCAATTTATAAATTGTATGTATTGCTGGAGTACAAAAATAACTTGTATGTCTGCTGCCTTTCCCCACAACAAAATTCCGTACGACATGAAACTGTGAAAGTAGCTAAAATAATCAAGCCTGTTTATTTTAGCTTAGTTTAGTTTAGTTCTTAGTTTCCCAAAGCCTCACTAAACGATAGGTGCAGCACTTACAGATAAGGTTGGCTGGGTATAAATTATGCTCCATGCTTTTTCGGAAATGGTAATAGGTTCGCCTTCTATTACGTGGATTCAACAGTGATTGGTAAAATGTGGGTGTAAAGAACGGCTCTATCCACCCCTTCGGTATTATTATTTTGTGTATTGTAAGCTTTACCTAACTCTCTTACCAGCTATCTATATCCCACAGATGGTAAATGGCGTTGTCCCGCCTGTCAGAACACAAACGAGGCCATACCAACAGACTACCGTTGCATGTGTGGTGCGGTCCGCTCACCCGAGTACCAGCGGGGCTCGGTGTGTGCCCATACGTGTGGCCGTGCGTGTTGCAGAACTAGGGCGTGTCCACACCCTTGCACGTTACTGTGCCACCCTGGACCGTGCCCACCTTGTCAAGCCACTGTTACCAAGTATGTACTTGCCTTATATTTTTATATTTGACGCAGAATTTATATAATATGATTGATAATAGATCGGAAAGGTGACAAGTAACTGTAACTATGACAATTTTAAATGTTGACAATAGAATATTGATGACCAATTTGAGTGCATACCACTTGACCAATTACACACAGACTTGGTTGTTAGCCATTTGGGGGTCCCGGTGCATTAATTACAAAGCTGCTCAAATACTTGTTGTACTCGACTCTGTTCATTTAACATTTAGTTGTTGGTCCAAATTACAAATGCACTCGAATACGGACTAACGACCAAGTGTGGCTCAGTTTCATTGGTCGATAACTCGGTCGTCGGTCGATAGCCCGCATGCGGGGATTACGTTAATACTGGTTTATTGTTATATGATGACAATCAGCTAACGACCTGCGGGTGCTAATGACCAATGAAAACGGTTCCCCGCAGAGACACTACGAGACGAATGAAAAAGCGCCATAGTATATACGTAGTCTAGTAGTATTCAATCTTGGACATTCCAGATAACTTAAGTTCTTATACTAATGATATGCTGTGTCTATAGGCAATGTGGTTGCGGTGCAGAAACTCGTTCAGTCCTATGCAGTAGCAAGTTGCCTCAAGTGTGTGGTCGAGTCTGCAACCGCACATTAGAGTGCAAAGTCCACACTTGCACTAAAGACTGCCACGAGGGACCCTGTGATATATGCACTGAGACTGTTACTCAAGGTATGTAGTTTTACCGTTTTTAGTAAGTTTTTATTTCAGCTATGTGTAGAACAATAAATAACTACTAATAGTAAACTTAATGTAATGTTAACACATTACAAAGGTTAAGCAACATCTAGTCAGGCCGGTCTTGGGATGGGTGACCATTTCTTAAGACACTGAGACCCCTCCGTGCTTCGGAGAGCACGTTAAGCCGTCGGACCCGGTTGTCATACGAACATCTATGGCAGTCGTTAGGGGTAGTTGGAGCCCAAAATCAAAAATTCTCGTGGTCTAACTACAGAACTTCGATATCCCCATGGGTTGTGGAGGTCAGATGGCAGTCGCTTCACGGAAAATGTCGAAGTTCAGCCGGATTGCAGTTGACTGGAAAACCGACCCCAACTGCGTTTGGAAAAGGCTCTGTGAATGATGAGTAAAAATGTTAAAGTGTGGTGGCACATTCTTTCTATAGGGCAGCTCTAATACTGGCAATTGGGAAGTTGCTGCAAGAGCGTCATACATAAGTAAGATTGAAATAAATTGAATTGAATTTTCAATGAGATTTATTTATTTTTGATATTTATGTGAAACTTGACTACTTTAAAATTTTGTGGTCGCCTTTTTTGTCTGAGTGAGCAAAGCATCTAGATTTAGAGACTGAATAATTTTGCTGTCGTCCGTAGTCTGTATGTGTTTCTGGCTAATGGTCACATTTTTATCCGAACTCCATTTAATGTTTCTTTTCTTATGTAGGTACATCATAAGAAAAGAAACATTAAATTTAAAAATAAAATAAATCTAAAATTCCTTAAATAAATTACACGTCAAAAATTGACACAACAACCAACTTGAATTTACCGATATGGGACTAAATAATTGGCAGAATGGGGCTAAATTTAAAAAAAAATAAACGTCCAAAGATAACAAATATAAAAAAAGCATACAGTCAAATTGAGAACCTCCCTCCTTTTTGGAAGGCGGTTGAAAATTAAAACTAGAAAAATTAGCAAAACTGGCCCCCCTAGGCAGAGTGCCCCCAGGCAGCATTTCTGCACTGGATTGCTAAGGAGAGTCTTTGATGAGAAAGCTGCTTGCGCGGCTTCACCAGTTTCTTCCCTAGTTAGTTCTCCCTTCCAGTTTGTTCTTTGATTTAAAAATAATAAAAATGATCCGATATGGCCATGTATGATGATGTCCAGTGTGTCACTGCCCGGGCGCGGTGGTGCGCTCGGTGGCGTGCACGGCGGCGAGCGGCGCGAGCGCACACTGGGAGTGCGGCGGCGCGTGCGGGCGCGTGCTGGCGTGCGGCGCGCACGTGTGCCGCGCGCCGTGCCACGCGCCGCCCTGCCGCGCCTGCCAGCTGCTGCCGCAGCACGTGCCCACCTGCCCCTGTGGAAAGACCAAGTCTGTATACATATGATATGTAGAATAGAATATTACAAGTAACATAAGATCAACTTTTATATATTTTCTTATACTTTTGTATATTCTTTTCTTTCGCCAATACTTATCCACTTTTCATTTCACTTCGATCTGTTATGTCCATCCAAAGGTTGTAGGAGATCACTCTATGTGATAAGTCCGCCATTTGTACTACTGAATTAAGATTTAGTTTGTATTTAATATTAATTTGTATATTAGTGGACAATAAAGTATATTTCTATTCTATTCTATTCTATCAACCAAGGGAGGCTTTATCGCTTAAAATTTCAGCAAAAAAAACTTAATTGAAATTGTTGGAGTGAGACACACAGAAAGCACCTTTTACCCGAACAGCTTTCGTCAAAAAAAGAATTTACAAAATCGGTTTACCCAGACTAAAGTTATGAGGTAATAAACAAGGATTCACTTTATGTATTTACAATATCCTCATAAGTCTGTGCATGTATGTATGCTTAGATCTTTAAAACTACACAACGGATTTTGATGCAGTTTTCACTAATGCATAGAGTAGTTCTCAATGAAGGTTTTTGTATACAATTTGCCAAGCGGACGAAGTCTGCTAGTAACATAATATACTAAACATTAACATTTACAGTATTTAGTAAAGATAGTGTTCCGGAAGATGGCAGGGTCAAGAAAAGATCTGTCACTCTTCTTTCTTTAATTTAAATAAATAACTCTTGACTTAATTTCTATCTCCGTGCCATCCTATCCCGAATACCTTGTAACCTGTTCACGTGTATGTACAACGTCCAGGTTGGAGCCAGGTTCCCGCAAGTCGTGCACGGACCCGATCCCGTTGTGCGGTAACATCTGCGCCAAGCCGCTGTCCTGCGGCCCTTCTGGGGACAAACACTTCTGCAAGCTGGACTGCCATGAAGGTAAAGGAAGAAATAAGAAAATAAAAACGTTGAAAAATCTCACAATACACGTTAAAACCTGCTAAGTGCGAGGCGGACTCGCGCACATTGGGTTCCGTACTTAAACGGCAAAAAAATCACGTTTGTTGTATGGGAGCCCCCTTAAATATTTATTATATTCTGTTTTTAGTATTTGATGTTATAGAGACAACAGAAATACATTATCTGTGAAAATTTCAACTTTCTATCTATGTCTGTCTCAAACTCTCAGTAAAGGGTTCCCGGTATACCCTTTGGGTACGGAACCACAAAACCAACAAAACAAAAAAAATACAAAGTAAAATAAAACAAAAAAAACTCAACTAACCATTAGTAAACACTGAAATAGGCTATTTTTAAATACTATTATACTGATTATTTATAAGAGTAACCAAGGAGTTTCTTGGCTGTTATTCTCCTTGGGAAACTGTATTTTGGAATGTGGCAGTTGATTTATAAGATTTTACAAGTGCCTGTGAGGACCTATGTGGAACAAAGAATTTTTGATTTTAAGTATTAAACGCCCATTACTAGTATTTAACCCCTGGTTCTACACACTCGGCGAGGTATACAGCGACAGGGAGTGTGAGTCTCGGTCTCGGTTCGCCTCGTATCGGTCTCGTTTCGCCTCGTCTCGGTCTCGGTCCGCCTCGTGTCGGTCTCGGTCCGCCTCGTCTCGGTCTCGGTCCGCCTCGTCTCGGTCTCGGTCCGCCTCGTCTCGGTCTCGTGACCACTCATGACTCCGAGTCGGTTTTTGCGCCTGAATCAACTGATACACGGAGTGCGTAGATGGTGAACTCTTATCGAAAGGCTCTCGTGCGAGACTCTTGGCGAGTAATGGCGAGAGTCTCGCCGAGTTTGTGGAATTCGGCATCTAAACTCCGGTAACTCTGCTTTATTTTATAATATGTGAATAACATAGGTATATATGCCCCCCCCCCCCCCCCCAGCTGCTTGCCCCACGTGCGCCGACAAGACAGTGGTACCGTGTCGTTGCGGACATTCCAACAAGGAAGTGCCTTGTGCTGATCTACCGCAGATGTATGACAACGTGCTGTGTCAGAAGAAATGCAATAAGGTAAGAGTTTTGCCGTTTGTTAAATAAATAAATACTTTTGGACATATTCACACAACATTATCATCATCTAGCCTAAACTAAGCTTTAAGCGAAGCGTGAAGAGGCACATTACTGGGTCGTCAAGTTGAGGGTCACTCTCTATAGTATTCCTGTGTACTGTGAGAGTCGCCCTCAATTGCCAGACGTCGCCCCAGCTTACCATCAGGCGGGTGGCGTCAATTTGTCGACCTAAACAAAAAAAAAAGTATCT
This sequence comes from Nudaria mundana, assembly GCA_963556515.1. Classification (NCBI taxonomy): domain Eukaryota; kingdom Metazoa; phylum Arthropoda; class Insecta; order Lepidoptera; family Erebidae; genus Nudaria; species Nudaria mundana. The sequence goes on from OY748294.1 coordinate 19,519,257, forward strand.
ATAAAATAAAAACAATTTAAATATTTTGGCGTCTTGGTGGCGTGAAGACTTCGCAGTGTCTATGTCTGTTGGTTTGATTGTTCCTCCTAAAAGGGATTAGCCGGTGGTTGAAGTTGGAGATTTATTCTGTACTAGCAGACGTCCATTTGACAAATTATATACCTACACAATAAAAAACCTTCCTCGAGATCCACTCTATCCATTGGTAAAAACCTCAACAAAATCCGTTGCGCAGTTGTAAATATCTAAGCATAGAAAAGGAGCGGGCGACTTTGTTGTATGCTATGTTATGGTTTTGGGGAAAAGGAAAAAACACGTTGTTAATATGATAATGTGTAGAAAATGTCGTGTGGTCGTCACCGCTGCCGCACGATATGCTGTGCGGCCTCGACGCACCGCTGCACGCTGCTGTGCGGCCGCACGCTCTCGTGCCAGACCCACCGCTGCGAGGAGCTGTGTCACACGGGACACTGCGCGCCCTGCCCGCGAGTCAGTGAGTATATCCTTATATGTACTTCCCTTTTAGGGTACTATCAGCAAAAGCTGAAAAAAGTACCCTTATACGCCCGTCGTTCTCCGTCTGTCCGTCCGTACGTATCACTTTTCAATCTGACACTGACATGCTGATAGTACCCTTGGAGCATTTCGCAATTGCGCGCTTAGCGTAACCGCACTCCAGCCTTGTTTTATTATTTTCTTTCTATATTATTGTCTTGAAACCAAGCCATAAATACCCCAAAAAGAAAACTTAAAATATTCATCAATACAAATAATAAAATTGTAAGTGGTCGATGTCTGTACATCGAAGATGTATTAGAGAAACTGTTGTAACGGCTTTATGAACGCAATAGTACCCAAAACAAAGGTTTTTAGAGTTTTTGTCTGTTTGCCTGAATGTTTGAACATGCTAATCTCAGAAACGCCTTAACCGATTTGAATGCGGTTTTTAGTAATGCGTTGTGGTTTATTGAACTTAACATTTAAGGTTTGTTTTATTTCAATCGGTTCATAAATAAAAAAGTTATGTCGATCTAAAGTACCACGCAGGCGGAGCTGCGGGCAACAGCTAGTATTCAATATATTGTGATTTCGCTCAAAAGTACGAACTTGTATTTCAATAATGAAATAACTAACTAACATTTTTTTGAGCAATTAAACATAAAACAGGTTTAATTTTTTCTTAAATTTTCTCCAATTGAAGTCAAAAAAGTCCCCTGTTAACGAACTTAAGTGTCATACTCTTGAAAATGAAAACATTTTGACTTATAAATGTTTGAAATTCTTGCATGTAATTTTTCAAGTGAAAGTACCACTGTCCCATGACGATCAATTTATGTTGTTTAAAAACACAGTCACTGTCAGTCTTTGTGTCAATGTTTCACATTGACACAAAGACTGACTTCCAAATACCGGAATGGGACCAAATAATTGTCGAAATGGGACCACTCGAGAAGCATTCAATTTAAAAAAATTATAAATCGGATAACCCAGACGAAAAACATGATAGGTAACAATCATTAAATAAGTTATTTTTTTGAGTCTGTATAAAAATTCAACCTCCCTTTGGTATCTCTTACCCAGGCTTCGAGGAGTTAACCTGTGAGTGTGGAGGCGAGGTCCTGCTGCCCCCGGTGCGCTGCGGCACGCGGCCCCCCGCCTGCAGCGCGCCCTGCGTGCGGGAGCGGCCCTGCCAGCACCCCCCGCACCACTCCTGCCACTCCGGGGACTGTCCCCCCTGTGTGGTGCTCACCACCAAACGTTGTCACGGGGACCATGAGGTAACCTTCCCAGCCCTCGAGACGAGATACACTGTAAACAAACGGACAGTTACTGAGTTACATTGCGATTATGTCAGTCCTTATAACCCGTAAGCAGTAATGGCGTCAGTCAGACGAGAGCTGTCGTCGTGTTACGTGGTAAAGGAAAACATTTAGTACCGTAGTGGTCAACATTTCATACAAAATATCGTTTTATTAAAAATACGTCTGATTCGGATTGTTCCAACCAATCTGCTTTGTCTAATACAAACGACAGCGATTAAAATAGGGAATTAAAAAATGGTTTCAAACCCTAGAAACTCGTTTACACTTTTTATCTCGTTTCGCTGGCTATACATCTATAGCAATTAGCCGTTTTATTTATCTACACAGATATATAAAATTGGATTGTCAGTTTGTAATTTCAAATCAACAGGATTTTACTAAATGCATCTAAAATTATACGGTAGCTATTGGCATAATTTTTTTTTTTTTTTTTTTTTTTTTTTTTTTTTTTTTTTTTTTTTTTTTTTATGTACACACATAACGGTATAAGAGCGAGAAGAATACAATACAGAAATATCATTAGTACAAGGGCACCACTTATTTCAAATGAAATCTCTTCCAGTTGGCCAGGGGATGGAAATGCTAGGTAGAATAAAGTTAATGTGTGCGTAGATCGGTTGAAATACATAGATACATACAATATACATATACATACATATTATACTTACATAAAATATACATAATTATAAGATAAATAAATACATTCAAATATATAAGTACAAATTATACAGAATACATACGCATAAATATAAAGATATACATAACCTAAATATTATAAATACATATACATATAGATAATTCAAGGCAGAGAGGAGAGATAGAAATCTTTCACTTTTCTCTTAAAGGTGAAGATAGTGTTACAGGATTGTATGTTCGGCGGTAGAGAGTTCCACAGCCTGACCGCATGAACAGTAAAGGTGTAGGAGTAGAAATCGGATTTGTGAGAGGGACAGGTGAGGCGGTATTGGAGATGAGACCTACACGGAGCATCAGGTGCGTTCAAGTAGGAGAAACGCTCTCGTAGGTAGGACGGATAGGAAGGATTATGTAGGATATTATATAACACACATAATATCCGAGTATTTCTGCGAAGACGAATTGGGAGCCACTCGAGTTCCTTGCGGAATTGTGAGACGTGAGCATACTTACGCAGGTTGAATATGAAACGAATACATAGATTTTGTAAGCGCTCAAGTTTATTTAGAAGCTCCTCGGTGGCATCCAGGTAGCAGGCATCCGCATAGTCTAAAATAGGCTGAATCAACGTCTGCGCAAGGGACACCTGGATGTCCAAGGGTAAAAAGTCTTAAAGACATTTAAGGGTGTGAAACGTGAAATGAACTTTCTTACTCAGCTGCCCTACATGAGCGTCCCACGATAGATGACAGTCGATAAAAACACCAAGGTTCTTTGCGACCTCAGTGTATGGAATCTGACAATCATCCATGACAACTGGTGGGAACGTAGCCATGTCTAACCCACCTCTCATTTGCCTACTGCCAATAATCATGGCTTGTGATTTAGTCGGGTTGATATGAAGGCCATACGAACTAGCCCACTGATGAATAGCACAGATCTCTATTTATGGCTGCAATGGCAGTTCTACTCTCATTCAGCGTAAAGTGCCGATACAACTGCAAGTCGTCTGCATAGAGATGGAAGTTAGAGGAGATAACTCGAACAGCAGAGTTGATGAAAATGGAAAATAGTAAGGGAGAACGTACGCCGCCTTGAGGGACACCGGCACTAAGGTTACACCACGCTGAGTTTTACTTGTTGTCTGTTCCTAATCCTTAAAACGACTAGACCGATTTTAACAGGAGTTTCACTGGCATTTAACCGATGTTATAAGGTGTACCTTGGCTACTTTTTATCTCGGGAAACGTGTTCCCGTAGAAATTGGGAACTGGACACCTATTCCACGGGCAAAACCACAGGTACATATTATTATTCGGACGCTCCTATACTGTGGAGCAGATTTAGATAGGCACATAAATATACTATTTCTTGAATTGGAACACAAGAGTTTTAAGTAATTCTCGCGGATGGAGCAGTGAGCTTTAATTAGTTAATAATATATGTTTGTTTGCTGTAAAATAGGAACGTAAAACAATACCATGTTCTCAAGAGGAGTTCTCGTGCGGTCTACCTTGTGGAAAACCACTGCCTTGTGGCAAGCACACTTGCATCAAGACTTGTCACAAAGGGCCCTGTGATACTGGCAAGTAAGTCATTTCAAGTACATAATCATAACACAGTACATAAAACAATGTCACATCCGCTGTCTGTCCGCCCCTATGTATGTTTAGATCTTCAAAAATACGCAAGGGATTTTGGTGCGGCAAAAGGTACCCGGGGGACTGTACCACATTAGTCCCGGATAGAGCTTGCTATGGGCTAGATTGTGCTGGGTGGAAAATGTCCTAAATATGTATGTATTTCCTATTCTAGATGCACCCAGCCGTGTACAGAGAAGCGTCCGTCGTGTGGTCACCCGTGCGCGGCGGCGTGTCACTCGGGGGCCCCCGCGGGGTCCACGGGCGCGTCGTGTCCCAGCGCGACCCCGTGCCGCCGCCTCGTGCGCGCCTCGTGTCCGTGCGGACGGAGACACGCGGACAGATGCTGCTCTGAAAATGCACGGGACTATGCCAAGTACGAACATTCTAAAGTAAAAGCCGCGCATAATGACGTATGAGTTGTGTCTTCGTAACTTCGTATGCGCAAGCACCGCGGTGAGCCCGACGGTCCCCGACGACGGCCGATGTCTAGCGGAGTCGCCCGAACGAGGACAGAGATAATAATCGCTCGCTATCACAATGTCTCGTCTCGTTGGTGAGGGGCTCGTGGTCTAGTGGTAACCGACAATATTAATACATTACAAGGGTTAAGCAACATCGAGTCATGCCGGTCTTAGGATGGGTGACCATTTCTTAAGATACTGAGACCCCTCCGTGCCTCGGAGAGCTCGTTAAGCCGTCGGTCCCGGTTGTCATACGAACATCAATGGCAGTCGTTGGAGCCCTTAAAAATCCTTGCGGTCTAACTACAAAAACTTCGATATCGCCCATGGGTTGTGAAGGTCAGATGGCAGTCGCTTCACGGAAAATATCGAAGTTCAGCCGAATCGCAGTTAGACTGGAAAGCCGACCCCAACTGAGTTGGGAAAAGGCTCGGTGAATTATGATTCTAACAAGAAATTTAAAGATACAAACAGTATCATGTGTACACAATTTGAAGCCGTGTGGTAATTATTAATTTATGTTTCACAGAATGATCGGCGCTCTCGCTGCAACGAAGATACAGGACGGCGGTTCAGTCGATATATCGGATGTTCAGCGGCCCGGGAATGTGCTTAAAACGTAAGACCAGTATTACCTTTTTGAAACCAATAGCATACTTTTGAAATCGGACATTTTTGCGCTCAGTTACACTCAATCTCTCAGAAAGACCATACGTCATGTTGTCGTCTCGCACCGCCCCGCTGTCCTCCGCACCGCATCACCTCGCTGTATTTTTATTATGAATATCCGCTCAACTCTGCTCCACCCCGCTCGTGCTGTTTCCTTTGAAGCGGAGCGGAGATTTCGAGCATAGTGATTGGTCAATTCGTGCACCGCTAAGCTCCTCTCCGCCCCGCTCCGCGTCAGTGGAAACCCGGCCATAGGCGCCGCCGGCATGCTGCATGCCCACGTACTGCGGAGTTCAGTAGTTAGCTTCAGGCAGTTTCATTAACCACTGTTCGACACAGGTTGTCATATATACATGACAGTAGACGTGTGTGGAGCTCTAAAGTAAGACCATCGAGACGAGATCATTTTCGTCAGCAAACGGACTGTTACTGAGTTACATTGCGATAACAAGCGATTAATATCTCTGTCCTTATCACTCGCACGCAGTACTGACGTAAGTTGGTCGACGAGAGGGTGTAGTTGCGTGTTTCGTGGTACAGGAAAACATTTAGTACCGCAGTTGTCGACATTTCATACATGTTATTAAAGTACTCTTCCGACGAATCTTCTTCGTCGAATACAGACGACAGCGATTAGAATAGGGAATTAAAAATATGATAATTTATGCAAATAAAAATGTTACCAGAAACTTTGCTTACATTTTGTTTTTCGTTTCGCTGGCTTTCAGTTAGACAATTTTACTAAACAACTGTTCGACAAATAAGGTATACTAGTTATCCCAGCGAACTTTGTATCGCCTCAAATATATATATTAAAAAAAAAATATTTCATGCAAATGTATGTATTATTAATTATAATTGAAAAACGCGACGGACGGACAGACAGACAAATTGTCGTATTAAATATATAGATAGATGCGAGTAGAGACGTTACTGGATATGGTTGTGGTCAGGCTGGAGTGCGACGACGAGTGCCGCGTGGAGGCGCGCACGCGGCAGATGGCGCTGGCGTTGCAGATCCGCAACCCCGACGTGTCCGCCAAGCTCGCGCCGCGCTACTCCGAGCTGCTGCGCGCCACGGCCGCGCGCGAGCCCTCCTTCGCGCAGCAGGTGCACGAGCGCCTCACCGAGCTCGTGCAGCTCGCCAAAAAGGTACCCACACTACCCACAATACTCGCCCTACCCACAATACTCGCGCTACCCACACTACCCGGTCTGCCCACACTACCCGCTCTACCCACACTACCCGCTCTGCCCACACTACCCGCTCTACCCGCTCTACCCACGCTACCCGCCCTACCCACACTACCCGCTCTGCCCACACTACCCACACTACCTACACTACCCGCCCTACCCACACTACCCGCTCTCCCCACACTACCCACACTACCCGCTCTACCTACACTACTCGCCCTACCCGCTCTACCCACACTACTCGCCCTACCCACACTACCCGCTCCACCCACACTACCCGCCCTACCCACACTACCCGCTCTACCCACACTACCCGCTCTACCCACACTACCCGCTCTACCCACACTACCCGCTCTACCCACACTACTCGCCCTACCCGCTTGAAAAAGATGTCACATAAATACGACACGAGCAATCGAGGCATGAAAATGTTTGTCGACACGAGCGCATAGAAAAAGAGAATAGAGATAACATTATAAAATCCAATAATTATTTTTTTTTTTAATACATCATCATAAAACATATTGTTTTTTTTATGTAGTCCAAGCAGAAAACCCGAGCTCACTCGTTCCCATCAATGAACTGGCAGAAGCGACAGTTCATACACGAGTTGTGCGAACATTTCGGTTGCGAGAGTGTCGCTTACGACGCGGAGCCCAATAGGAATGTCGTTGCTACTGCTGACAAGGAAAAGGTATGTTATTTATATAGCATACTAAATTGATACCTCGGTATGAAATTGATTAATGATTTTAACACAATCTGAAAAAGTTCAATTCTAAAAAATATTAAAACGAGTATTGAATGTTATTGGGCCTTCGCACATTGTGTTAGAGACTGAGCGGTCAAAAACCATAATATAAAATGAACAAGGTATAAAGTATGTGTGCCTCGGCTTCGCTTCGTTCGCCCATTAAGAGCGTGTACGCCGTCTATGCGCAGTTTGACTCAAAAACAATACTTTTCAAACCTGTTAATATCGTGAACTACTTATCTTACAAAAATGTTAATTGCTAATAACTTTAGGAAATTTTGTAGTCTCAATAGTTAGTAGAGAAAATATTTCGATTAATACAGTATTTGTGCATTCTATCAAGATAACCTAACAGAGGTTTTCTCAATTACCCTTTCAGCATTAATATCGAAGCTGCAAATATATGAAACTACTGACAAAATTAATTAACAAAAAATATTGACCAATCGATAAGATCCTTATTTTATATTATTAGTATATTATATATTATTATATTTTATATTATTATTATCCTTATTTTATTTTATATTATTAAATTCAATATAATAATAATTCAACTTAAAAGATGAATATCTTTTTTAAGATACCTAATTTGAATTTTTAATAAATTTATTACTATTAATTTTCTATAAATTTTTGAAAACTATTATAAAACATAGCGCGTCAATCTATTCAAATCAGTTCGCCGCGTGGCTTTCTAGAGTGAGGATGTGTCGCTCGGCGCTTTAATTGACCTGTGTTGACCTTTGCCGTGCGTATAAGGATAGCAGACATTTATAGCGTCATCGACAAATCTTGGTACTTTGGTAAGTAAAATATTATGTTTTTTTTTAGACAGACAATATTTTTAGTCATAACAAATTATATTTCAGCGGCAATGGGAAATAAAAACAAGTTATTTTTAGCGAAGAAACGAAAACGAAAAATAATACAAATTTGGAAAAGGCAAGAGCTAAAAGGTATATATGATATACAGGGTTATTTGTAATTAACTAGCATCCTCGCAGGGGTAGATAGCTGACATCATAAGTAACAACGTTTGTTCTACAACTTTTTATAATTCGTTAAATTTTACTTTCATACAAAAATAAATATTAATTTAGTTTCGCGTCTGACAGTTATTAATTCTACGCCGCAGTTTACGCGCACCGTAAAAAAAATAGGTAAACAAACTCGTATCATCAATTCATGCAATGCACGGATAGGGACGGGGCGTGGGGTAGCGGGCACGGCGCTAGCGCCTTTGACCTTGACCCATTTCGCTCACTAGATGCTTGCTTGGATTGATAATAATGTGGCGGAAGCCTGCCGCCAATATGCAGTAAGGTTTCCAAATCTATCTACACAGCGATTACGCGATTATGGACAGTTCCAGCCCAGGTTCAGTGATAGTGGCCGTCCACCGAGGCACTCAGTACGGGAACAAGAAAGGGTACTGGACTTATTTGAGGATAATTCCGCCGCAAGTACTAATGACGCCACGCTACGGTTTAATGTATCGCAGTTCTTCGCGTGGAGTGTCATTCACAACAAAGGCAAATATCCATTCCATCTTCATCGTGTCCAGGATCTCACCGACCAAGCGCGCGCGAACGTGCGTGTGTCGACCTTCAGTTTATGAATGAAACATAGACTTAATAGTGTCGCGTTTATTAAATAATATATTCAGTTTTATTAAAAGTCGTAAAACAAACGTTGTTACTTATGATGTCTACTACCTACCCCTCGGAGGATGCTAGTTAATTACAAATAACCCTGTATATGCTATACTAGCTTCAACCCTCGGCTTCGCCAAATTAAAATATACACTTTCGCATCCTTATGTTAATATGGTGTTTTATCTGGATCCTAATAACGCTAAGAGGAAATGTCTTTGAGATACATGAAAACATACATACTAATAAGTGACTTAGCTTGTAGTGTTTAGTGGTACTTTTTACTATTAGTCTACTTGAGCCAGATTTTATTTCAGAAAGGCCCGTTAACCATGGCAATTTCAATTGTATTTCAATGCCATAGATTTACACGATTAACATACTATACAATTTTATTTAAAAACGTTGATAATATTTTATCCTAAGTCTATTTCGTATTCATATTTTTTTTATTTAATTACTGCATGATACTAACGCTTGCTTTAAATAACAAGGTTTGTGTGCTCATTGGTTTATGGTTTTGCTACAGGCAATGTAAAAGAAACTCAAGTGACGAAGGAGTAATGGGAACAGTTGAGTATGACCATGCAAAATGTCATGACGAAGGAGCAAAATGGTAGACCCACGAAAGTCCAGGTCGACACCGCTGAGAACTACGACATATTAATTGAATTTATAAAGATGTTATTTCCTTCTTTTCTTTTGTTTCATTTCTCTCTACACTAAATCCCAAGTACCGTATGGTCTCCCTTGTTTGTCCGAAAGGAATTGGCAAATGTTCACTTCCCAAAAAAAAATTCGCATAATTTCATTTGCCAAATTATTACTTAGCAAAAAATATATTCACAAAAACTTTTAACGCCAACCTAATGTTTTGGAAATGAACGTTTAAACTATAACTTGTTTATCAACTAGTACAACTTTTAATATTTTTTATTTAATCAAATATTTCAGTTGGAATAACAGTTTTTACGCAAAATCAAATAAGCCAAATATTTAGTATAGTCAGTTTTCAATTCTCCCTTTCCTATTCAGTCAAATGCTTCAATGACAAAAATGTGTTATAGAAGAAATTAACACTACACACACACACACTAACACAACACACTTCTAAATAGTTCAGTTCCGGGTAACCTACAAAAAACAATCTTTTTTTTTCTATTAATTCAAGTTGTTTCTGGTGCAGGAGGTCACAGTTTTAACCTAACCTACCCATTTTGTTTACTTCCCATATTTTTGTCTTAACACATCATTTCACCATACGTTTACTATCTGAAGATTGTTTACTGTAATAAATCATTTGATTAAAGACCAAATGCCATAATGACATTAAACTTGGTAATATTTTGCCAAGTAAAAAATTGACCAAACAAAAAAAATAAAAAATAAAAAATTGAAAAAAAAAAAAAAAAAAAACTACTAAGTTTTAATTGAATACCAAAAAAAATCATAAATTTATGATTTTTTTTTTTCAAACTAACTACACTGGAACTATAATGTTCACTTGAACGGATCAAGATATATTAGTTTGATTATAGCACGCCAGCACTTCACACACAGTTACACTCGTGTCTCGCTTCTTCTGTGTGGGTTTGAATTACCTAAAGTTAACATCGCGCTCTAGGCGTACACGCTCTTATATCTCTTGGTGTATAAACCGCGCACGAGTGAGTGGGATGGAACCTTGTCACAATAACCGCTCCGTGACTTCATCAATTGCTGAAAAGTACGGATAACAAAACAGTATTGTAGGTTAATCTGCGTCACTATGACGTCACCAACATGGCCGCCAATCCCATTGTCATCTTGCGCGGCTTATAGCTACAGTAACGTCCTGTTACAGTCGTGGCTACCGGCCATGAGCGTGCAGGAGGTTCTGTCCCGGGAGGCGGGCAAGCGCCGCGTGCCCGGGCCCGTGCTGCGGCCTAGCGCGCCCGCCGCGCCCGGCCAGCCGCCCGCACATAACAAGTGAGTGTAGACACTACTATAAAATATATTTTTTTTACGTGGTCTGTGATGCATCTAGGCGCTATACCTACCCTGCGGGGGCAGCAGGACGGTTTCGAGTGGGATTCCCGGACCTTGGATGGAAAACGGACCGAACTACCCACTGAAACCTATCCATTGTATTTCTCCTTCGCCTTAGCCGGACCCTCTAATAGGCAGAAGCCAATTTTTTTTTACCAACTATGATAATTGATTAGGAATGCTACCTTTACTATGACTTTATTATCCGTATAGGTCGTCCAGTGGGTGGGCAACACTAACATCGACAAACGCTTGGGCTGCTCGCAGTCAACAGTCAAAGGTAACAACTGTCCCACCACCAGCTGTGGAGAAAATCGACTATTTCGATAACCCACCAGACAATTAGCTCAAATTGTATCATTTAAAACTATGTAATTATGTATATTCTACACTCAGTGCCTTATAATATCAAATGTATACTTATAATATACCAATTTATATCTATCCGAGTTTTTATAGCATTGTGCTATAACAGATAAGATCGGAGGCAGCAAGAAAAACCCACTAAAATATGGGTACGTTATACAAGGGGCCAAGTCTGCTATTTTAACTATTCTATTGCTATTCTATTACTGTTCCATTGCAATTGAGAAAAAAGTCGAATCCTAGTCTAATAAATTTAAGTAATGTTTATTTATAGAATTTAAATATCTATCTATCAAATATTTGTAAACCACCAATAGAACGCGCGAACGGCTACTAACGCGTCACATGTTAGCAGATTACCAATTTTTATGATATCTGGATTAGGTACCCAATATCTTCTTAGCTATAGGTAATAGTTTGGTAAAATTCATCATACATAGCATTTAGTTATTCAGTAGGTATTTAATAACAACAGGTAGGTACTTTATAAAAGGTACAATGGACCCATGACTGATCAACAAAAAGGATATGGATTAGGAATAATATTAGGCATTAGGCTTCCATGCTTCCGGGATATATTATGATCTAATTATAGTGTGGGTGACCATTGATTGTCAAGCCGTTGGAAATGTATATTGCCGTGATTGTGTTAGTACGGAAACTGTAAAATTTGACCGCACCCTTGGTTATTGCACAACGACTTAGATTCTATTTTAATATGATTGAGATAGCAGACTTGGCCCCTTGATCATTGGGAACTTGCTGCAAGAGCATACAAAGCCATAAGAAAGAATTGTATTGATATTCGTCTTGAAATGAATCACTTACTAAAAAAGAATGTATTTTATTGTTTGTTTTCCTAAGAATACTAGTACTAATAGGTACCTACTTGAATTATAAAAACTGGAAATGTTAAAGAAATATTTCTATTATAAAATTTCTACATAATATCTATGGTCGACCGTGCCTGGGAGAGCACGTTAAGCCGTCGGTCCCGGTTGTCATACTAACATCTATGGCAGTCGTTAGGGGTAGTTGGAGCCCTAAATCAAAAATCCGACCGGTCTAATTACAGAACTTCGATATCGCCGATGGGTTGTGAAGGTCAGATGGCAGTCGCTTCACGGACAATATCGAAGTTCAGCCGAATCGTACTGGCCGTACCGACTGGAAAGCCGACCCCAACTGAGTTGGGAAAAGGCTCGGTGAATGATGATTGATCTATGGTCGATTTAAATACTTGATCATTCATCAAAAGTCTTATTTTAGTGCAGCTATTATTTCTATCTTTCAGTTTAAATTTCATCCAGGGCTCTAGAACTAAATTAATTTGATTAAAATGTACCGTTGTTATGTTGTATGTAATATTAAATTATACACAAGCACACAGGGAAACTATTTTTTTTTTGTATAATACGTCCCGGCGAATTTCGTAGCGCATTAAATAAAGTGAAACCAAACAATATATACTCCCAATACACTGAGTGTAAAGTATACAAAAATAGGGTCAATTTATACCTATATTTATTCTTATTGTAACGTATTTTAAAGCAAAATATTTATAAAAAACAGGTATTAATCACTAGGCCACATTATGGTACTAAATATTGCACAATAGTAAAAACAAATTGTATGTTTTACATATTATTTTGTGAAGCATGACTTTGAAAAGCTAAAAAAATATCACAAAATGTGAAGCACGTTTACTAAAATACCCCTTTGCCCAATTTTTTAGTATTAATTTTTTTTAAGTATTTATTACTTGAATCAAGATTCTTCTTGACCTTTGATTTTTGGTAATAAAGTGCGAAATAGTGTGATCCAAAAAGATATGGTGTAATTTTATGCTAATTATAGTGATACCTTCAATTTGTTAGTTTGCTCTTATATTTGATATTTGTAAATCGTCTCTTGTGTATCAATGTTTTTATTGTTTCTTGTTCTAAACGGGTACATACTGAAATTATATTATTTAAAAATATTATTTTGAAGTTATATACTTCAAAATAATGTTTGTTTTTATTTTTATTGGTGATTGATTAGTAGTTTAAGATTCTATTCTAAATTCAAGTTCATTACTAATTAAATAATTACTTACCTAATGCATTTTTGCATTAACTTAGTTTTCCTTTTTTTTTCATTGCGATTTTTTTTTAGAAAAACGGTGAAGGGGTGAGTTTATGATACTTTTTCGATGTAAACCTTATGATGTAGACACAAAAATATTGTAACTTTCTAAAATTCGCTGTTGTACAGGCGATATTGTGTAATAAAGTGTTACATATTTGTAAATTGTTTCTTTTTATGATTAATGCTATATAAATAGCTATGATGTCCTACAGATGTTGAATAATTAGCTACTTAATTCTCAATTTACCGTCACCTAACTAAAAACAGACCTCTTAAAATTTTAATGAATACAGGGCTAAGCGTTGTGTCTTGCGGCATTCCATATGATACTACCTACAAGATCTACACTAAAACAGGCAATCGTCAAATGTATATAATCTGATGTACCCATAGGGTGACTCGTGTAGAAAATACTTCGCACTCTCATAATTTCTAAATTGGACAGCAAGTTCAGACAAGAGATAGATTGTGTCGAAAGCTTTGTTCAGGTCAGAAATATAGAATAGTCCAAGACATCCATTCATACGTATTAAAACAAGTTTTGATGAATGAAATATTTTTAATGCCACAAATAATTTCCACATGCGCTAAACATCATGAATGTCCTTCAATATGTTGTCTATATAACGTGCTATTTTCAGCATAGGGTTAACTGCTTTTTTGCAACACGGGCAGCCTTTGAACATATGTCGAGACATACTTTCCTTGGATATTTGTGACCTAACGCTACTTTTGGAGGAACTCCAGACTCTTTTAAAAGGGTCCTTGTAAGGACTACGCCAGGGTTCGCTGACTCTCCGACAAAATTTCGGTTTTGAATTATTTTCGAAAGAGGTCCGTCTATGACAAGAGTTCCAGCAGTTCTCGGAATAGTTTCTACGTGCCAATCTTGAAGAATTGTTATAAAGTTTCACTCTCCGGTGGGGCTGTAAAAGAAAATAAAATTGTGCAGTATTTATTGGCAAAATCAATGAAAGTGAAAAAGCAGCGATAAATCAAGTCTCGAAGAAACAATTATGCGGAAAAACGCTTTTCCAATCCAGTGCGAGAAGAGACCAGAGTGTTGTACCGCTTTGGTATAGTTGAATGCTAATATCTAAATGAATATGAGTATTGTGCACGGCTAGTAATAGTGAGTACTGTACCTTATTTTCAATAATTTTAATGATCTTTCTCGTTGGTAACGATTTTTTGGTTTTCCCAGATTTGTACCAAATATCGGAGTTATCATCATTAGCATAGTTTATTGGCGAGACGTAAGGCTGCAAAATATTACCTAAAATTAAATTACTTACTTAATTTTAGAATTAACTGGCACACTTAGAGAAGCATAAGTTGGTACAGAACGCAAAGGAAATATATATGCACATAGGAAATATATATGTACTTCGCGCTCTGGAGTTTGAGAACCAGAATATTTAAGAATAGTTTGAAGAGAAATCCATCATAATTGATGCTGACACAATTCAAAAAGGAAATTAAATTGCAAGAATTAATACTACTTACATATTTGATTGACACCTCGGCGCAGTATATCACACGCGAGAACCGCGGTCAACAACTGAGAATTATAGTCACAGTAACAGTTACCTGCAACGAAATACATTATTTAGACGAGTTCAATAGACTCTGGCTTTACATGACAGAGAAGCGTGAGGAGCCCACACGTCCTTTATGAGTCAATTCCATTGTTGTAAATATGGTGGCGGCACACAACTGAGTGATACTAATGTCTTATCTAGCGGTTGACGTAGCCGATACCGTAGAGTCTCCTATCCGCCTTTGGGGCATGTGATAAACCGCTTGTTTATCTATTTAATTACCCGAATGTCCCCAAAAGTCTGTACTCTATCTGCCTTCTGATACAGCTAGTCTTAAGTTTTCAGTCGTTATGAATGAACTCATTTGGGAAACCGTTCTCCTCTCTCGCTCTCTACTATCTAAACAGATGAAGAATCCATACCTTGATTTAACCGCACAATTTGAAGTGCATATGAAAATAGCCTGGACCATATAGAAATAACCATACTATATTCGTTTTTGTTTTCTTGTTGAACAACTTTCGACAAACAATCGTCAAGTGAGTGCTCGCTTCCATTATCTGAATATGCATTCTCGTTTCTTTTATTATCCTCCAAATAGTGCAAATCTTCGCTTGAGTCTTCTAGTCCGAGCTTGGTAATGTCTTCTAAGCATTGTATATCTTCTCGAACTGAATCCAGCTGCTTATGGATGTCTTCAACTATTGTCATTGGCGTAACATCTTCATTATCTATGTATTTATATTCATTGATGCTTTTATCAAACGATAGAATTAAATTTTCATCAAGGCTTTTTGCATGTTCTTCGACATTGTCAAACTCGGTATTATCGTTATTATCACCATTATTAGTTAGTATGACATTTTCTACTACGCTGGTCACACTTCCTGAGTAACTGACATTATCATTCAGCTCGGTGACACTCTTAAAATCTTCCACAGAAGTTTTATTGGTTACCACTGCTTCATTGAAATCTAAATTCGTTTCACGAGTCACGAGTTCATCATCCTGGTCGGTAAAACTCTCAAAAAAATCGTCTTGACCTACAGTTAGTGACGGTGCGTGTGCAGTATGATAACTGATAGTTTTTTGAATGCCTGACTCACTTTGACAAAGTCCAAACTGGTCGTACAACTTACGCCTGGCTCTCCTTTCTGATAACACTTGACGCAAAATTTTATCTTGATACGACCTGTTCCTCAGCTTCTGTGCCGCGTCGAGTTGGTGCTTTTCAAGAGATTTGTATTGTTCATACAAATACCATGACCGAACTCTAAGGGATCTCTTGTCGTTTGTATCAAGATCTAAAAACGATTGACAAGTAAAAAATTTGCACTGTACGATCCCAACTACCTACCTATACCATACTGCCTCGGTGGCGCGGTCGGTAGTGCATCGGCTTCATGGGGTTCGATTTCCGGGTCGAATCCAATATTTGTGGTACCCACAAATATTTGTTTCAGAGTTTGGGTGTTTTCTATGTATATTATGTATGTATTTAGAAATATATAAGTATGTTTATCAGTTGTCTAGATCCCATTGCACAAGCTTATAGCTTAGTTTGGGCTAGATGACGTTGTGTGAGAATGTCCAACAATATTTATTATTAGTATAATATAGGTAGATAGATACCTACTTAATAAATAAGTATTTACAATTACAACTGAAACTATTAAAAACTATTAGGTGCAATGCAACCAATGATGTTTTATATTTCACTATCGGACACCCAGAGCTTCGCCCTTGACAAATAAATTATATACCAAAGCCAGTAAAATAAGAGCGGTTCTCGAGGAATCGAGAACCGCTCTTGTCAAGTATTAGTAAAATCAGCATAAAAATCGGTGCAGTAGGTAGTTTTTGACTTTATCGCGAACAGACAGACAGACGCTGCGGAGGTCTTTGTTTTATAATATGTACCTAGTGATAGGATGCAACTGAAAATATTAAAACTGTCACTCACCAAGCGAATCCAAATCACACATATTTGTAAATACAGTAACCTAGAGGTTTGTTTCTGTGATTTATACTATTTTACATTATTTCCAGTAAAAATTTCCTACAAATTGTAAACATAAATACATATATTTTAAACTGTGAATATAAAGTTAAATTGTTTTATACTCGTAGTTTGGTACATTGGGTTTTCGTTGCTTTTGCTTTTCCTTTCTGTCGTGATGTGACGTTAACAAATCAATTTTTTTAAATGAATGATCAACCTTAAATTATTTACGCTGCCAGTGCCAGATGATCGTAAAATATAAAATAGAAAAGGTTGTAAAGATATTGGCATTGCAAGGCCTAGAGTTTCCTATTCTGGGCCTAGTTTGGGCGTAGGTATTAAACGCCCTGTCTACCCCTTTAAGAATAAAGACGTGATTGTGTGTATATTAGCCAATTATGTAGACTTGAGCAACCAAAGTGGGGAACCACCATCATCGCAGCGATGAGACCGATCATGGACGAGTGGCTGCAGAAGTGGTATGGTGACCTCACGTATCGTGCGACGCAGATCGTTACCAGGCATGGATGCTTCGGTAACTATCTGTTTCGCATCCATCGTGAGGTCACACCCCGGTGTCAACACTGCGAGGTTTCCGACGACACTGAACTCCACACGTTGGTGAAGTGCTCAGCGTGGACGAGTCAGCACCGGGTGTTCTGCTGCGAGCAAGTCATGCTCGCGAAGGAGGCGGCCGAGACGGAGAGAGTGCGTACCCTTCCCGCTGAGTTCCGCAGTCAGTGACCAGGGCGCTGCAGACTTATTTATGCCCAGGACCATCGACCTCCGTGATCGGGGCTCAACGACGCGGGATAAAACTCGACCCCAACGACGAGGGATGAAACCGATGTGGCCAAAGTACGCCGGGCGCCACTGGAAATACCTTCTGGTGCATACCAGAGACCCGCGGTAATGGACATAGGAGAGGCCGCGGTCTCGCGGAATTAAAAAACGAATTCATTAAGAAAATATCTTGAATTTTAATTGTATGACGTTTGTCACAAGCAATCTATCTATCGCAAAGCAAGTGAAAATGGCTTGCAATTTGGCATATCGCAGGAAGTATTCTGGGACCCTTGATATTTCAGCAATGATCCTTGTCGACCCCAAATTGCTTCTTGCGGCTCCTTGGTTATTATATTATAGTAATTGGAATTAAGTAGGAACCAAAGAAGGATGCAAAGAACCAGGGGTATGATCAAATTAATGCAAATATATTTTCATATCACTGTGATGTTCACAAAATATTCAATCGTATTACCAGATCAGATAAGTTGGGATACAAAAAATCCTTAACATCATTATTTGGTCTATTTTAGACCTACAACATAAGTAGAAGATAGCTTCAATTAGGTACCTATAGGTACCTAATTGAAGCTATCTCGTGACATATTGCTGTAAGTACCTAATGGCACCAACTAGATACTTCTTATTCTGTGCTAATCTCAGAGCAATAAACCAACCGGAGACGCCACTAACACACATACTCCGCTGCCAAATGTATGAGACCGCGGGTCATGCCCTTTATATAAAACTAGTTACCGCGCTTTCCGCGCCATTCAAGTCGCACGGCTCACTGAGTTCACTCCTCCTATTAAAATGCCGAGTAATAATATAAATAAAAGGATAAACATAACAAACAAAAGGATAACATTACCTTTCACCTGTAAGTATTATTTCGTTCGAATATTATCAATTAATTCATTAAAATACCAAAAATACAAAAATTAATGCTAATTGACAGTGTTACCATTTTATGAACTACAATCTAATCTGGGGTAATTTTTAAGCTAAGTTTTCTTATCAATTTAATTAATTTTGTACTAAGCTTAATAAGATTTTATACAGTATATTTTTAGTTACGTGTTGAAAGGTATTTTTACGATATCGAATAAGAACGAAGGGATCCTTGTTTAAAACAATATCTTCAATTAATATAAAGAAATATTTATTTTTAACTTACTGCAACATAATCTAGTTTTTCAAAACCCTGTAAATATTACTAACATTCAGTTTATTGGCTGCCCTGTTTGCTGAGATAATTATGTACACATAAGACGTTAATAATATGTCAAAATAATGTTGGAGCACTAAGATAGCCTTTCAACCAATAGTAGCAATGCACACAGACATAATAAAAAAAAAAGTATTATTTTACTACTTAAAAAATTTCGAAAAAATAAGCGATTTATTTTGTAGGAAGTTGTCACACTTTGATAGAATTAGAGCTGGAACAGCATAATCACCAATATCGATATTAATATTTCAGTACCATGTTAACTAGGTCGCCACCCTGCTTCGCGGCAGCATATTAGAGCACAGCAAGCATCACATATCTTTGTGAAAAAAAAAATTTTTTTTCAAAAAAATTTAAGAGGGCCAAAATAGAAAAATTCAGGCTCCGTTAGAATGATGTCAGTTAAATCTAGTTTAATTTGATATATAAATTTTTGAAATCGGTAAAGTATTGACAGAGATCTCGCATAACAAATGATTGAACTTTCTTGCACCATGAGAGCTTCGCTCGCTCAATTTTCTCTTATTGTTTGATTATTAGAGCGTATAATAATCAAACAATAAGAGAAAATTGATTCAGAGCGCTGTACCAACGTTGATATATTATTTTACTAGTTCCTGATTTTCAGCTTAGTAGTTAACTCTACTAATATTAGGTAAACATATGAAATTTGCGTTTTATATGGACAAAGAAAAAAAAAATTTACAGTTTTTTTTATTTAATCAATCATAGTTTGTACCGTTGTTATCTATACACTTTGCCATTTTATAGGCAGTTCATTGATTCCTTTGCTGAAAAAGTTGCGAGAGTCAACAAGTCTTTGAAGTCGTTTTGTTTTGGACTGCCTAATCTGAATTTAATTTTTTTTTTTTTTCAATTAAGAAATCATCCAATTTCCGAAAAAAGTTGTCATCTGTTGGAGCAAGGTCTGGGGAGTATGGTAGGTGATGGGGACATTATTTCAACATTCCTCCTCTACTTTCGCGACCGTCTGTTGGTCTGGTGTGGTGTAGCGTGGTCCTGAAGCAGCAGTGGGCTAGAGCAGTTCACCAATCTCGGCCATTCTGATTAACAGCTAGCTATGCTGGATTACGAAGATCAAATTGGCCAGTTCTATAAAACGCCAATTTCATATCTAAAGACCTAATATTATACAGGCGAAAGTCTGTGTAGATGTTTGTTACTCTTTCACACAAAAACATTTGTAGGTAAATATTGACAATTTACAATAAAAATATTTAACAATAAAAGTATTAAATAAAATAAAAATACTTTTATATATCGCTTATTTAAAATTAATATAAATAATTAACCTATTTATTGTTAGTTTGGTACCCGTATTTTATACGAGTCGGGTCCAACGACTGATTAAAATAACTCTAATAGAATTTATTTTGGACCACTTTTGGTCATTTCAAAGTGCTAAATTTACAAAGACTTACAAATTATTAGCAAAACCCCTGTACGCAGTACCTATTTCATTAAATAATGCATATTCTATTTAATAAATATAATGAATATTATTTTAATGACGTTATAATACGTAAACAAAGTCATCACATATGATAATTGATAATTATGTTCACGCATTTGAAACACCAAAACATCGATACATAATATCGACATAGTCAAGCTCTAGCTTGTTTACATTAATGAGATGTCACTGATAGAGGTCCCTGTGTGTGAATGTGAGTGTGTGCGTATATTTTAAATTAGTGTTCAACATTTTTGTGGTGTGAGTGCATAGCTACGTGATCCAAAAATGCATTAGTAGTTAACAATTAAATTAGTGTGCGTCCCCCGTCCGCCGCTGAGTGTCAGACTTTTGCCTTTGTTCACCGTGGTACCATTATATAGTACCAGTAATGGTACTTTGGCAATTTTTATTTGCCGTTGAACCATTCATGGTACTATGGATTTTTCCTTTTGCCGTGGTACCATCGTTGGTACTGTGGTAATTTTTATTCACCGTTGAACCATTACAACAATATCAATGCAATTAATTTATTATAGGGAATCTAACATGAGGTGACAAGTTTATCTATAATACTTCTCTAATCTAACGAAGATGCACTCAACATAACCTAAGATATTATTCTGGGATTAAGTAATGTAACTCTTTTGAACACAGAGTTGGTGAGTGCTCTTTTGTAGTTCTGTACTCCTAATACTTTTGTTGTTTGTGTATCTCATAATAGAGAGTTAAAGGATAAGCGGCTCTGGTAAGATATATCCACACTGCCCTACGGTGCACTTGTTGACACATTTCTTTATTTTTCATCGGGACAAAAAAAAATTATCATGCGCTTAGTAGGGCAGTATGGATATATCTTACCAGAGCCGCTTATCCCTTAACTCTCTATTATAAGATACACAAACAACAAAAGTACTAGGAGTACAGAACTACAAAAGAGCACTCGCTAACTCTGTGTTCAAAAGAGTTACATTACATAATCCCAGAATAATATCTTAGGTTATGTTGAGTGCATCTTCGTTAGATCAGAGAAGTATTATAGATAAACTTGTCACCTCATGTTAGATTCCCTATAATAAACTAATTGCATTGATATTGTTGTAATGGTACAACGGTAAATAAAAATTACCACAGTACCAACGATGGTCCCACGGCAAAAGGAAAACTCCATAGTACCATGAATGGTTCAACGGCAAATAAAAATTGCCAAAGTACCATTACTGGTACTATATAATGGTACCACGGTGAACAAAGGGACTTTTGTTCGTACAAAATAGCGCACGAGTCCACTCCGGTTGGTTTATTGCTCCGAGGTGCTAACAAGTTTAACAGAGAAGACAAATACCTATATTTAATTATAGGTAGGTACATATTTTTCGCTATGTAAGTATGTATATTCAATCGAAGTATTTGAGGTCATCAAGGTCCAGAATCTCATTGTAAGTTGGGAAATAAAAATCTGTAGAATCTAATAGCATAAATTAAATCAGATTCTGGTTCTATTAAGGTCTATCAGAACCATCTTCCACCGAGCTTTTTCCCAACCTTGTTGGGGTCTGCTTTCCAGTCTAACTGCGATGCGGCTGAACTTCAATATTTTCCATGAAGCGACTGCTATCTAACCTCCACAAACCATGGGCGATATCGAAGCTCTGTAGTTAGACCAGTTCGATTTTGTTTCAGGGCTCCAAATACCCGTAACGACTGTATAGACATTCGTATAACAACCGGGACCCACGGCTTAACGTGCTCAATGTCTTAAGAAATGGTCACCCATCCTAAGACCGGCCTGGCTAGATGTTGCTTAACCTTTGCAATGTGTTAACATTCTCGGTTACCAGAATGTCATGGCAAAATAGGAAATAAAAAGCTGGAGTGCTATACCTATCCATAACCTACCTACTTATTGGATTAATTGAGCTAACTAAACTACGAGTATCTTGGTATCATGCTTAAGTTAAATAAGCGAGAAAGAAAACATTTTTGAACTTAGACTGGACTGGAGCGTTGAAAAGCCGAACCAAGTACCTATGTATCTAATACCTAGATATCTTTAGATTTTTTTTGGTAATTTAGAGAATATTTTGAAAAAACATTAATAGAAGAATATGGCTCCTCCGGCTGGTTGTCTGCTGTATCCAGGGTTGGTTTGGGAAGAATGAACTCCAGAATTCATCAATTTCACGCTGAATGGAGAACGTTTTTCACGAATTCCGCCGCGTTTCATCGGATGACCCTAAAATAATATAGGTAGGTAATTAAATAAGTGTACCTGATTTTAATATCAAAGGTCTGTTTCAGATTCTTGCAGTCAAAACTAAACGCGCAACATCCGACGAAAACTGGTCTGGTTGATGCCGTGAGTTTGGTGCCAGGGGTAGGTAATTAACCATGCTCCAAGCCATGGTCTCCAGCGCGAGTAGGTGGAACGCGGCCGTGTCCTTCTGCGAGCAAGTCATGCTCGCGAAGGAGGCGTACGAGAGGGAGAGGGAGCGTACCCTCCCCGCTGAATTCCGTAGTCAGCGGCCAGGACGCCGCAGTCTCGTCTACGCCCAGGACCATCGACCTCCATGATCAGGGCCTGAGGACGGAGGGGTAGCTATCCGCCGTCCTTACAGTAGCAGGCTAGAAGGGTTGCGTACTGCGGGGCCTTTTCCCCACAGCACGCTACCAGATTCACTCACCGACGCGGGATTTTCATTGCGACCAAACCGCCGGGTGCCACTGGAAATGCCTTCAGTGTCACCAGAGACGCCCGCAGCAATGGACATGGGTGCGGCCGCGGTTTCGCGTTATTCAAAAAAAAAAGGAAGGTAGGTAATTCGAATAAACGGGTATGGTACCTATGTTATGTATAATGCCTCAGTTACACTACTCGCGAAGTTCCTCGGCGAAGTACTCGGGAAAGTTGACCGAAGTCCGAAGTACATGGTTACACACTCGTGCAACTTCGCGAGGAACTCATTCGCTCTAAGGTGTCGAACGAAAGCCTGCGCACGCTTGTAATGGACACTCAAGTAGCAGCTGCTGTTGCAATGTTCACGCTCGCTCATTATGGTACTGTTACACATGCTCTTTAATAGCATGCCTAAAAATTATGCTATTAAATAGCATGCTTATGAACTGTTAACATTTGCTAGCAATAAGCATGCTGTTTTCAAGTATGCTACTGAATAAGCATGCTCAAAGCAAACACTACAACACACACCCTATTTTGTAGCGTGTTTCTGTCAGTTCAAACAAAACTAGCGAACACCTGCGGTTTCACCCGCGCGAATAGTTATGTGGTTCTCAATTCCCATGGGAAGATTATTTTCATTAAGATAAAGTAGTTATACGAGTATAATTAGTGCGGTACAATATAAATTACACAATACAATATAAATTATATAATTAGTGCGGTACAATATAAAAATCATTTCATGATACCTCATCTGTTTGACGTGTTGATTCTCAAAAATTGAGCGCTATAAAGAAACTAGCATGTGTAACCGTACCATTATACTACGAAGTCGGCCGAGTAGTGTAGAGAGGTACTTCGTGAACGCACTTCGTGTAACTTCGGGCACTTTGACTCGGGCGCAAAAACCGACAGCAAATGGAAGTCGCCCGAGGCGAGGTAAAGTTGGACGAGGTAAGCCGAAGTGCCTCTCTACACTATCCTATTCGTTAAACTTCGCGAGTAGTGTAAAGGGGGTGTAATAAACAAACGAAAAAAATAAGGGATAAGATGAGCTCTCTGTCTACCGCTTGGATAGAAAGAAGTAACTATGAGTATGCTTCCTGAAAAAATATAAACTATACTAGCAACACTGAAAAATAAAGCTTCGAATACACGAATGCAAACGCAATTGCAAAGCGTAGGTCCGACGTTCTTACCGGAGGCACTCGGCAATGGACGTAGGTGCGGCCGCAGCCACAAGCCGCGGATTAAAAAAAAAAAAAAAAAAAGTTGTGTTTTACAATCACGTTTTAAATCTTGTATTCGATGCTTAAAAACTATTTCTAATTACCAGAGGTATAATGGGTGAAACACGTTTGTCAATGGTGTTCCGCAATTTGCGCCAAGTTCCGCAGCCGATCGTCTCAGGTTGCAAATATAAATCTTCCCTCTCGGCAAACTCCTCAGTTGAATGATCATACGTAGCCGCTAAGACCAAGTCGAGACTATCTTCAGGTATGCTATAAATAAAATATTTTAATGCGCATGACAATACATGAACGTCACCGTCGTAAAATTATACATACATGGCATCACGTCTATATCCCTTAAGGCGTAGGCCGAAGTGCATTATACACCCATTCTTTGCCAGTAACTTTGTTCCCAACTCCTACGTAATAGGGGCAAGGCTATTGCCGTTACCGGGTACTATAAAAAATCCATGACCACTCTGTAATTCAAACCAGAATTTCAATAGTCAGGAGTAGGACTTATATAGAGTAGTAGTTATACTTACCTACATACTATACCAATGTTATGTAAAATTATGCTTACAAAAAAGGATGGAAGAATGTATGACGCCTAACACTAGCCAAGGTATGATGTGAAAATAATCTGGATCCAGTAGAAACACCATGTTTCTCTTTGGTAGTTACAAATATTTCCTTGCTAAGATATCCCTCCTTTCTTAGATCGGGGAGAACCCTTTTATTTCTCACTTGCTTATTGCCAGACATGGTAAGTGAAAACTAACTGCTTGCACTGCCAAAGTTTTGATTAAAAACCCGAAAATTACGCGAATTTATCTTACTATTTAACCTACAGTACCAAATTTATCTACAAAAATAAATTATGCCAACAAAATCATTCATATTCCCATGGTAACCAAATTTTGGTTTATGAGAAGAGAGAATGCTGATAGAGAGAAAACCTTCAATCTGTTAACGCATCCTAAACATGAGGACGGCAAAGAACGGGGTGTATATTGATTTTTTGTTATAAAATTTTCTTCACTTCTGCCTTATTTTTCATTATTTAACAAATAACATTGAATGTAAGAAAAGTAATATTACTATGTAAATTGTCGAGTAGACAAAGATTGGTTGTCTCTGTTTAACCAAAAACAATAATTATCACTTTAAACTCTTGGTAACTGGCAACATTGTAGTCCATTTCCGTACAAAGATATTTATGAATATCAATCACACTTCCTGCCTGCCTGCCTGCCTGCGGCCATATTGGAATTGGATAATGGACGCTTGCACGCGGAGTCAGTTGCTCTCATAATTTTCTATTTCTATCAGTTGATTAGCCTAGTGTTTGGAAATAGGTGGTGTGTTTCAAGTTATTACTAAAACAAGTAACAATGAGTTACGGGAGACCACCGCCGCGTATAGATGGCATGGTGTCGTTGAAGGTGGACAATCTAACATACCGTACTACGCCAGAAGATTTGCGTCGGGTGTTCGAAAGATGCGGTGAAGTAGGTGATATTTACATACCACGAGATCGATACACCAGAGAAAGCCGTGGATTTGCTTTTGTCAGGTAATTTAACACAACTATCGTCTATAAATCTTTATGACGTCATACGCGGTTACCGGTAAAATACCACGCACATCCTTGGTTTAGATTTCTATATTGAAACTTAATACTATCACGAAACCTTCCAGTAATTGTATAGAATGTTAACTTAGTAATACTAATTTCAATTCGTAGGTTTTATGACCGGCGTGATGCTGAAGACGCACTAGATTCGTTAGATGGGCGCATGTTAGATGGCAGGGAGCTTCGGGTACAGATGGCCCGCTATGGCCGTCCTTCCTCCCCATACAGAAGCCGAAACGATCGCAGTCGCCGAAGGTAAGATCATAGAACCCAATCATGTTGTCTTTATACCAAAAGAAAGTTCACATTGGTATCAACTCTTTTCTAGTTTGTTGAACTTTTGACTATGACCACAGACAACACACAGTACGTAAAAAACTAGGTCGAGTGTTGATTACTAAGATACCTAAATCATACAGAAAATCAGGTATAATTAATTGAGACTAAATCATAGCCATGTTGTACTCACAGGTACTCATGTTTGATAAGAAGACTTAAGCTCCATTTGGTTTTAGTTCTCATTAATGTCTGGTTCTTTGATAATTTTGTTGAGTTTGAGATAAGATTGAGTTGAGATTTGGTGAAGTAGGCCCCCATGTATGCTTAACCTGTCATTGGAACTGTGCAGCTTGCCGAGGTGGTGTGTGCCGCTATTGAGTTGAACATCTGGACAGCTTGCAGTCCTACAGCTGCAAGATTTAATAATCTTCTATTTCAGTTTTTAAACTATATATTCATACAGTCACACCTCATATCCATGAGGCAAAGACATCAATCTCCACTTCATACAATCTTGGTATACTATGTATGCTGAAACTATACATTTTGAACACTTTAGGACTTTCATTATTAACGTTTTGACTAGATTGTTATGATACAAAATTGGGAATAAAACAAAGACTTCCAAACTAAAAACCACTTTGGGAAATTTGAGTAATTGAATGATATACATACATGCTTATGAATACACCTAGATAATGTAATCTGTAAAGGCCTATGCAGACGAGGGACAACAGTCCCTTGTCTGTTTAGGCCTTAACTGATATGTTGTACTCACACTCAGCAGAATCAAACATTCACTATAAATGAGATTAACATGAAGACTTGAAACTCTTAAAGACTCAAATAATTACCAAAAATCACTGCATGGAAGATATCTTCAAGTGAAATATTACCATTAATAATGCTATACATAAAACAAAACAGTAAATGGAAAATACTTTATTAAATTGAAACCCCAATGTGCAATGATCACAGGTTTACATGTGTTGTGTCGTCATTATTCTAGCCAATCACGTGGTCGCTCCAGGTCCCGTTCGAGGTCGCGCAGGCGCTCGTACTCGCGCAGTCGCTCTCGCTCCCGATCCCGCTCTCGCTCGGACTCGAAGAGTTCTCGCGGCAAGTCACGCAGCCGCAGCCGCTCCCGGTCACGCTCCAGGCATTGAGGTGTGCTGAGTAAGTATGTTTTTATTTACTTTTTGGGTTCCGTAACCCAAAGTATAAAACGCAACCTTATTACTGAGACTCTACTGTCCGTCTTTCAGGCTGTATCTCATGAACCGTGATAGATACGCAGTTAAAAATTACACAGATGATCTGTTGCTGCTCTAATATCAAATACATAAAATAGATATTTTATAGATAATGGTACAGAACCCATTGTGCACGAGTTCTACTTGCACTTGGCTGGTTTATTTGGTTACCAAGAATTCCTGTTCTATATTTAATATATTTCATACAGTATCACAAATATGTGGTTTCAAAAGCCAACAATTTCAACCATATTAACGAGCATGGCTGTATGTTGTCTAAAGTTGGTTGAGTTATTCAACTAATGATATGACAGAATTATTATTAAACAATGGGGTAAGATGTTGAAAGTTTATAATGTCTTCTATTTAGCGAAATTAGTGCAATTATATAAAAAATTCAATATCTTACCCCATTGTTTTATCATGGACTTTCGCCAGGTAACACCTGATTCCATTCAATATTCAAGAATTATTATTATAACACTAACCCTTTTTTAGTTATCTATTTAATATGAATTATCAACTGAGCCAACACTGGCTGTGCTAGCCCTTTAGATTACCTGTACAATTCCACTGCATGATTTCTGATTATCGTATAGTCCTAAAAACTAAATGATTTAATTTTGTATTCCTCAGGTAGAGTACCGGTTCTAAGCTGAAGTGCCGCCCATGCACGCTGACATCTTTCAGCCAAGGTACTAGTACTCATCAGTTACTATAAGCCATCCCACAGACCTAGCTATGATCAACATAGTGGCAAATTGTGCAACGTAACAAATATAATTTTAAGTTCATTCTTTTAACATAGGCTAACTGCATAATGTAAGAATATATACCTACATAATATGTATATGAGATATTCATTTTCTTTTATAGTTGCTAAATAAAAAAAAATATTTTCAATGAATTTACAATACTCTGAATTGTTTATTTTTTTTTTTTTAATACTTACCTTTTAGTACATTCATGTATATTACAATAATTTTAATCACTTGTATAAGTGACATAATTGGTGTTGTATTAGCTTCTAATATTGTGTAAACTAATAATAATAAGCGTTAGGTGTGAGGCCAATATGGTTTTAGATGTAATTTCAGGTCTAAATAATTCTTTGGAAGACACGTACCCACCACAAGTGATTATTGGGCTATATTGGGCATTATCTGGGCCATCAATTTGTGGTAAATAACTCTCCAAGGTCGTCAACACTTTAGTTTTTTTTCTATAATTAGATATAATTTACTTATTTTGGATGTATTACTTTTAAAATTACATATTTTTGCCAGTATATTAAGCAATAAGCCTACTTCATGTATCTTCCTGAACCAGTGTACCAGTTTCTCAGCGTAGCTTCCACAACAAAGCTCGAAATAAAAAAAAAAACATGCTTGACTTATGCTTGAAAGAAAGCATTTCAGCCTCAGAGCTTGATATACATGGGCCCTTCACTTTCAATAATTAAGTGTAAAATAATCAACAGTTGTATTGATTGAGAATGTGATAAATTATTTCCTTAGACCTCTATGGCATATTGCTTGAAATATGATGTTAATTAAAGCACTCTGTTGCTTTTGTTTATGTAAAACTGTTTCTGTAAAATTAATGTTAATGTTGGTATGCTCAGGGCGTGTGGAGTTTGCGGGGAGCGAGGCTGTATGCTGTAGGGGGGGTTTGCTGTTTGCTGACAACTGCTGAATTGCTGTTGTTGCCGTACATAAGTTATGAGTAAAACTTTTATATTTATTGACAAAATGAGACATGCATAATGTAGGTACTTCCGCGCAGTGGCGCACACAAAACAACATTTAAATTAACTTAGGTTCCCTATTTATTTGGTCAGTTGTCGATAATCAATTGCTCGTGTAGTTAGCAAACTAGAAATTAATGTTTCTTTATATAACATGGTCATTATATGGGGAGTAAAGACAACAGCATTCAACACGTAACCGCGCGGCGTAGGTGTCGGCGTCAGGCGGCAGTGAACGAACTAATGGACCCGTTTGTTTGGCAGGCCGGTGCTGCACGCTGGCCTGTTTGCTGTGGCAGTATCCTGTGCTGATTTGCAGATTCCCGGCTAGGTTTATCGGCAAATGGAACGCCCTCCCTGCTCCCCCGGCTAACGAGCGATTTAACTGTGTTTCAATTATTTTTTAAATATTTAGCTTGATTAATCACTCCATGAAAGGAGTTTGAAACTTCAGTTATGAAGATGGTCACAGTTACAGGACAGGTGCAGACAACCAGCACGAGATTATGTAGGTTTTTTTCTGAAAATAAATTTAACTAGTAATATTGTTTCTTTTCTTTCGTATACATATCTTACAAGAGTAGTGTTCCTGTTCTTCAAAAACATAAATCCAGAATGAAAATCCTTTTCGTCCATAAGAATATAATATCCCTCTCAGGTGGCAACTTTTAGATGGGCTTAGCTCATTGAAGCCAAAGATGACTGGCCTGAAGCCTGTCGCCGCTTTACCAAAAATTCGCGCGGTGCAAACGGCGAAGTGTCTAGCGACTCAAATAAATGAAAAGAAATGTACCGTACATACATTTATCAAGCCACGCAGAGCAGCGAACGGCGAAGCGACCGGCGAAATGTTACCGAGTGAACGGCCCTTCGGTGTCCCTTCGTCCAGCATACTCACCATGGAATCCTGATATTTCATGAAATGCCAAAAAAAATTGTGCTGAAATCATTGAGGCATAATGTAGGTACTACGTACTAGAGAAGCCATCGTGAACAAAATCTGCTCCGTTTTGTTAAAAGTTAAAACTAAACAGCGCTGCAGCAATAATTTGACCGTCTGATTAACTTTGACAAACTAATAAAATAATAAACACGCATCCACAACGCAGCGCTGCATTGCTTTTTGCGACAGTTTTCCCGAGCGTCTATTGGTTGTTCAAAGTTCTATTAATAGCGTACGCTTACATAGAATAAGTAATCTGCCGAACTCTGAACAGACATTAAGTAGGTACCTATTATACCTAAATGATTAATTGAAATTTTATAATTAGGTATAGCATTATACAATGTTGATATCGTCGAGTGGCATTTATTTATACTAGTTATCACGGCGAACTTTGTATCGCCTCAAATATAAAAAAACAAGAATATTTTAATATTTCATGCAAATGTATGTATTATTAATTATAATTGAAAAACGCGACGGACGGACAGACAAATTGTATTAAATATATAGAGATAATTTAAAGAAATCAAATCAAATAAAATATTTATTTACCATCACCTATATTAACACCTTTAAATCCAAATAATAATAAAATAAATTAACATTATTAAAAATATTATTAGTGATGCAACGAATCTTAGTAAAAAAAATATACGTAGATAGTCTCATCTCTGCGCGCACAAAATGTTTTACTCTTTGACATTTTGCTAAAAATGGTCGTCGCCGCTCTGACGCGTCGTCACAATTAACAATTTAAAATATAATTAAATAAAGCATGCATTAAAGACAATGTTAATTGTACTTACTGGCGAAAGGTCACTCCTTAATTTTTACTTATGTTTCTAGAGTTGTTAGAACAGTATCTCAATGCTCACGTAGGCATATTTAAAAGAAAAACTTCGCACTCAAAATACTCAAATGTGTCACGTTCCGGAAAGCGCTCGGGACAGACTGAGTTAGAGCGCGCGGACTCTAACCTCGTGTTACAATCAATTTAGTTGAGGCGTCTTCTCTAGTACGTGTACATTATACCTCAATGGCTGAAATAGTGCTAATTAGTGCCCAAAGGAAAAAATAGTGCTCTTATACTTAAGAAATTACAGCCATAGTTCGATGAGTATGCTGGACGAAGGTTTCGCCCAGCATACTCACCTCCGTTTGTGGAATCTGTGTACGCTTCAACCATAATTAATTCATACTTAAAAAAATTGTGCCCAAATAGTGCCAAATGGTGCCCAAAAAGAAAAACGGTGCTCTAATAACTCCGGAGTTATAGGTTTCGTTCAGTGAGTATGCTGGGCGTAGGTTTTACGCCCAGCATACTCACTTCACTACACGATTACGGAACGAGCTACAATATATAGGTACAATTTACAGCTTAAAAAATTGTGCTTGAAATAGTGCCCAATATCAGTCCAATTTTCGCTTCACTTTTG
The DNA here is from genome assembly GCA_963556515.1 of Nudaria mundana. Classification (NCBI taxonomy): domain Eukaryota; kingdom Metazoa; phylum Arthropoda; class Insecta; order Lepidoptera; family Erebidae; genus Nudaria; species Nudaria mundana. The sequence continues at coordinate 19,550,859 of OY748294.1, forward strand.
ACCTATAGAAAATCATTAAATTTCATTGTAAACTTCTACATACTAACGTTAAATGTACAACGTTAAGGTACAGTCGTTCACACATGTTTTTGGATAAAAATATTATTCTAATTGTGAGCGGTTGAGATTGGGAATAATTGTGGTAATTTCTCGCATATCAAAAACTGTCGATTAAAAGCTAATTTAATTTTTTTTAATATTATGAATTACTATTATTATTATTAATTACTAACTGCATAATGTAAGAATATATACCTACATAATATGTATATGAGATATTCATTTTCTTTTATAGTTGCTAAATAAAAAAAAAATATTTTCAATGAATTTACAATACTCTGAATTGTTTATTTTTTTTTTTTTAATACTTACCTTTTAGTACATTCATGTATATTACAATAATTTTAATCACTTGTATAAGTGACATAATTGGTGTTGTATTAGCTTCTAATATTGTGTAAACTAATAATAATAAGCGTTAGGTGTGAGGCCAATATGGTTTTAGATGTAATTTCAGGTCTAAATAATTCTTTGGAAGACACGTCCCCACCACAAGTGATTATTGGGCTATATTGGGCATTATCTGGGCCATCAATTTGTGGTAAATAACTCTCCAAGGTCGTCAACACTTTAGTTTTTTTTCTATAATTAGATATAATTTACTTATTTTGGATGTATTACTTTTAAAATTACATATTTTTGCCAGTATATTAAGCAATAAGCCTACTTCATGTATCTTCCTGAACCAGTGTACCAGTTTCTCAGCGTAGCATCCACAACAAAGCTCGAAATTAAAAAAAAAACATGCTTGACTTATGCTTGAAAGAAAGCATTTCAGCCTCAGAGCTTGATATACATGGGCCCTTCACTTTCAATAATTATGTGTAAAATAATCAACAGTTGTATTGATTGAGAATGTGATAAATTATTTCCTTAGACCTCTATGGCATATTGCTTGAAATATGATGTTAATTAAAGCACTCTGTTGCTTTTGTTTATGTAAAACTGTTTCTGTAAAATTAATTATTTAATGTTGGTATGCTCAGGGCGTGTGGAGTTTGCGGGGAGCGAGGCTGTATGCTGTAGGGGGGGTTTGCTGTTTGCTGACAACTGCTGAATTGCTGTTGTTGCCGTACATAAGTTATGAGTAAAACTTTTATATTTATTGACAAAATGAGACATGCATAATGTAGGTACTTCCGCGCAGTGGCGCACACAAAACAACATTTAAATTAACTTAGGTTCCCTATTTATTTGGTCAGTTGTCGATAATCAATTGCTCGTGTAGTTAGCAAACTAGAAATTAATGTTTCTTTATATAACATGGTCATTATATGGGGAGTAAAGACAACAGCATTCAACACGTAACCGCGCGGCGTAGGTGTCGGCGTCAGGCGGCAGTGAACGAACTAATGGACCCGTTTGTTTGGCAGGCCGGTGCTGCACGCTGGCCTGTTTGCTGTGGCAGTATCCTGTGCTGATTTGCAGATTCCCGGCTAGGTTTATCGGCAAATGGAACGCCCTCCCTGCTCCCCCGGCTAACGAGCGATTTAACTGTGTTTCAATTATTTTTTAAATATTTAGCTTGATTAATCACTCCATGAAAGGAGTTTGAAACTTCAGTTATGAAGATGGTCACAGTTACAGGACAGGTGCAGACAACCAGCACGAGATTATGTAGGTTTTTTTCTGAAAATAAATTTAACTAGTAATATTGTTTCTTTTCTTTCGTATACATATCTTACAAGAGTAGTGTTCCTGTTCTTCAAAAACATAAATCCAGAATGAAAATCCTTTTCGTCCATAAGAATATAATATCCCTCTCAGGTGGCAACTTTTAGATGGGCTTAGCTCATTGAAGCCAAAGATGACTGGCCTGAAGCCTGTCGCCGCTTATACCAAAAATTCGCGCGGTGCAAACGGCGAAGTGTCTAGCGACTCAAATAAATGAAAAGAAATGTACCGTACATACATTTATCAAGCCACGCAGAGCAGCGAACGGCGAAGCGACCGGCGAAATGTTACCGAGTGAACGGCCCTTCGGTGTCCCTTCGTCCAGCATACTCACCATGGAATCCTGATATTTCATGAAATGCCAAAAAAAATTGTGCTGAAATCATTGAGGCATAATGTAGGTACTACGTACTAGAGAAGCCATCGTGAACAAAATCTGCTCCGTTTTGTTAAAAGTTAAAACTAAACAGCGCTGCAGCAATAATTTGACCGTCTGATTAACTTTGACAAACTAATAAAATAATAAACACGCATCCACAACGCAGCGCTGCATTGCTTTTTGCGACAGTTTTCCCGAGCGTCTATTGGTTGTTCAAAGTTCTATTAATAGCGTACGCTTACATAGAATAAGTAATCTGCCGAACTCTGAACAGACATTAAGTAGGTACCTATTATACCTAAATGATTAATTGAAATTTTATAATTAGGTATAGCATTATACAATGTTGATATCGTCGAGTGGCATTTATTTATACTAGTTATCACGGCGAACTTTGTATCGCCTCAAATATAAAAAAACAAGAATATTTTAATATTTCATGCAAATGTATGTATTATTAATTATAATTGAAAAACGCGACGGACGGACAGACAAATTGTATTAAATATATAGAGATAATTTAAAGAAATCAAATCAAATAAAATATTTATTTACCATCACCTATATTAACACCTTTAAATCCAAATAATAATAAAATAAATTAACATTATTAAAAATATTATTAGTGATGCAACGAATCTTAGTAAAAAAAATATACGTAGATAGTCTCATCTCTGCGCGCACAAAATGTTTTACTCTTTGACATTTTGCTAAAAATGGTCGTCGCCGCTCTGACGCGTCGTCACAATTAACAATTTAAAATATAATTAAATAAAGCATGCATTAAAGACAATGTTAATTGTACTTACTGGCGAAAGGTCACTCCTTAATTTTTACTTATGTTTCTAGAGTTGTTAGAACAGTATCTCAATGCTCACGTAGGCATATTTAAAAGAAAAACTTCGCACTCAAAATACTCAAATGTGTCACGTTCCGGAAAGCGCTCGGGACAGACTGAGTTAGAGCGCGCGGACTCTAACCTCGTGTTACAATCAATTTAGTTGAGGCGTCTTCTCTAGTACGTGTACATTATACCTCAATGGCTGAAATAGTGCTAATTAGTGCCCAAAGGAAAAAATAGTGCTCTTATACTTAAGAAATTACAGCCATAGTTCGATGAGTATGCTGGACGAAGGTTTCGCCCAGCATACTCACCTCCGTTTGTGGAATCTGTGTACGCTTCAACCATAATTAATTCATACTTAAAAAAATTGTGCCCAAATAGTGCCAAATGGTGCCCAAAAAGAAAAACGGTGCTCTAATAACTCCGGAGTTATAGGTTTCGTTCAGTGAGTATGCTGGGCGTAGGTTTTACGCCCAGCATACTCACTTCACTACACGATTACGGAACGAGCTACAATATATAGGTACAATTTACAGCTTAAAAAATTGTGCTTGAAATAGTGCCCAATATCAGTCCAATTTTCGCTTCACTTTTGACCTATAGAAAATCATTAAATTTCATTGTAAACTTCTACATACTAACGTTAAATGTACAACGTTAAGGTACAGTCGTTCACACATGTTTTTGGATAAAAATATTATTCTAATTGTGAGCGGTTGAGATTGGGAATAATTGTGGTAATTTCTCGCATATCAAAAACTGTCGATTAAAAGCTAATTTAATTTTTTTTAATATTATGAATTACTATTATTATTATTAATTACTAACTGCATAATGTAAGAATATATACCTACATAATATGTATATGAGATATTCATTTTCTTTTATAGTTGCTAAATAAAAAAAAAATATTTTCAATGAATTTACAATACTCTGAATTGTTTATTTTTTTTTTTTTAATACTTACCTTTTAGTACATTCATGTATATTACAATAATTTTAATCACTTGTATAAGTGACATAATTGGTGTTGTATTAGCTTCTAATATTGTGTAAACTAATAATAATAAGCGTTAGGTGTGAGGCCAATATGGTTTTAGATGTAATTTCAGGTCTAAATAATTCTTTGGAAGACACGTCCCCACCACAAGTGATTATTGGGCTATATTGGGCATTATCTGGGCCATCAATTTGTGGTAAATAACTCTCCAAGGTCGTCAACACTTTAGTTTTTTTTCTATAATTAGATATAATTTACTTATTTTGGATGTATTACTTTTAAAATTACATATTTTTGCCAGTATATTAAGCAATAAGCCTACTTCATGTATCTTCCTGAACCAGTGTACCAGTTTCTCAGCGTAGCATCCACAACAAAGCTCGAAATTAAAAAAAAAACATGCTTGACTTATGCTTGAAAGAAAGCATTTCAGCCTCAGAGCTTGATATACATGGGCCCTTCACTTTCAATAATTATGTGTAAAATAATCAACAGTTGTATTGATTGAGAATGTGATAAATTATTTCCTTAGACCTCTATGGCATATTGCTTGAAATATGATGTTAATTAAAGCACTCTGTTGCTTTTGTTTATGTAAAACTGTTTCTGTAAAATTAATTATTTAATGTTGGTATGCTCAGGGCGTGTGGAGTTTGCGGGGAGCGAGGCTGTATGCTGTAGGGGGGGTTTGCTGTTTGCTGACAACTGCTGAATTGCTGTTGTTGCCGTACATAAGTTATGAGTAAAACTTTTATATTTATTGACAAAATGAGACATGCATAATGTAGGTACTTCCGCGCAGTGGCGCACACAAAACAACATTTAAATTAACTTAGGTTCCCTATTTATTTGGTCAGTTGTCGATAATCAATTGCTCGTGTAGTTAGCAAACTAGAAATTAATGTTTCTTTATATAACATGGTCATTATATGGGGAGTAAAGACAACAGCATTCAACACGTAACCGCGCGGCGTAGGTGTCGGCGTCAGGCGGCAGTGAACGAACTAATGGACCCGTTTGTTTGGCAGGCCGGTGCTGCACGCTGGCCTGTTTGCTGTGGCAGTATCCTGTGCTGATTTGCAGATTCCCGGCTAGGTTTATCGGCAAATGGAACGCCCTCCCTGCTCCCCCGGCTAACGAGCGATTTAACTGTGTTTCAATTATTTTTTAAATATTTAGCTTGATTAATCACTCCATGAAAGGAGTTTGAAACTTCAGTTATGAAGATGGTCACAGTTACAGGACAGGTGCAGACAACCAGCACGAGATTATGTAGGTTTTTTTCTGAAAATAAATTTAACTAGTAATATTGTTTCTTTTCTTTCGTATACATATCTTACAAGAGTAGTGTTCCTGTTCTTCAAAAACATAAATCCAGAATGAAAATCCTTTTCGTCCATAAGAATATAATATCCCTCTCAGGTGGCAACTTTTAGATGGGCTTAGCTCATTGAAGCCAAAGATGACTGGCCTGAAGCCTGTCGCCGCTTATACCAAAAATTCGCGCGGTGCAAACGGCGAAGTGTCTAGCGACTCAAATAAATGAAAAGAAATGTACCGTACATACATTTATCAAGCCACGCAGAGCAGCGAACGGCGAAGCGACCGGCGAAATGTTACCGAGTGAACGGCCCTTCGGTGTCCCTTCGTCCAGCATACTCACCATGGAATCCTGATATTTCATGAAATGCCAAAAAAAATTGTGCTGAAATCATTGAGGCATAATGTAGGTACTACGTACTAGAGAAGCCATCGTGAACAAAATCTGCTCCGTTTTGTTAAAAGTTAAAACTAAACAGCGCTGCAGCAATAATTTGACCGTCTGATTAACTTTGACAAACTAATAAAATAATAAACACGCATCCACAACGCAGCGCTGCATTGCTTTTTGCGACAGTTTTCCCGAGCGTCTATTGGTTGTTCAAAGTTCTATTAATAGCGTACGCTTACATAGAATAAGTAATCTGCCGAACTCTGAACAGACATTAAGTAGGTACCTATTATACCTAAATGATTAATTGAAATTTTATAATTAGGTATAGCATTATACAATGTTGATATCGTCGAGTGGCATTTATTTATACTAGTTATCACGGCGAACTTTGTATCGCCTCAAATATAAAAAAACAAGAATATTTTAATATTTCATGCAAATGTATGTATTATTAATTATAATTGAAAAACGCGACGGACGGACAGACAAATTGTATTAAATATATAGAGATAATTTAAAGAAATCAAATCAAATAAAATATTTATTTACCATCACCTATATTAACACCTTTAAATCCAAATAATAATAAAATAAATTAACATTATTAAAAATATTATTAGTGATGCAACGAATCTTAGTAAAAAAAATATACGTAGATAGTCTCATCTCTGCGCGCACAAAATGTTTTACTCTTTGACATTTTGCTAAAAATGGTCGTCGCCGCTCTGACGCGTCGTCACAATTAACAATTTAAAATATAATTAAATAAAGCATGCATTAAAGACAATGTTAATTGTACTTACTGGCGAAAGGTCACTCCTTAATTTTTACTTATGTTTCTAGAGTTGTTAGAACAGTATCTCAATGCTCACGTAGGCATATTTAAAAGAAAAACTTCGCACTCAAAATACTCAAATGTGTCACGTTCCGGAAAGCGCTCGGGACAGACTGAGTTAGAGCGCGCGGACTCTAACCTCGTGTTACAATCAATTTAGTTGAGGCGTCTTCTCTAGTACGTGTACATTATACCTCAATGGCTGAAATAGTGCTAATTAGTGCCCAAAGGAAAAAATAGTGCTCTTATACTTAAGAAATTACAGCCATAGTTCGATGAGTATGCTGGACGAAGGTTTCGCCCAGCATACTCACCTCCGTTTGTGGAATCTGTGTACGCTTCAACCATAATTAATTCATACTTAAAAAAATTGTGCCCAAATAGTGCCAAATGGTGCCCAAAAAGAAAAACGGTGCTCTAATAACTCCGGAGTTATAGGTTTCGTTCAGTGAGTATGCTGGGCGTAGGTTTTACGCCCAGCATACTCACTTCACTACACGATTACGGAACGAGCTACAATATATAGGTACAATTTACAGCTTAAAAAATTGTGCTTGAAATAGTGCCCAATATCAGTCCAATTTTCGCTTCACTTTTGACCTATAGAAAATCATTAAATTTCATTGTAAACTTCTACATACTAACGTTAAGGTACAGTCGTTCACACATGTTTTTGGATAAAAATATTATTCTAATTGTGAGCGGTTGAGATTGGGAATAATTGTGGTAATTTCTCGCATATCAAAAACTGTCGATTAAAAGCTAATTTAATTTTTTTTAATATTACGAATTATTTTTTGTTTTTTTTTTTTTTCATAAATAAATGAAGTATGATATAGATGTAAGCGTAAATGAAATTACTCGTATATACTTCATTGCTTGTAGGGTAAAATATTTCATTTATTTAAGGAAATACGTAGGTCACACTAAGTTTTGCGTAACTTAAAAAAACAACATGTTAAAACCAAAATATTATGTTTATTGCTTTTCAAAATACTCTCCTTTACATTTTTAATATTTTTTCATGCGATCGAACCATTTTTTAAAACAGGAGGACCACGGATCTGAATGCATATTTTCAACGTGCTGATTAAACGCTATCACTGGCTCTTGGGAGTTGGTAAAAGTGAAACCTCTCATCAAATCTTTGATTTTGGGGAAAATACAGAAATCACAGGGTGCTAGGTCGGGGCTATGCTCAGGATGGGTGACGAGTTGTACTTTTACGGAAGCTAAAAATGACTTAGTTTTGTTGGCCGTGTGTGAATAAGCGTTGTCATGATGTAGGAGAACGCGGCTTTTGGGGCGTCTTTCGCGAACTTTTTCTAACACCCTGGGTAAACAAATGGTAGCATACCACTCGGCATTACTCTTGATCTTCAAGTGGAATTGTACAGATGGGACCTGTAGCTGAGAAAAAAAAAAGTGTGTGTGTCAGCTCCGACGCACGAATGGAGTTTACTCCTTAAGTACGAGTATCTAACCATAACAAATTAGAAAGTTGCGCACCAAAAACGTGACACGATTTTCGTTACTTGTTAGTAGGTTTTACCCCTCGGATTTTTCTCATACCGGGCGCCTTATATATGAAAATCGATTCTTAAGGAGTAAACTCCAAAAACGCGATAATTTTTTTACCAACGTTTCTCGCCTGCCTCTCTTTTGTTGGCTTGTTCTCATTTTCAAACACCCATTCACAAGATTGCTGTTTTTTTTTTCGGGTTCAAAACAATAAATCCACGTTTCGTCTCCTGTGACAATGTCATAAACAGCATTAGAATGTCCGTGGTCGTACTTCAGTAGCATCTGTGAGCACCATTCCACGCGAGCCCGCTTCTGCTTGCTCCTCTGTCAGTTCATGAGGGATCCAACGACAACAAAGTTTCCGAACTTTCAATTCTTCGTGTAAAATTTTCCGGATTTGACTCATACCAATCCCCAATAGTCCTCGAATTGTCTCATAGGTAATCCGCGGGTTTTCTTCAATTAACCGCTTAACAGTAGCCACATTATTTTCGTTGACGGCAGTTGAAGGCCGCCCTTCACGAAATTCGTCATGTAAAGAAACTCGACCTCTCTCAAATTCAGCAAACCATCGCCTCACGGTGCTCAAACAAGGTGCTTCTCTCCCAAAAGCATTTTGAAGACGAGCGGCACGGTCTTGCGGAGAGAGAGAACTTTTAAAATCATACAAAATCATCGCTCTAAAATCATTTCGACTTAATTCCATTTTCGTTGCAGACGTAGAACTTTGATGTGTGATAAAAAACAATTGACAAATGATTTCCCGCCAATAGTATTTTGCAACGTTTAAAAATATACAACATTCGAAATTCAAATAGTTCCGATTAGCTAGAAGTGCAAAACTTTTAGTGTGCCCCATGTATTAAGATTTTTTTAGTGTCAATTCCGTAAACTTAATACATACTCCGTGGTTTAGTGTAATAACAGCGACATTATTTTTCAAGCTAAGTTCACTTCATTTAATATGTTAATCTTATTAACTGGTACAATTTATTTACAATAAGAATTACTATATACAAAATACACATAATTATAGACTAAAAATATTTACATTACAAAATATCGTTTAAAAAATCCTCCGCGTCATTGCCGACTGGGAAGGTTCCCAGAATGCTGGCTGTGTTGCCACGTTGGATGGCGATACTTATTCTTTAGGCCAGAAAATAGCCAGCCTTCTGGTCCTGAGAAGCATCGATTAGGCGTTTAGCAATGTCTCTATAAAGGCGGCGAGCACTCGGACCCCAAGACCCCAGTGTCTCAACCCCAAACGGCTCAAATATGTAATCACCTGCTAGGTTAGCATATTTACGCCGTTTAAGGCCTTCAGCCGATGCAGCAGCAGCGCCGGCACATCCTGATGTGCTTGGAAGGTGTGAAGGTGCTAAGGTGTCAACGCATGTAGCATCCCACACCAAAGGCCTTCCCAGTTTTCACGGTAGCAACGACATACCGTCCGGTCTCTTTCCATCGCTTCGTGCTAAACCATTTGGTTCTACTACGGCCGGAAGACCTGCGGTGGAAAGAGCCCTACGAATTATGTCGTTTAGAATAGCGTGCCGAGGTATACGATCTGCGCTTCTGCTACAAGAAAGGCCATGGTGTCCCAGATTATCGACGGCTACTCCACAGGTGCAATGATGCGGGGAAACAAGGTGTACCCAGCCGAAGGCAAGTGGCAATGCGAAAGGTTGTGTCGTCCAACATTGTACCGATGTTGGGCGATGGGAGCGCCTGGATCCATAACCCTGACTCCCATTCTCCAACAGCTAGTAGGCGTGCACGCTCTGAAATATTGACAGAAGTGTCAATTAGTGTATTAATTCTCAATTTACAGAGCGGAGAATCCCACAGTCGCTGTGAGCCTAGGCGTGAGGGTGCGTGTCGGGGCAAGACATCCTCCAAGCATTTATGGCATCGGTCTTGCATCGCACCTCGGAATCAATCAGTGTATTTGACAAAAGTTTCCTGACTAATTCTTCGGTGCTATGGGCCGACGACAGAAATGCTGGCAGACTGACATCTGTGACTCTACGAATACCTAGCCCGCCCAAGCGAACTGCAAGAGACGCTTGGACCCAGGCCCGGTCATTAATATTTACATTTAAAACTTTACACAAAGAATTTTGTATTAAGTTGTCTAGTCTGCCCAAAATTTCCACATTTTTCCAAAATTGTTTATGAACGGAGGGCATGTGTAAATTTGGGTACGAAATTAACTGGTATCATAATAATGTCTAGGTAATCAAATGCAAAATAAAATGTGTATGGGTAATCTCCGGATCTACTGAACCGATTTTAAAAATTCTTTCAGAATTACTCTAGTGCTATAGACTATAAATCATATTGATAACATGTTTAAATGTGCCGAGATACCACGATAGGTATATGTTTAGCGTGTCAAAAACACCTCTTAAAATAGTGTTTTTTGCATTTGCGTCTAAACAGACGATAATAATGGAAAACAATGTTTGGAAATTTTATTTGACTCAACTAATTCTACAAAAAAGTCGGCTATAAGTACCATATCTCTTTCTTTTTCGACTGCCTCGGTGGCGCAGTGGTATGAGTATACGACTGCCGGCCCTGATGTCCCAGGTTCGATTCCGGGTCGAATCAAATTATTTCAGTGATCCACAAATGTTTGTTCGGAGTATGGGTTTTATCTATGTATAATATGTATGTATTTAGAAATATATAAGTATTTTTTCAGTTGTATAGATTCCATAGCACAAGCTTATAGCTTAGTTTGGGCTAGATGACGTTGTGTGAGAATGTCCAAATTTTTTTTTTTTTATATTTTAATAGATATAAAGGGTGTTACGAAAGGGTTATATCAACCCGAAGCCAGCCCTATCAGCTGGTCGACCAAAACCCGTTTCGATATGTCGCGACCGCCAAAGAAGAAAAAAAAAGTTCATCAAAAAATTTAAAAAGATATTTCAAATCAAAACAAACGTGTCCCAACGCTACGGCTTGACGACGAAATCTTACCTGTTTACAGGAAAGGTTCAAAATGGCCGCCTTCCCGCCCGATGCACAAAGATTCTCGCCGGCGCATATTGCTCCGCACAGCTCGTAGCATTTCTTGTGTAACAGTGCTAAATGCGGCTTTAATCCGTAATTTCATTTCTTGCTCTGTTTTGCACTCAACTGCGTACACAGTATTTTTTAGGTATCAACGCTCACGTTACAACTCCCGGGCAGCGCTCAAATAAACTTCTGATGCTCCTACACAAAGCATAATCTCGTAATACTCTTTGTTACTCAGAGCCATTACTACACAACACAATCACTATCACACACAACTTGACACAACTCACAAATTAACACACTAAACAACTATTTACCAACCTCACTTTACAAAGCAATGAATGCAACTGACTGAACTGACCTGTGACCTTGCTAAATAAATTCTAGGCAACTTCAAACGGCGACCGAGCAACGGGAGACATCGGAGCTCACCGGGCGGCATCGTTAGATGCGAAACAGAGACAAAATGTTCCAACCAGGAGGGAGAGAGAAGGTTTTTCACAGGCGCGCTTGATTTGTACTACTTACTTTGATGTCAATGACCGTATCAGCTGATTTTCGCTATTGTTGTTCAAACAAGAGTGTTTTATTTGGTAATAATATTATTTTGTGGTGATTTTTTTTTCTTGTTTGGCGGTCGACACATATCGAAACGGGTTCTGGTCGACCAGCTGATGGTGCTGGCTTCGGGTTTATATAACCCTTACGTAACACCCGGTATATGCTTTTATGTTTTAATAAAGTATTTTTCAGCATGTTCATTTTTTAATAGTTATTTAAATAACAATATATTAATGCTTATCAAAATAAGTTATTTTATGATCACAAGCATATCACAGAGATACTATTAATTTGCCCTTTACAGTATAAGTAACAATAATTGGTCATGTAGTTTCGGAGATAATACTAGGTATGCAATGCATGCTGATTGTGAAAGTGAAAGATTGACACGAATTACATTCTGAGATTACCGTTACCAAAATCATAACGACATTCGAAAAAAGTGAATTTTACAAGAAATAATAGTGCAAGCATCAATCAAACAACATTCCTTAATGGTTTAAAGGTACGCTAGTGGTGAAAATCTTAAGTGAATATTATTATAACCTATTATCGACTTGAGAATATTGACAGTCATTGTCCGTATAGAACATTCAAGAGACTACTCACCACTAGATGTCACTGTCAGAAATAACTTAACAAACCACCGATAGATGGTGTTGTTAATTTAAATAATATAATCCACCTGCTCACTGATAGATGTCACTGACATATGTCGTTGGTAATTAACTAATTATACATGCAATCTTAAAATCACGCCTCTTTCCTAGTGGGGTAATCAGCGATCTGTCGTTGATTAATTAAGTATAATATTCCATAACCAGAGCAAGCAAAATGGATGAAATTAAGATGATGCTTATTAAAATACAAGAATAATTAAATGATCAGAAAGAAAGAATAAAGAATATTAGTGAAGAAACGGCAGACAAAATCAGTGATAAGATGAATGATAGATTCTGAGAATTGAAAATAGAGAATGAACAACTAAACATAAAATTAGAAGAAAAAAATGAAAAAATAGGGAACTTGGAGCGACAACTGCGGAAGAAGAACTTACTATTTTTTGGGATAGAAGAGACTGAAAGTACCTACTCTGACATGGAAAACAAGATCCTGAACGTGATCCACCACGAAATGAACGTAGACTGTGTAAAAGCGGAACTAGAATCTGTACAAAGAATAGGTAGAAAAGGAGAGGGGAAAATCAGGCCACTATCAGTATCATTTACCACACTTCGAAAAAAAATAGATGTCCGGAAAAATAGAAAAACACTAGACGAGAACACTAAATATTATTTAAAACAAGATTATCCTAAAGAAGTTTTAGAAAAGAGAGCTGAATTGAAAATACAACCCTTTGTATTTTCAATTCAGCTCTCTTTTCTAAAACTATTTCCATTAGCATTATTTCCTTTTAATTTTTCCATGTCCCTACATGGAAAAATTAAAAGGAAATAATGCTATAATAAAATACGACAAGTTGGTAATACTAGAAAAAAAAGAGTCCCATGATAAAAATAAGAAGAGAAACATGTCAATATCGCCAACACAAGACACGCCGTCAAATCAAACCGGAAATTTGCTTAAAGTAAAAAGATTGAATGCCTTTGACTTTATGAGAGGCAAACACAACACAATGAGCCCACAAAGCTCTACATCACCTCTCCAAACTATACCGAAACATCCCCAAAATATAGCGTGACGGCGTGCTACTGCTGCTGTGCCCTCCCCCCTACAACGTCACCCAAACCGGCGTGTCACCGTGGGAGACTATGACAAGAACCCTCCAGTACAATTAACCCAAACAAAACAAAACAATAAACTCCCAGATTATGAAAAAAAAACATAATCAAAAAATATATATTTGCACATACAATGTGAGGACCCTTAAAGACGAATACCGAATGCTGGAACTTAAAGAAGCCTTGAGAAACGTAAATTGGGACATTATAGGATTAGCAGAAAGAAGAAGAGAAGGTTACGGAATAGAAGAGCATGACTGGTGCCTATTTAGCTACTATGGACAAACAAAAGGACAGAAAGGGTTTGGTTTCTTAGTAAAGAAAACATATAAATCAAATATTATAGAGTTTGTAGGAATATCCGATAGAGTAGCCATACTGAATATTGAATTATGTAATACACAGTTTTCTATTATACAAATCTATGCACCGACTGAAAACTCAACTGATGAAGACCTAGAGAAGTTCTACTCTGAGATGATTGAAGCCAAAGAGAAGTCCTGCGAAAATTTGATTATATTAGGGGATTTCAACTCGAAACTAGGAATACCAAACACAGAAATTGGCTCTATGATAGGACCATACTCAGGCGATTGCAATGATCGAGGTGAAAGATTAAAATTATTCTGTTTAGAAGAAGAGCTTACTATAAATAAATACTATTTTTAAGAAAAAGGTAAATCAAAGGTGGACTTGGATATCTCCAGATGGCCAAACAAGAAACGAAATCGACTACATTCTGACAAATAGAAGACATTTATTTACTAATATAGAGGTAATTAGAAAAATTCCTTATGCTTCAGACCATAGACTACTGAGGGACACGATAGTAATGAAAAGAAAGAAAATAAGTAGAAAAAGTTTCTCTAGACCAAAATCCAGCCTTCAATTTGAAACGGAACAGTTAAAATTTAGAATAACACTTGACAGTAAGTTGTGTGAAAATGCCAAGGAAGATCTACCAATGCAAGAACTCTACAACGTAATGGAATTGGCTATCCAGGAAAGCTTAATGGAAGCAAAAGACCTAAAAAATCACAACAAACAATTTAGATTAACGGAAAAGGCAAGGAAATAAATTTCTAGAAAACATATTCTCCAACATAAATTTAACAAAACCAATACTGAAAAATTAGAACTGAAAGAACTCTACAAAATAACAAGAAAAATGGTACAGGATGAATATGATGCTTACAGACTAAATAAATATCAAAAATGTATAGAAAATACGGGTGGCATAAAAAGGTCCCTCAAAACTCTACAAAACAAAACATGGATCCCAAAATTGACGAAAAATAAAATAACTACAGCGAAAAGAGAAGACCTAGTACACATTGCTACAGATTTTTACAGGGATCTATACTACAACGCGACAAAAACTCCAATTGATGTAGAGCCAATGCCCCAAAGAGGTACAACAGATTTACAAACATTTACGAGTAAGGAAGTCATACTAGCTATAAACCGCCTTAGCAATAATAAGAGCCCAGGACAAGACCAAATTACAGATGAAGCTCTAAAGATTGGCAAAGATATATTGTTGGAACTCATTACAAAAATTTTCAATATGATCCTACAAGAGCAAAAAGTCCCACTTCAATGGACAGAGTCAGAAATTACACTACTTTATAAAAAAGGTGAGCCAAAGGATATGTCTAACTACAGACCAATCAGTCTGATGTCCAACATCTACAAACTATTCTCTCAATGTATACTATCAAGAATAGGTCCGACGATTGATGAAAAACAGCCAATAGAACAGGCAGACCAAAATATTCGACGACTGATCACATACAAGTGTTAAGCCAAATAATTGAAAAATATAAGGAATTTAATAAGCCTCTATATTTGGCTTATGTAGACTATCGCAAGGCTTTCGACTCTATTTCTCACGAAGCAATAGTTAGAGCACTTAGGTATCTTCACATAGATACAGTATACATAAATATAATAAGAAATATCTATGAAAAGTGCCAGAGTAGAGTCAAGCTGGATAGAACTGGCCCATACTTTAATATAGGAAAAGGAGTACGGCAGGGAGACCCCCTCTCGCCGAAGATATTCATAGCGGTGCTCGAATTCATACTACACGACGTTGGGTGGGAGAGTAAAGGTATCAAAATCGAAGAGTCATTTCTAAGTCACTTAAGATTCGCCGATGATATTGTTCTTTTTTCAAATAGTGCTCAAGACCTAAAAGATATGCTAGACGCTCTATATCACCGAAGCAAGAGGGTTGGATTAGAAATGAACTTCCAAAAAAGCAAACTTATGACTAACCACTCTACAATAGAAATCAAAGTGGGCAACGAAAGCATCGAATATGTTAACGACTACGTTTACCTTGGCAAACTTATCTCTTTTAATGACACTGATGGAGAAGAAATCGAAAGAAGAATTACAAGCGCTTGGAAAAAGTATTGGGCACAAAAACATATTTTCAAATCTAAGATGCCATTACATCTAAAGAAAAAATTAATGGACTCAAGTATACTACCTACTGTTACCTACGCCTCGCAGACATGGTCGCTCACAGAAAAAAATGCAAATAAAATTTCAGTATGCCAGAGAGCGATGGAACGAAGTCTGCTTAACATAAAGCTAAAAGACAGGAAAAAGAACGAGGACATGAGAAAGAGAACAAAAGTAAGAGACGCACTAGAACATGTTAGACGGCAAAGATGGGCAGGTCACGTGGCTAGATTGGAAGACGGACGGTGGACAAAGAAGGTGACGGAGTGGCAAAGACCAGAAGGTGGGCAACGACGAGTAGGCCGACCGCTGAAACGATGGAGCGACGATATCAAAACTATAGCCGGAGAACGATGGATGGACTTGGCTCAAAATCGGGATAATTGGTTAAAACTGGAGGAGGCCTTCACCCACCCGGGGGTTCCTAAAGTAAAAGATAAAAATAAATAAATAACTAATTATATAAATAATAAATAAATAAAGCATGCTATCAGAACATTGATTTATATAATTATAAATATTGATAATATATGTATTTTTAATGGAATGTAATATTTTGAATAGTCTATAATAGTGTAATATTTTAATACCTAAGTTAAAATTGGAATTTTATTAAAATAGTAAAAAAACAAAAAAAATATAAATAAATAAAAATAAAGCATGCTACAATAATAATACTAATTTTGTGATAATGAATGAATAATGAAATGAAATGGATGAAGTACAAATTTAAATTTTATATTTTAAGTAATGTAATTTAATGGAACAATAAAAGGGCTTTTATCTTTATCTTATCTTAATGCATGCTGATAATTGCAAATGTAGAGCGGAGCAAATGTTTTTATTACATATCAGAATCAGAAAAAACACTTCAATTAGTTAATCGAATGAAAAAAAAATCTATTTTCATTGTTGTGTTTTCATGGGAACCATATAATCATCTGGTTTTTCGGTCATTATTCCTCGATGGTGCATCCGATTTTGAAAATCGTTTTTCCGAACCCACCAGCTGCATGTCTTGCACGCGCGTGCCAATTTTGGAATTTCTAGCTAAATGTTAAAGAACTTTTTCGTCGATGTCCAGGACATTTTCTCTACTTTCATGATTTCAGATATATGCACTCCCAGGTATGATGTTGACCAGCACGCCAAATTTGGTCAAATCGGTCGAACCGTTTCGAAGGAGTAGACGCACAAACGATTTACACTTGTCGCCTAAGATTGAGCTCCGATTCGCTCCGCTCAATAAAACACAAACTATTACTGTGCGATCTCAGCCGGCACACAAAACAATGGACTAAGGAATTTCTTGCTTCGTAAACCGGTCTTCCTACATTCTAGAAGATTCGAATGTAGTGATGCGACCAAACGCAAAATGTGCCTTGTCGATGTATGCACATCGTAACATTGCCGCATGCCGCTCTAGAATAAAATAACGCGTTGTGCGTTTCATGCATTTATCGACAAATTTTTGTTTTATTTCCATCACATCTCCCCGTATCTTTTAAACGACTGAACCGATTTTCATCACCATAGCTAAGAACACTCCCGACTAATTCACCTTACAAAAAAAAAACAAAATCCAAATCGGATCATCCTTTCGGGAGCTACGATGCCACAGACACACACACATAAACACGACACGTCAAATTTCCGTCGTTTTTCGTCGGGGATTAAAAAACTGTTATATAAAATGTAAGTTATTAGAAAGTTTTGAACTCGACTGTACTAAATCCAATAAAATGAAATGATTTATTTATTTGTATAGGTCACTAAATGGCTCTTACAAACGTCAGTAAGTACTTAAAATAAAAAATGTCATTGCTTCTATATTTACATGTAATGCCAGATTCGCAAAGCAATAAGTAGAATCGAGAGAAAGAACCGAGCAATAAAACTCTCGGTCCCTCTTTTCAAATAATTGACTCACCTACACATTTTCTTAAGACTAAATGTGGACGAAAGTACATTGGTCTCGTGTCAAAATCAAAAAGAGTGTATAATACAAAAAAAAAAAAATAGTCGCCTAAGTACAAAATTTGGTACAATTACGGCATTTTAGGAGGCACCTGCACCATGCTCAAGCCAGTCACTTTTATCATTAAGGTAATCAACTGTCTTATAATATGCTTTTTGACATAAAGTGGTCTTTATAAAGGTTTTAAATTTATTGTCGAGCATACAAAGGACCGATTCAGTCAATTTATTATAAAAGCGTATACCTTCCCCCTTGAAAGAATGACTAACCTTGCTAAGCCGATAACACGGAGGGAGTAGTTTATTTTTATTACGTAGATTTCTGTCTGTAACGTCACTTACTTTAGTATAGCTAGATATATTTTTCCTGACATACAGTATGTTATCAAATATATATTGGGAAGCTACTGTTAAAATATTAATATCTTTAAATCGCTCTCAAAGAGAATCTCTTTTACCTAAACAATAAATGGCACGGACTGCCCTCTTGTAATATAAAAATTGTTTCTATATCTGCTGCATTTCCCCAAAGTAGTATTCCATAGGACATCAAGCTATGGAAGTAACCAAAGTAAACTAGCCTAGCAGTAGCTACATCTGTCAACTGCCTAATCCGTCTCACAGCATATGCAGCAGAGCTAAGCTTATTAGCTAAAATGGTGATATGGTCACCCCATTGTAATTTAGAATCTATTGTTATTCCTAAAAAGGTAATGTTATTTACAAATTCTAACCTTTGGCTACCCAGCACGACATGGACGTTTGCATGTCTGACATTGGGCATTGTCAATTTAACGCATTTGATCTTTTCTGCATTCAACAATAGGTTGTTTGTAGAAAACCAATTTGAAATATCATTTAAAATATTATTAACATTATTCGCATCTGTACCTACTATGCCGATTTACTTTGAATATAAGTGATGTATCATCCGCGAACATTACTATGCCACCTTGTGCCTCGATCATGCAAGGCAAGTCATTAACATAAACTAAGAAGAGAAAAGGCCCTAGAATTGATCCCTGAGGTACGCCTATTTTGACGTTAGTTCCGTTTGACTTAACGTTGTTCACATGAACAGTCTGCAGCCTATCTGTCAGGTAAGATCCTAATAATTCTAAGGATTTTTTGTCAAAACCATACCGACGTAACTTTAGCAAAAGTGTCTGATGGTCAACACAATCAAATGCTTTAGACAGATCGCAGAATACCCCAATGGCATTCTGCGATCCCTCCCATGCGTCGTAAATCAAGCTAACAAGGATTACTCCCGCATCGGTGGTAGATTTTCCGCGAGTAAAGTCAAATTGCTGGCTGTGGAAAAGATTGTTGGTTGTGAAGTGGACTTGCATTTGATTTAGCATCACTCTCTCAAACACCTTACTCAGAGCTGGCAAAATAGAAATGGGGTGGTAGTTACCAAGTTCTGACTTAGATCCCTTCTTAAATAATGGTATTAGTCTACTATTTTTCTTTAGGTTAGGGAATATACCTTCATCTACACATTCATTAAAAATTAGTGCCAAGTCAGATCCAATGATATCGATTACATTACTTATTAAGCTAACTGATATGCCCCAGTGATCTTCCGACTTTCTAATTTTGAGATTTTTAAATGCTTTCAAGATGTCACTGGGGTCTATATGTTTGAAGTTAAATTTAGATGAAGAACCAATATTATTTTCGAGAAGGGCCACAGCACTGTGGGCACATGAATTAACAGAAGAAGTGACTTTAAATGGAATGTTGGTAAAATAATCTTCAAATGCATTTACAATACCTTTCGGGGAGGTTATATTCTTGTTTTCTAATTTAATTTTAGTAACAGTATCCCTCACTTCACATTTAGCGCATAGCCCTCGCGCGCCCCTCAGTGCCGCTCGCGGATACGGCGCTTTGTATTTATATCAATCATCTTTAATAAGAGTAACTTCTATAACTACTCATTTTAATAATTTACACAATTTACATTCTAACATCAATATAGTATTTTTACAACGTTATTTTACCGTTTGAACAGTTTAAACTTAAATTTTTTTTTTTTAAATCCGTGGCCCAAGGCCGCGCTGCTCTAACGTCTTTTGCCGGGCGTCTCTGGTTCACACGCAGAAGGTATTTCCAGTGGCGCCCGGCGGACTTTGACCACCTCTGTGGTATCTACATGGGTTTGGTTGGGATGAGACTCCCGCGTCGTTGGGGTAGGGTGTTATCCCGCGTCGGTGAGTGAATCTGGTTGCGTGCTGTAGGGCAAAGGCCCCGCAGCACGCAACCCTTCTAGTGGCGCCCTCGTCGCTGACTAAAGAACTTGGCGGGGAGGGTACGCTCTTTCTCCCTCTCTGCCGCCTCCTGTGCGAGCATGACTTGCTCGCAGAAGGACACGGCCGCGTTCCACCTACTCCCGCTAGAGACCATGGCTTGAAGCATGGTCTCCAGTGATAGGGTATCCACGTTCAGACCCACTACGAGATCCCGGCGCTGACTCGACAACGCTGAGCACTCCACCAACGTGTGGAGTACGGTGTCGTCGTTGAAAACCTTGCTGTGTTGACACCGGGGTGTGACCTCACGATGGATGCGAAACAGATAGCTAGCTACCGAAGCATCCATGCCCGGGAACGATCTGCGTCGCACGATACGTTAGGTCACCATGCTGCCTCTGCAGCCAGTCGTCCATGATCGGTCTCACCGCCGCGATGATGGTCCGCCCCACTCTGGTTGCTCAAGATTTAAACAGATCGTTGAAAGGTCTTCAGCGGTCTGGCAAGATATTAAGAGGGTAACGCACGATCTCCTTAGATGCATGTCTAGCCGGAACCCCTCCATGGGACCTGGAAGTAAGAGCCTTTGCGTCATTGTTTCAATGGCTCAAGGGGGTTCTCCCGCACTATACACGCTGGGACCTCGTCGTGGCGTCAAAGCGTGAATACCTCTCAGTGGAAACCATGCTTTGAGCCATGGTCTTCAGCGGGAGTAGGTGGAACGTGGCCATTTCCTTCTCCGAGCACGTCATGCTCGAGAAGGTGGCGGCCGAGAGGGAGAAGGTGCGTACCTTTCCTGCTGAATTCCGAAGTTTGTGGCCAGGGCATCGCTGACTCATTTACGATCAGCTACAGTGCTGAAACCCCGCAGAACGCACATTTACTCACCGACGCTGGATAAAACCCGACCCCAATAATGCGGGATAAAACCCCACCCAACCCCAGACAAAGGGCATCTAGTTGGCCAACTTCAACAACTACTTAACAAATACTTCCTGGAGCACCCAGCAATGGACGAAGGGGCGGCCGAGGCATTGGGCCGCGGTATAAAAAAAAGGGGCCTTGCAAAGACCTGTCGCCCTGAGCCTCGCAATGGGTAAGGCCGCCACTGCGTGTACGTCCGGGTCGCAGGCGCACGATGGGCTCGCCTTACACCTGAAACGGTGCAGGTATTCTGCGAACCCACCGTGCCCCGTCAGCAGTTGTATAGTAGTGCCAGCGACCGGCATCTTGCGGACGATACTGTACGCCTCCACTGCACAAGGCAGGAAAAGCTTGGTGACGGAGGCGGTCGTACCTTCTTTGTACCTCTCATTCTACTCACGAAGCGTGCGCTGACGCAGAACTCGCTTCATGAATGAAACCGGGTACAAACCGTAGCCGCCTCCTTGGCGAGCTCGTAGGCTCGCTCATTGCCCTCCAGCCCTGCGTGGGCCTTGACCCAGAATAAGGAGATTTCCTTACCCTGGATGAGCCTTCTCGAATGGCGGTTCGGGCTTCCACCGCCAGGGGGTGGAGGGCATGACGGTTAATTACCGTCAGGAGTGCGGCTCTGCTATCGGAGAAGATGCCGAATGTGGTAGCGCCACGCCTTAGGATCTCACTGGCCGCTCTGCACAGTGCCAGGAGCTCGGCCTGGTAGACGGTGCAATGCGGCGCGAGAGCAAGTTTGAGGGCCTTGATTTCGGCCGCGTTATTTCAAAATGATAACGCCGCACCGACCCGTCCCTCAATCTTGCTCCCGTCCGTAAATATACGTACCTCCAAATGGGTGAATTTATTAACTTGTTCCTCGTCTACCAGGTCCGTAAACTCCAAAGCGGTGTGCATAGCGGGGTGAGGAGCCTCGATTGCTCGGGCCATCCGTTCAATCTCCTAGTCCCGAAGCCATGGCTGGTCCACTCCTCTCTTGGCCTCATATAATGAGGCCACCTCACGAATTCTGAGGTCCAGAGGGAGTAGGCCAGACAAGACTAGTGCCGAGTTCAGGGAGACCGTCCGGTAGGCCTTACACAATTTCTGGGCGAAACCGCGCTGCACCACGTTCAGCTGTTTTTGGACGCCAAGCTTATTCGTCGTTGCGAGCCAAGCACTGGCGGCGTACAATATCGTCGGATCCACGGCAGCTACGTAGATCGTCCGGATCACCTCGGGGTGTAACCCCCAGCTGATCCGCGCAAGCTTGTGATAGATGCCGATCGCTTTTCTGCAGATGTTTTTGATGTGTTCGGTCCAGTCGTTTAGGAGTTCGATCACGAACGAAATACACGAGTCGTCTAAGAAAGAGCTTCGTAAACTCAGCTCAACTATACTATGTAGTTGAGATCCACAGATAACTTTGTAAATTTATTTAATAGATTTCAGATATAAGTCCGTGTCGCCGAGACTTTTTATAAATTCATTCGGCTGTTGTGGACATAACCCATTATATGTGTGCCCGGTGACGGCAGTAGGCTTGTCCCCTATTACGTGGGACTAAAATTCTGGCAAATTGTGGGTGTGTAATGCACCTCTGCCTACCGTTGCGGGGCTATAGGCATAAAATGTATTTCATTCGAAGTTTAAAGTGAACGAAATTTCGGGGAACTATCCTTTTTACTCTATGGTGAAGCTATGCACAATGTTCAAACGGTAGCACCGTCAATGGTACCATGTTTGGATGCATTACCATTCGGTTGAGGTGCAACCATCATTTCTGAGAAATGGTGGTTGCGAACAAATGGTTTCATCGTCAGTGCCTACCTTTATGCATCCAAACATGGTACCATTGACGGTGCTACCGTATTAAACACATGGCCATAGATAATACACACTGTAGATAGATTGACCATATAGTAAAAAGGATAGTTCCCAGAAATTTCGTTCACTTTAAACTCCGAACAAAATACATTTTTCACACATATCACGCCTATATCCCCGCAGGGGTAGGCGGAGATGCATTAGACACCCACAGTTTCCCAGTATTGTTAGTCCCAAGTCACACGTAATAGGGGACAAGCCTTTTACCGTCACCAGGCACACATATAATGAATTATGTCCAACACGACCGAATGAATTTAATAAAAGTCTCGGACTTATATCCGAAATGTATTTAATAAATTTACAAAGTTATCTGTGGATCTCAATCTATTTGGAAATCCAAAATGTTTCGACAACCATCAAAAATGGAATATTGGCCCGTCAATTTTGACAAATGATGGTTGCGAAAACCAAATGGTTTCAACGTGAATGGGGACCTTTAAATACCTAGCCCAGCTCTAAAGCCCCCCATATAAGGGACGATTCATCGTTACAATCCATCGCTTTAGACCGATCGAAACGACGGATCTGTAATGTATGTTACGATCGTTAACGATTTACTTGATCACAGACGACATCGGAGATCGCAACAAAAACCCATGCAATCATGAATATCGTAACGATGAATCGATAGTGTATTGACTCTTGCGATCAACGATTCGATTTTTGTTCCTTAATTTAATTATCTATACTTATAATAAATCTGTAGAAGTGAAAATTCTGTACATTGAAAATATCAAAAAAATAAATGGCAGGGGGTGTTACTAGACCGACACCGAACCCAAAAATGAGATTAAAAAAATTTTTGTCTGTCTGTTCAGGCATCACGCATAAACTACCGGTTCGATTACGATGAAACTTGGTATAATTATTCTTTAATATCCTGGGCACCACACTGGGTACTTTTTATCCCGGAAAAGTATATACAATAAAAAACAAACTTAATTTTGCGGTTCAATCCCTAGACCCGATTACCAACCGCAAATAATAAGTTTGTCGTAGGTTTTTTTTTTGTATATTGGGTTCGTCAAATTGACGCCGCCCGCCTGGTGGTAAGTCGTGATGACGACGTCTAGCAATTGTGGACCACTCTCACAGCACACAATACTATAGAGAGTGGCCCTCAACTTGACGACCTACTGATGTGCCTCTTCACGCTCCGCGTAAAGAACCCAGGATTATATCCGGGGGGGAACACGTGCACAGGCAGGGCGTTCCAGGCCACTATCGTTCGGCAGAGAAACGAACGTTTAAAACGTTCGGTTCTCGCGAACATGCTATCCGCTGTGTGGGAGTGGCATGTCTGCCCGGCACGCGTTATTCGGGATCGGAAGGAAGAGGGTGGGATCAGATTGAAGAGCTCTTCAGAACAGGTTACGTCTCCGGCAGTGGAGTTCACTAAGGGGTGCTGCACACAGCTAAGATACTATAATATTTTAACTACAATATCGCTCGCCATACATTCAATGGGCTCACGACGTAGATAATAAATAATATTTCATATTTTCGTATCTTAAGATGAATATGTATGGTATAATAGAGAATATAATAGAAGATATAATAGAGAAATTGGTGTAGGGGGGCTTTATGAACGCAATAAAACCCAAAACAATGGTTTTTAGAACTTTTGTCTGTTTGTCTGAATGTTTGAACACGCTAATCTCAGAAACGATTTGATTTTTTGATTCTAATTTGCGGTTCGGTTTTCAATCGCTTCATAAATAAAAAAGGTTATGTAGTTCGTTTTCCATTTTACAGGACACGTATTGAATTTTTGAGCACGTCTTTATCGTTCCATTTCAAATGTATAAATGATCGATCGTAACGACCAATCGTTTCGTGTATGAGCGGCAGCACTACAGATCAATCGTAACGATAAATTGTACCGTATATGGGGGGCTTAAAATAAAAATGTTTTGACAGTAGCTCGTCGACATAGTGTCAATGTCAAACTAGTCACAAAATGCCAAATAGAATTTATGGGATTCAGCGTGCCCGTGGCATGTTGTACCTATTTTATTTATTCAAATAACTTTTACTGTGTTATTGCAAAAGTTTTGATTTAAGATGTCTTCGTCTTTCTTTTTAAAAGGCAAATCCAGGCAGGTTCAGAAAAGAAAAGGAGAGAAAATAAAAAAAAAGACCACTAAAAAACCTAACGCACCTAACCTAGAAAATGGTCGAGAATCTTCCGACAGTGATTTAGATATAAGAAAGTTCTCTGATGCTGAAGAATCTGAGAGTGATCATGAGACTGCTGAGGAGAAGAAACTACGGTTGGCAAAGAAATATCTTGAGGAAATCGAAAAGGAAGAAGCCAAGAGAGCAGAATATAAGGCAGTTGATGAGGTGATTGATGATAGACTTAAAAAAGACTATTTGGAACAGAAAGGTAAATTAAAATACGAAATTGCAGAGAAATATGAAGAGCCTCGTGAAGAAAATCTCAAACTTATTCGCGCCAAAGAACATCGTTTAACTCTCACATGTGTATGCCTCAGTAGTGACAATAATATTGCATTCACAGGCAGCAAGTGTGGCACAATAATCAAATGGGGTCTTAAAGAAAAAAGTAAACTTGGGTGTTTAAGTTACAAAACTCATTCCAATATTCTTAAAGGTGGTATAGTTTCAATAGCAATATCTACAGATTCTAAATATTTGGTTTCATCAGATGAGTCACCAAATATCCAATTGTGGGATCCCAATACATTAAAAAATGTTCATACATTTAAAGGCCATAAGGACTTCATTACTGGATTAGTTTTTAGAAAGAATACACATGATTTATACTCTGCTAGTAAAGATAGATCAGTAAAGGTATGGTCACTGAATGAAATGGCTTATGTGGAGACTTTATTTGGTCATCAATCTCCAATCACTTCTATAGATGCATTAACAAGAGAACGTGCAGTCACAGCGGGAGGCAGAGACACATCACTAAGAATATGGAAAATAGCTGAAGAATCCCAGTTAATATTTAATGGACCTGTAGGAAGTTTAGATGAAGTTAAACTATTGGATGAAGAGCATTTTATATCTGGAAGTGATAACGGATCAATATGCGTGTGGAGTGTGCTGAAAAAGAAACCTCTCTGTATAGTTACAGAAGCTCATGGCTCCGACAATGGAGTACCAAGATGGATAACGAGTTTGGCAACATTGTTGAACTCTGACGTTTTTGCATCGGGTTCTTACGACAGTCACATAAGGCTATGGCGAGTTTGTGATCAATTTAGAAAAGTACTGCCGATGTTTAGTGTCAATGTGTGTGGTTTCGTGAACTGTATGCAGTTTACTAGTGATGGTAGACAACTGTATGTGGCTGTTGGACAAGAACATAAAGCTGGTAGATGGTTTAAATTAGGCAGTGCAAAAAATGGACTGTTAGTTATTAATTTTAATATTAAGTCTTAGCTTTTGTGACATTAAATATTTTATTGTTTAAATGGTTTCATATTAACAGCTATATTATGTTCTAATATTGCTAAAAAGACTTAATCCCTTACATTCTGTTTTGGTTTGCTGGTCAGAGGAGGTTTGAGTCACTTCTTTAGAGGCAGGCAGACTTTGACACTTAATTCTCAAGGGCCTATAATGGAAACAATGTATGGAAGTGATGGTTCAAATGTTTTCAGACATAAACAAAAACTCTCTTTGTGCCAGGCTAGCACAGTCATCTTCTACATACTTTAATTAACCAATATCACAGAGATTATCTACGGATATCCTTATTTGAACAAATCAAGGAATGCCCTGCAAAGTGGACTGTCAGTATACTAGTGTTGTGTAGTGTGTGTTCGGTGGGACAGTATTGTCCGTATAGTACCTATTATTAGAATTGGTAGTTATGCTCAGAGCCAACTGACCTCTGGCTAGAGCCGCTTCTTGCTAGCTTGTCTGCTGTGTCATTGCCTCTAGAGCCGCTGTGTCCTTTAATCCACTCATGGTTGTACTTACTTATCTCAGTGTGCAAGTGCTAATGACAGTCATATACGAGGCCTAAGCTGATGCTGTGGCTGTTAAAGGCCTGTAGTACCGACTTGCTATGAGAGAGTATCCTAATACTAGTGTACCTTACCTTCCTGGCAGCTATGGCCATTGCTGCCTCTAAGATGCATAACTCTCAGCCTAGTCTGATCTGTAGGTTCTCCCAGGCTCAGAAGGCTGGCCGCATTACCAAATTGTATGGCAAATTGTTGTGCCAAATAGTAACCATTCTACCTCCTGGTCTCTAGAAGAGTCGCTCATGATTGACCGAGCGAGCGAAGCATCTCAGTTTTAACTCGAGGACTGGCCGATTTGACGTTGTTGGTGTGTGTCAGTTCCGGTCTACAGGCCGCATTTGTGTGTTCTTATCATAAGTGTTCTTTGTTGCAAGGCGCAACTTTTGTCGGAGGGATTTTTCGATTGGGGGGAAAATGCGAAAATAACGCGATGTCTACTATTCACAGAACCACTAATTTTAAATATACTTTTGAATAGGCTGTGGTGAGCACTGGGACTCTAAGGTCCTAGTGTCTCTACCCCAAACGACTCAAATATGTAGTCTTCTGCTAAATTGGAGTATTTGCATTGTTTGAAGGCTTCCGCTGATGCAGCAGCAGCTTCACCCACATTACTAATGTGTTTTTAATACTTATAAAAGTAAAAGAAATGGAAAAAATATCTCAGAATAAAACAACATTCAGGATTGTAATGAAGTATGTATGTATAGTAATTTACTTTTTTAAAGCTTCACAATAACATTGGGAAATTAGTTAAATCTTGTGCTTAGTGTAACAACTAACCCACAATAATGTTGGCTCCTCTTAGTTGAAGGTAACCTGCAGTAATATCCATGGGTAAACTCCGAACAGTTGCAAACTCTTCAGCATTACTGTAGTATAGTTTAGAGTGCCGATCTATATATGGAGCTGGTAGACCAGATATATCCGAGTACCTTTTAGTAGGTTTGAAAGTTGGTGGTGCATTTACAGAATAATCTGAAACGGACAGCTAATTTAATATTAAGGATATAACCACAAAGCAACATGGAGCCCCGGAGCGGGCCGGGTAGATAAATACGTCCTACATTCGATGCTCACATAAAACAGCTTCATTAGGCCACGGCAATGCTCTTTCTGCTGTGAGTATCTGTTTCAAAGATCTCCACATTCGTTTTTTGCATCCACTTTTGACGATAAATTTGTTTTCAGTCTTGAAACTATATGTTTTTTCTATGGTGTCACCAGTCATATTTGCGAAATTAGGCACGGTATATCTACACACCAAAACGAATAAAATCTAAATTTTATTGATATCAGAAAACTTATTTTAAAAATGCAATGCAAACGAAATAGCCATATTATCACGGGGCGTTATGTTCTAATAAAAAATCTCAGACATAACAAATATAACAATTTTTATATTATCTGTGTCAGAAAACGATGTGTATGACATTTCTTTCCCCCGTGCTCCCCTCACTAAGAAGTAGTATAGTAGTTTTTTTTGCACTCATTACTTTAAACGTCATACGTTAGAGCCAGGTACCATGTTAATTCGCACGAGTTGTACAGTCCTCGTACCAGGCTGGCGAAACTCCTATACAAAAAAACGGTCGTATGAAGTGTAATGATATAACTATTACCAACCTCCTAACATCGAAAATTACAAATGGCAGGCCGTCATTGCAGCCAACACGAGAGGTACAATCTAACTTTATGTTACATTTCAAAATAAGCGGCTCATCACATAAACTCTTGGTCATTGATGATCATTGTTTATTTTTCTTACTTTATAGTATTTTATCAAAATTTACGTAATTTTAGACATAATTAGAAGCGTAGTTAATACTTTTATCATCTTTTCAGTGTTTTATAAGAAAATGAAGCGCGAAATATGTGGTATTTCAAGAAGTCGAGCGGAGAAGCACAAAAGACTATTTATGGCCCAATTTCCATTGAATGAAGCCCGGTAAGTAATTAATAACATAATTTTCATCTGTTCTGAATCCCTTATATCATAATTAAGACAAATTTTGTTCAATTTTGTATAAAATTGTTGAACAAATTGTTTAGTTTGTTCTGTATCGATATTTTTCCCTCGCCAATTCTAATTGAAACCCTGTTTTGTAAACATTGTATAATTTTAATAAGTACATGCTTAATTTATGTCTAATGGGTCAAATTAACTGGTAAAGAAGACTTGGCTTATTTGCCAATAGAGAAACTGCATCAGCAGTTAAAGTACATCTGTGGAAAACATTTTAGACCCAATGATTTTTGGGTCGGGGTGTTGCAAAGAGGGTCCCATACAAAAATGAAGTCAAAATTTTCTAAGTCCCGGATTGCTTAAAAAGTGTATATTTGGATTTTTTTTTATTTTTTTTTTTTTTTTTTTTAGTTTTTTTTTTAAAGATTTAAAACTTATTTGGTCTAATATGAACGATTAACAGATAGGTCGACAGAGCCCCGCTTCGCGGGGCTCCTATTTCTGGGTGGTTCAAACAAAATAAAAAAAACCGAGTCGGGGTACTCTGGAGTCGGGGTGTTAACCATAATGATTTTCCAAGGTCATCCTCAACGACACCCGCACCTCCCCCAATAGGTCGACAAAAATCGTGAAAATTTTACAAGTCCGTGCCCTATACAAAAATCAGTCGGAAATTCGGCTATGTCCGGGACCCTCTTTGCGATACTAGGTGAAGTCGTGAAAATTTTACAAGTCGCTGCTTCATACAAAAATCATTCGAAATTTTTCTAAGTCCCGAACCCTTCTTCCGACACTAGGTGAAATTGTGAAAATTTTACAAGTCCCCGCTCCATACAAAAAACAGTCGAAATTTTTCTAAGTCCGGGACCCTCTTTGCGACACCCTAACCGATTTTTGCAATAAGAAAAGACGACTTAGGCTAAAAGCCATACCGTCTATTGGAATTACTGCTGAGCCATTGTCCGAAGAAATTATGCAAGAATTCCCACTACACATTAAAAAGCTACAAACGAGCTAGCTCCACTTTGCAGTGTCTATATTGGTAAGTTTTGTTTGTAGTGTAGAATGACCTCTATGTTGTAAATATTAGAGATTTTGTTGTATATCATCTATTACTTACCTGTTAGAAATTAGGTTCGGATTACGTACTGGTTATCTGTAATAGGGTATAATTATAGCGCCCAGGTTTAATAATATTTTTTAACATTTTCAGATTTATGTTCACAAATTGCATGGGAACACAACTACTGCAAGTGTCTGGATCTGGCATCAGTCATATAAGTCATAAAAATATCACTGCTTATGTGGATTTGAAGTGTACGGAAATTAATCAACGTAACCACGACTATCAACAGCATAAACAGCAATGGCGGTCGTACGAAGCACGGGACTCTGAACAAAGAATCGGTCATATGAAGTGTATGTAATGATATAACTAATACCAACCTAACCTCAAAAATTAAAAATGGCAGGTCGTCAATGCAGCCAACATAGGAGAAAAATAACTAGGGATGTTCTGCATTCCATCGTCTCATACGTAGGTACTATTATCGATAAAATTATATTTTGAGGTAAAAGAAAATTAAACAAAATATTTTTAATTAATAACACTTCTCTTTTATTACCATACAGGGTGGCCCATTCAGAGCGGTCAGTATGGGAAAGTCTGAGATTATAAGATATACGAAGATCTGTTCTTAGGAACCATGTCATCGATTTTAATAACAAGAAAAACTGCATTCATACATTTTAAAAAAACTTGTACTCAGCTCGGGAATCGAACCGGTCGTTTTGAAAAAAAACTAACACTCGATCGATAAATCGATTGTCTAGGTCTTAAGCAGTAAATGTTTCTATGAAACATGATGTCTAAAATGAATAAAATGTATTGTTTTCACATACTTTAATTTATTTTAGTAGGTGTTCGAAGTGACCACCATTACAATATTCAACAATTCAGGCAATGTAAACTTGTCTCTATGGTTGTTTGTACCTCTTTGTTGG
Source organism: Nudaria mundana (assembly GCA_963556515.1). Taxonomy (NCBI): domain Eukaryota; kingdom Metazoa; phylum Arthropoda; class Insecta; order Lepidoptera; family Erebidae; genus Nudaria; species Nudaria mundana. Next base: position 19,581,705 of record OY748294.1, read on the forward strand.
TGTCGCAACTTGTTACATACACCGCTTTACATATCATATGGCATTGGCATTGCATTAAATCATTCCGGAAGTTTTGTTATCTGCGATAATATTATCTGACTGACTGCAATTGCTTACTTCTATTAATCAAACACTAACAATCAATTGAAAAGCCCTCTACATACTTATTTTAAGTATGCAGATACAGAGACGTGATAAACCTCATTTGAAAATGGAACGTATTCGTGTGACTGGCCGAATAGCAATAAAAAAAAGATAAAAACATTGGAGTGTCATTGTTTTGGCAGGAACTTAAAATTTTGCTTAGGTATTTTTGTGTGTAGCGCTGTGTGGTTAGGAAAATGCCTTTTACAAACACTGAGCAGTTGGATTTATTGGAAGCTTACTTTAAAAATGACAGAAATAGCTTCCGTGCACTACATAAGTACCATATTAAATATCCGACACGTATTTTACCTACTCGTAAGATATTCAATAAAATTGTTCACAATTTGAAGACCCATGGAAGTTTTAAAAAGCCAAAAATAACAAAACCAAGAAAATGCGATGAAAACATGGAAATGAACGTTTTAACCTATTTTGAAGCTACACCAGATGCCTCAACCCGTGATGCAAGTCGTGATATTCCTGTAATTTCACGTCCGACTATTCAACGAACCCTAAAGAAATACAAATACAAGTGCTACAAGAATGGACATTGGATGCAGGCCTTACATGCAGGTGATGATATTAGACGATTTGAATTTTGCAATTGGATAAAAGAACAAATGGGTCTAGACAGAAATTTTTTAAAGTGCGTAATATTTTCTAATGAAACGCAATTTTCCAACAACGGAATGTACAATCGTAAAAATCATCACTATTGGAGTCGAGAAAATCCCTTAAGAATGCACGAAGGACGCCGTCAATTTAGATTCTCATTTCACTGCTGGGTCAGCCTACTTTCTAATAAGGTACTCATGTTTAAAATTTATGATGGACATTTGGATAGATTCAAGTACTTTGCAATCTTAGAAGATCTTTTAGAGGCCCTAGGAGAAATGTCAGCAGAAGTAAGAGAACAACTTTATTTTCAACAGGATGGAGCACTGGCTCACAATAGTCGCATAGCTAGAGACTTTTTAACTGAGCACTTTTCCCAGAAATGGATTGGTACGAACGGCCCTATCAAATGGCCCGCGAGGTCGCCCGATTTAACGCCTCTAGACTATTTCTTGTGGGGTGTTGGTTATGTTAAGGATGAAGTGTACAAAACAAGCTATGACACCGTTGAAGACCTAAAAGCAGCCATAGAGTCAATTTTAACGCAAATTCACCACATGAAGATACAAAATGCAATAGTAAGATCGTTACCTAAACGTGTTGAATATTGTATTGAAAAAAAAAATTAAAGTATGTGAAAACAACGCCTTTTATTCATTTTAGACATCATGTTTCATAAAAACATTTACTGCTTAAGACCTACACAATCGATATCTAAATAGAAATAGTGTTAGTTTTTTTTCCAAAACGACCGGGTTCAATTTCCGAGCTGAGTACAAGTTTTTTTAAAATGTATGAATGCAGTTTTTCTTGATATTAAATTCGATGACATGGTTCCTAAGAACAGATCTTCGTATATCTTATAGTCTCAGACTTTCCCATACTGACCGGTCTGAATGAGCCACCCTGTATATCTAAAAGTAGACTACCTACATAACTTTTAAAGTACCTGTTGGGGCCTGGGTTCTTGATAATTGATTGAGACTCCCCAACGGTTGAAAATTTTAGTGTGATTCTACGTAGCATGACCACGGATGATTATCTTAATTTTAATGTGGTACAAATTATTATTTTTAAAATATTAAAATTATTAGGTATTAAAATAATTTAAGGTACAAAAGGTTGTGAGAACTTGTGTGTCTTGGTAGATGCTCGTAGGCTAGGTGTCCGGCCTGCGCTCCGTCGTGTGACGTATGGACCGGTTCGGAAGCCTGCTGGCTCCGCCCCAAGATGAGACCAGTATTTGTTGCCTCAACAGTACCTATTGTAATAACTGTTAGTAATTTCCACGAGTTGCTATTCCTATCGTTAGTCTTGCTGCGAGATATAGATCCCTGTCTAGGTGAACGCCTTCTTCATATTCAGCCTTGACACCATAAGCGCCAGCTTCCATAATTTTTTTCCTTTACATTCTTATTTTATACATTTTTAAATACATTTATAAAAAAAAATAAAGACGTGGCACTCGGAGACTGCCGCGGTTAAGCTATTGCATAGTTGCAAAAAAAAAGAAAAAATAATAATAATAATAATAACGTATCGGCACATTTATGACTCTCATTGCAAAGCTTATCTCTTTCAGCCGGGGAAATTGTCGTCCCCGGGTCATGCGTTTCGTGGCTCAGGCATTTGCTGGGCCCGGTATTCGTCCCCAGCAATACTTAGCCAATGTCACGGAACGTATTGACTTTCTGAAACAGAAAGTGTATGCATGGGCAAGCCGTATCCGTCGTTATAGAGAGCGTGTAAATAGATACTGGCAGAATCGCATCTTCCAAAGTGACCAAAGGAAGGTGTACCGAGAGTGGGAGGGAACTGGACAACGTTTAAGCGACGGACAACTGCCAGATGCTCACGCCATGAACCAATTTTGGCGTGACATATGGTCGGTGCCCGTCGAACATTCGGAGGGCGACTGGATCTGTGTCGTCGAGCGTGAATGCAGTACCATCGAACCCATGGAGTCTATTACCTTAGACTCCGAAGACGTTAGTTGTGCAATTCGTACGGCCCCGAACTGGAAAGTCCTGGGCCGGATGGATTGCACAACTTTTGGATAAAGTGGGTTCAGAGCTCGCATGAACGCTTGGCAACACAGTATCAAGAAGCCCTTGAGTCTAGTTCTTTACCCGCTTTCATGACCACTGGCATCACCTTCCTGCTCCATAAATCAGGTAGTACCACGGAACCTAAAAACTATAAACCAATCACTTGCTTACCTACCATCTACAAGCTCCTTACATCTATTCTAAGAAGTAAAATAAACACACACATATTATCTAATAATATCTTAGATAACGCTCAGAATGGATGTAGGGCTGAGTCTCGTGGTACTAAGGAGCTACTCCTCATTGATATGGCCAACAAGTCAAGCGGAGTAGGGGCGCCCTCTCTACTCCCTGGATTGACTACAAGAGGCCTATGATTCGGTGCCTCATTCATGGCTGAGGAGGATTTTAGAGTTGTATTAAATTAATCCGACTCTTAAATCCTTCTTAGTCTCATGTATGGGGCAGTGGACCACAGTCCTTCGTCAACCAGGTAGTGGTGGGTATGCCTCTGATCCGCATGACTTGATAAGGATTGAGCGTGGTATAATCCAGGGCGACAGTTTGAGTCCATTATGGTTTTGTTTAGAACTGAATCCACTTAGCACATTGCTGAAGGATTCAGGGCTAGGCTACCGGTTTCGTAGAGGGGGTGAGGTTATTTCTCACCTGATGTATATGGATGACCTCAAACTGTTCACACTGAAGCACCAAGATTTAGTGACATTATTAAAAACTACGGAAGTTTTTAGTAATGCCATTAAGATGGAGTTCGGTGTTGATAAGTGTGCGGTTATGCATGTACAGCGGGGGAAGGTTGTAAATTTACCGAATCTACAACTTTCTGAGATAATAACCCTCAGATCTCTCTCCGAGACCGAAACATACAAATAGGTATGTCAGAGTCATTGGGTATAGCGGTAGAGGATATTAAGAAATCGGTGAAAGAACGTTTTTTTGGCCGCCTGACAAAAGTTCTTAACAGTTCTTTGTCCGGTGGTAACAAAATGCGGGCTTTCAACGGTTGGGTGATACCTTTATTGTTATACTCCTTTGGCATACTTGGTGGACTCAAACGGAACTAGACGCCCTGGATAGGCGAGTCCGTCAACAACTGATATCGCATCGAATGTTACACCCACGATCTTCTGTCATTAGACTGTACATTCCGCGGAAGTGGGGGGGTCGAGGCTTTTTGAATGCCAAGGACCGTGAAGTGTGCAGTCTGAGAGATTACTTTCTACAGAACGGGTGTGACATTCATTGCGATGTCGTGATGGTTGACAAGGGCCTGACACCTCTTTCCTTGGCTAACGAGAACTGGCGTAAACCAAAGGTGCTAGGTACTGAAGACCGTAGGGATGTATGGAAGAGTAAGGGCCTACACGGGCGGTTCTACCGGGTCTTAACAGGACCCGACGTAGACCTGCTCGCTTCGGTGAACTGGCTGCGTTTTGGGGACCTCTTTGGGGAAACTGAAGGTTTTACCTGTGCAATTGCAGATGAGGTTATCAAGACGAACAACTATCGGAAATACATCATGAAGGACGGTACGGTCGACATTTGTTGAGTATGCCACCGTCCTGGTGAATCACTTCGCCATATTATTTCCGGTTGTTCGTATCTTGCTAACACCGAGTACTTGCATAGGCACAATCAAGTAGCCAGGATCATCCATCAGCAACTTGCTCTTCAATACGGCCTTATTGAGTCCGAGGTACCATATTATAAGTGTACACCAGTGCCAGTTCTCGAGAATGGTCGTGCGTTGCTCTACTGGGACCGATCAATCATCACGGACAGGACTATTGTTGCCAATAGGCCTGATATCGTGTTGGTTGATCGGACCCAGCGTCGGGCAGTGCTCGTCGATGTCGCCGTCCCGCATGACGAAAATCTAGTGAAGGCAGAGAAGGACAAACTTAGCAAGTACCTAGATCTGTCTTTCGAGATAACTGCCATGTGGGACGTAGACTCGACGATCATTGTGCCGATGGTCGTTTCGGCTAACGGATTAATAGCGAAGAGTTTCGATCACCACCTCAAGAGACTCTCGTAAGATTGTTGGATCAAGAGTCAGATTCAGAAGGCTGTTATCCTCGACACGTGCCGTATTGTTAGGAGGTTTCTCAGTCTGCAGCCTCCACCGCCCGTAGTTTGGGTCCTACTCCGCTACGGGTCACTGTTTTTTATATTTTTAAATGTATTTACTTTTTTATAAATCTATTTAAAAATGTAATAAATATGTTAAGTATTTGAATAAATGAAATAATAATAATAATTATTATTATTATTTAATTAATATTATTATAAAATTTGCACAAAAAAAAAATTACAATATAAAACGATATGAAAGACGTCAGCCTGTCAGCCGTGTTTTTTTTGTGTTAGGGTGTTAGGTTATTTTTTCGTTACGGAATTTCTGGATTCGGTCTCCACGCTCAAGGCCCGCAATAGAAGCTATGCAATAGCTTAAAAAGAATTTTTCAAATCGAACCAGTACCTACTTCCTAAGATTAGCGCGTTCAAACAAACAAACAAACAATCAAACTCTTCTGCTTTATAATATTAGTAAAGATGTATATTATAAGATATACTACTGCAAATGAAACAAAACACTTAGTTTGCAGTAATATGTACTGATGATGGAAATAGGCATTAATATGTGTTAATGTCGCTTCTGCGTAAGCGTTGCATAATCACGGCGATAAGTTTCGTCCATGACGTCACCGGTCGGGTGTCGGGAAGACACAAGATTTATTCGCTACAGCTTGTCTAGTAGTATACATATAAGTTTGTGAGTGACACCATTTTGAGTGTCACTGAATCTTTTCTTCTGAAAATTTGTGTTTTGTCGAGTGTGGTTTTGTGTCCTGCACTCATCGAGACGGTTTTATTTGCTAATAAATATACTTATGCAAAATAGCAAAAGATATTTCATTCACCAACCCATGAATGAGTCTGCTTTTCTGTAAAGCTAGTTCCACACGTTAGTAGACGGCATTTGCGGATGTGTATCTGCCAACGTGTAGTTGTACCCTCTTCTAAGCGTTGGCAGACACATCCACAGATGCCGTCTGCTGACGTGTGGGTGGAGCTTGTATAGCTAGCTATATCTATTTTGAGGCCTCCTTTTTGGAACTCGGTTGAAAAGTTGCCAACATCAAATAACAGATGGCGGTACCTTCTTTGCCACAAAATCTACCCCCTCTCTACGCCGGAAGATGGGCCTCTATTTCAGTATAGTGTAATGTAAATGTACTCTGTGATGAAATCTGTTTTCAAAAAGGAAGTTTTATTTTTAGTTATGGAACACTATGTAATGACTGAATTAATCCGACAGTGTGGCATTATCTGATGAAGATCATGATCATACGTCTCTGAGACAACCCGAAAATATGTATTCGTCCGATGAAGATACTGCGAGTACCAATACTTCTAGCTTCCACCACTTTTAAGAGCGCGAGTTAAGAGAGCCGTGGTCGATTAGCAAGAGACAGAGGAAGACTTTTGCACTTTGGAAAAAGGCATAAGCCAAGAAAGGCTCTTATGACCCATATCCTGTACTCGGGAGTCGTGGCGTGTGAAATTTAGTTACTTTGGAAGTCTATAGTTGTAAATATTGGATAGAAACAGGCGTTACTTGGCGAAAATCCATGACAAAACAATGGTAAGTAAAATGTTTTAAGAAAAAACTTTTTAAAATTATATAATAGCATTAATTTTTCGCAGAATTAAAAGGACAGGTCTGTCTGTTTACGAACAGACAGACACATTAATTGTTGTTGGTTTGTGTGTGTCATTTGGGTTTTGCTACGCAATTTATCAAAAGACAGTAATTAAATCAAACAGATAAGGTCAAGTTTTGGTGAATACCTATTTTTGGAACTTAGTTAGCATGATCTGAGGTTTCTACCCACATTAGATAAAATAAAATAAAATAAAATAACGTTTATTATCTTTGAAATTTTCAGAAAATTATTTAGATTCGTCAGAAGTTGGTGTGACTCTACCGAGGGTTCCAAAATGCAACGAGACTGAGAAGAGCCCTCAAGAAACTCAGCTCGGCTTTTTTCAAAATATTTCATCTTAAATCTAATACAGAGTTATTTAGAAAGGAGCAATTCGTTACGTTGTTACAACCAGGCCGCCTTGTCATCTAAGAAATCATTAATACTATAATAAGCTTTATGGCACAATTTACTTTTTATTAGTTTTTTAAATTTATTGACAGATAAATTTGCTATTTCGGTTGGCAATGTATTGTACATTCGAATAAAGTTCCCCGCAAAAGAATTACTCACTTTATGAAGCCTAAATTTAGGAACAGCCAGTTTATCCTTATTTCTTAAGTTTAGATTATGATTATCACTATTTTTCACAAATTTACTTTTGTTCTTGTGGGTATACAATAAAATTTCATAAATATACTGTGAATACACTGTAAGGATGTTAATATGCTTAAACTTATCTCTTAATGACTCCCGAGACCCCATTCCATAGATAGTCCGGATAGCCCTCTTCTGCAACACAAAGATGCATTCAATATCGGCAGCGTTACCCCACAGTAGTATGCCATATGTCATGATACTGTGGAAGTAGCTGAAGTAGACAAGACGCGCCGTTTTAATGTCTGTAAGTTGTCGGATCTTTTTGACAGCATAGGCTGCTGAACTAAGCCTGGCCGAAATTTTCCCGATATGAGGCCCCCATTGCAATTTGGAGTCTAACGTTATGCCCAGAAAGACAGTGTCATCGACCAATTCTATTATATCATCCCTAACCTTAACACTGGTTTTAACAAGTCTTACATTAGGTAAGGTGAATCTTACACATTTAGTTTTATTTTCATTTAATAATAAATTATTAGCACAAAACCAGTGGACTATCCTAGAGAGGGCAATGTTTACATCGTCAAGTTCGCGCTGTCCACGTTTAACTTTAAATATTAAAGAAGTGTCATCAGCAAACAAAACTACCTCGTGGTCGTCTCTTATGAGGTGAGGGAGATCATTAATATATACTAGAAAAAGAAAAGGTCCCAAAATTGAACCCTGCGGTACCCCCATTGCTACAGGAGAACCAGGTGACTGTTTACCATTGATCACTACTTTCTGGACCCTATCACTTAAGTAAGAATTGACGAAATTCAAGGCCGTCCCCCGGATTCCGTAATGATCAAGTTTCTTAATTAAAGTCTGGTGCTGAACGCAATCGAAGGCCTTAGATAAGTCACAGAATACACCATAAGCATCATATGACTCATGCCAGGCCCTGTATATACACTCTAATAATTTAATACCGGCATCAGTGGTGGACCGACCACGAGTGAAACCGAATTGTTTTGTATGTAATAGTTTATTAACGTTAAAGTGATTTTGCATTTGATTAAGCATAATTTTTTCAAAAATTTTACTAAATGTAGGTAGTACAGAAATGGGACGGAAATTGGACGGATCTGAAGTACTACCCGATTTAAACAGGGGAATTAATTTACTAGATTTCATTAAATCAGGGAACACACCACTATCAACACAATTATTAAATATTATTACTAGTTCAGGAGCAACCATTTCAATAAAAGAATTTACTAAATACACAGAGATGCCCCAGAGGTCAGCTGTTTTCTTGATATTTAAAGATTTAAAAGTTTTTAAGATAGTGTTTATGTTAACTTTACTGAATTTAAATATAACGTTACAACAAGGAACGTTTGCTTTTAACAAAGATTCTGCAATGGGGGTTGAAGAGCCTTATTTTCCGCCGGTTTTTGTCAAATCTACAGGAATTCGGGAGAAAAAATTTTCAAATTCGTTAGCGACCTCGAAGTCTGATGTAGTTATTTTACCATTTATATTAAGTTTAAAATGATTATCATTTAATTTTTGTTGACCTCTTTCCGCATTTATAATTTTCCAAGTAGATTTAACTTTGTCTGCACTATTGAGAATTTTATCACTTATATATTTTGATTTAGCTGCTAAACAATCTGCTTTTAACTTTTTTGAATAAGTTTTAACATAATCTAGAAATTCAACTGATCTATTAAGCTGTCTTTCTGAGTATAGTTCATAAAGTTTTTGTCTACTTTTGTGTATACCCTCAGTGGCCCATTCACTGAAAGTAGGACTATCACTAATCATGACGTCCTTAGACTTGAATATGGAGTTGAACTCGTTGTAAAAAGAATCAAAAAATAATTTATACATTACATTTGGATCTAAGCCAGTGTCTAAGAATGGAATTTTATTGCAAAGTCCAACCCTCATACGTTCCAAGCGGTCACCAGTTATTGGTCTACATAATATTTTACGTTTTATAACTTTTTCTTTAGTGATTTTAAAAGATGCTATTTGCCCACAATGGTCTGAATCTAGCTTTTTTATAATACTTTTACTTTCTGGCAACATATCGCTGTATATATTATCCAGGCAAGTGGCTATTGTATTACAATATCTAGTAGGCTCCAAAAATAAGTTTGTAAGATTGTGTGATTTAAATAAATTTAAAATATTATAACTCATAGGCGTATTAACAAGTAAATCGACATTAAAATCACCACATACTATTAGGTACTTATTAGTTTTTCCAAGTTTACATAGAACTTTGTCAATAAGTTCCTCAAATTGTAAAGAATTTTTAGTTATTGTAAAGAATCCTACATCGCGATAATGAAATTTGCACACGTTTACTTATAAGCAAACACGTTCCAACCACGAATTTTGCTGTTCTCTCTGAGACAGTCTTGATAATGCCTCGTTTAGAGGCGAAACAATTGTCGACGTTTTGTTGTCCTTTTAATTCTGTGAAAAATTAATGCCATTATATAATTTTAAAAAGTTTTTTCTTAAAACATTTTACTTACCATTGTTTTCTATAGTTGTAGTTAAGTACTTACATGATTTTATAACTTCTCATGCTTAAATGGTATAAATCTGTTATTACTTCGTTAATTCAAATGTGTATTGTAATGAAAAACAATCGAGCAATTAGTTTTGTCATCATACAAGGACCAAACGCCCTGTCCCTACTCACACGAAAACATTAAATAAAATAAGAAGGAGGGGGCGTTGAGTTGGAGGGATTTTATTAGGACATTACTATTCGGAAAAAGTCATTCATTTAAACATTATTCAACAAAAAAGTACGTCCTGAGTCTCAGAAAATTATAGAATGTTAGTCCAAGTGAAAGTAAAAACGAAAAAGATATTAAAACGTTATGACTTATTTATTTGACTTTTTAGGAACAAGTTTTTTAATCAGTATATGCACTTCTCCATGACTCTTGTCGACCGTCTGTTGCGTCGGATTCAGATCTGGTCTGCTGTAAATATAAAAAATCACAATATTACATTAATTTCTATAGATGAAAATACTATATATTTCTATAGATTGATTATTACAAGTTGAAGCACTTATTAAATAGTGTTAGTCGCGCAAGGTGACAATAAGATTGGCGGCCATGTTGGTGACGTCATAGTGACGTAGATTAACCTACAATACTGTTTTGTTATCCGTACTTTCCAGTGATTGATGACGTCACGGAGCGGTTATTGTGACAAGGTTCTATCCCATTCACATAGTGCGCGGCTTATATATCTATACTGTATATTACATACATTATCATCACGCCTATATTCCCGAGGCCAGGCAGAGGTGTATTACACACCCACAATTCGCCAGTAATTTACGTTACCGGGCACTACTTTGAAAATGTATAACCACTCTGTATTTCAAACCAAATTTTCATGTAGGCGGTATCTTGAGCACGCGCGATATACTTAGTTCTTTCGTACCAAATTCCCATGGGAACACATTACCGGGATAAAAAGTAGCCTATTTTACTCAGCGATAATGTAGCTACATATGTATATAAGAGAAAAAAAAATTCAAAATCGTTTTAGTAGTTAGCCTATTTGGGTCAAAATCAGAATCTGTATATTTTTGTCAATTTTGGTGGCAATTTTTTATCATAATAATCATAATCATAGTTTATTTGCGAATACAGCTATACAATAGGTAGGTGTTACATAGATTTACGTGTGCGTTCCGTTCCACCCGATTGGCATGCAAATGTTCAGTTATTAATTCTATAATAAAATTACGACACAAGTCTGATTAAAAGCTAATAATAAATGAAATGTCCAGTTAATTAATGTCAAATGCTAATGTTGGGGCGGGGCCCCAAGAGATTAGACTACGTCCTCGCCGTCCGCCCTGGACCCCAACTTGACCACGGTAACGCAGTGGCAAGTTGGGTGACCGAACGTCGACATCGAGAACTTGAGTGGCCAACACAGAGAGAAACTGCTTATTATGAATAAGCCAGAAGAGACCCCCGGTCCTGACACTGCCCTTCCCCGGGCAGTCTCAGCCGACGACATATTGCGTGAACAACGGACTTCGATGCCTTTTGATTTGGGGGCTCGCGTCGCGCCGCCTAGTTGCAGCGCGACGTCGACGCCCCAAGGAAATGTTGCTGCTGGGACTGACGATGGTTCAGCTCCCAGTAGTGTGAGGGGTAAGGGCCGTTCTTCTTCGCAGAAGAGGACCCTCGAGAAGGGGGGGCTGCCGCGCGACCGGAGCACTAGTTGCTCTGGGTGGGGGTCCCTCCTCTCCAGCGATTCGGAGGAGGAGGTGCCGGTGAAGACGGTGCGCACGCGTCTCGACGCCTACAGAAAGCGCCCGCCAACACCACCCCCGTCATCTGTGCCGTCCCTGCGCAGTCGCAGGGATATCGGTGTGCCGCCCGCGCGGGAGATAATGAGTATTTTCTCCCGCATGAACGCGGCCATGCGGGGGAGCAAAAACATGTCGGGGAGGAAGAAGATTGTGGCTTCACTGGTGGATGAAGCCCAATCCTCCCTCGACAAGCTCCTCGAGCGGAGCGTCACAGAGGAGGAGGCGAAGCTCCGCAAGCAGGTTGCGAGCCTGGAGGTGGAGCTCACTGCCTCCCGAAAGGAGATGGAAGATCTCCGCCGGGAGGTCGCTGAGTTGACCAAAGCGGTCAAGGCACCTCCAGGTCCCATGCCGCCCCCTCCTCTGACGGCTGGACCAGCGCCGAAGACGGCGCCTAGGACCGCGCCCACCATGGCGCCCGGCTCGCCGCCGAAGCCTGTACCGACTACGGTGCAGGTCCTGACGGCGATCGAGAGGCGCCTCGCGGTCCTGGAGGACCGGGCGTACCGCCCTCCGCTAGCGCGTCCCGCGTTTTCATACGCGGCGGCTGTTGGCGGTGCTCCCGCTCCGGGTCCAAGCGGCACACCCGCTGTCCGCCGCCCCGCTCCGCCCCCGTCCGCTTCAGCGAACCGGATGCCGACCGAGACCGCGGCCCAGGCGCGGAAGGCCAAGGGGCGCGGTAAGAAGAGTGGCACCCCTGCCGCCTCGTCTTCCTCTAATGTCGCTCCCGTTGCTTCCTTACATCCCTCCAGACGGGAGGGATAGGAAGTAGTGGGAGCCAAGAAGAGGAAGACGAAGGCTGCCAAGAAAGCGGCCAAAGCCGCCGCGGCGAAGGCGCCGAAGAGGCCCCGCCCCCCTCGCTCCACCGCCGTCGTCCTGACGGTGACGACGGTAGGTGTGGAGAAAGGGGTGGGGTACGCCGACGTACTGAGGACCGTGAAGTCCTCAGTCAACCTCTCGGCCCTCGAAATACAAGGGGGGCTCCGGTGCAAGACGACACGCACCGGGGCTCGCCTCCTCGAGGTCTCCGGCGCCTCCAGCGGCCCTAAAGCTGACGCCCTAGCGGCTCAGCTTAGGGTCGCGCTGGACGAAGAAGCCGTCCGCGTCACCAGACCCACCAAATGCGCCGCATTGCGCATCACGGGTCTGGATGACGCGGCCACGACGGAGGAAGTTGTCTCCGCCGTCGTGGAGGCGGGCGGCTGCCCCCGTGACCAGGTGAAGGCTTCAGATATCTCCTTCGGCTCCACTGGTCACGGGATGACAGTCGTCCAGTGCCCCGTCGCGGCGGCACTGAAAGTGGCGGACGGACGAAGCCTCCTCGTAGGGGGCTTCCTAAAGGCGCAGGTGCACCTCCTTCGTGCCCGGGAAACCAGATGTTTCCGGTGCATGGTGGTGGGGCACGTCGGAGTGCAGTGTACAGCGGAAGTGACCGTGGGCGATCGGTGCTTCCGCTGCAGCCGGCCCGGTCACAAGGCAAGTGCCTGTGACGCCCCGCTTCGCTGCTTTAGATGCGAGGCGGAGGGCAAGACCGCGGATCACCGGGTCGGCAGCACAACCTGCGCCGCCTCGAGGCCAAAACCTCGTCCGTCCGCTGAGAGCGGTGGGGGTGCCGCCCTTGCGCGGCCAGTTGCTTCGCGGCGGGATGCGGTTATGGACGTCAATTAATGTCTGACGCCCGTATCCGTATCCTGCAAGTGAATTTGAACCACTGCCGTGCTGCTCAGGATCTTCTGTACCAGAGCATCCGGCAGTGGTCCATAAACTTGGCCGTGGTCGCCGAGCCGTACTACGTCCACCCGGGAAGCCCGGTGGACGAGGACGGCTCGGCCTGTTGTATCTTTGGGGGGTCCGCCGCAGACAACTCGCGCCTTGCGATCATTGCAAGGGGCCGCGGGTGTGTTGCGGCGGACTATGATGGGTTGGCAGTCGTGGCCACCTACATCTCGCCGAACATTGACGAGTCTCAGTTTGAGCTATGGCTCACTGAGCTCGACGTCGTCTTCGCTGCGTGCCGTCCTCGCCATGTCCTGCTCCTGGGAGACTTCAACGCCTGGAGTGAGGCGTGGGGCTCCCGGGAAACCAGGGACAAGGGGAGGCTTCTTGAGGACTGGACCAGAACACGTGGTCTGGAGGTCCTCAACCGGGGGAATGTCGCCACCTTTTGGCGGCGGGGGGGGGGGAATCGATCGTGGACGTAACGTTCGCATCCCCTGACCTCGCCCGCCGTATTACAGGCTGGCGCGTGGAGGAGGGTGAGGAGACGCACTCGGATCATCGGTACATCCGGTTCGATGTCGTCCCCCCACCTGACCTCCCACAGCCGGTGGCAAATCCCCCGGATCCGCGTTGGGCACTTCACCATCTGGATCGGGAGGCTCTCCTGGAGGCATCCATCGTGCAGGCCTGGATTCCGGCGCCGGACCGGCCTGCCGATGTGGATGCCGAGGCGGAGTGGTTCAGGAGAGCCATGTCGCAAATCTGTGATGCGGCGATGCCTAGGGTTACACCCAGACCGGCCAGGAAGCAGGTGTACTGGTGGTCGCCGGAGATTGCAGAGCTGCGCGCAGCATGCATCTCCGCCCGCCGCCGGTACACCAGGTTTCGCCGGAGGCGTCGCCGCCCAGACGACGCGGCAGCCCGAGAGGCGGAGCTTTTTCAGGCATACAGGGAGGCTAAAGGTAATCTCCAGGAGACGATAAAGCGGGCCAAGACGGCGGCCCGCGAGGAGCTCCTGGAGACCCTGCAGCAGAACCCATGGGGGCGCCCGTACCTACAGGTCAGGGAGAAACTCCGACCTAGGGCGCCCCCACTGACCCAGAGTCTCCAGCCGCAGCAGCTGGAGCGGGTCATGGGCTCCCTGTTTCCGACGAGCGCGGAAGAGCACGTCCCTCCGCGCATGGCTCCGTCTCTGCCCGACGCGGATAGCACCAGCGAAGACGACGTACCCGAAGTCAGGGTGGGGGAGCTAGGTGCGGCAGTACTCCGGCTTAAACGCCGGAAAATCACTGCCCCCGGACCCGACGGCATTCCTGGCCGTGCATGGGTCCTGGCCCTCGAAGAACTCGGGCCTCGACTGATGGGGCTCTTTAGCGCATGCCTCGAAAGGGGCCAGTTTCCCAAGGTGTGGAGGACGGGGAAACTGGTCCTGATCCGTAAGGCGGGGCGGCCGGTGGACTCACCGTCCGGATATCGGCCGATCGTGTTGCTCGACGAGGTGTGTAAGCTCTTTGAGCGAATTATCGCGGAACGCCTCGTCGAGCATCTCACGAGTGTGGGGCCAGACCTGGCGGATAACCAGTTCGGTTTCCGTCGGGGACGCTCCACCGTGAGCGCGATCATGCGCGTGAAGAGCCTGACGGAGGAAGCAGTCTCGCAGGGCAAGGTGGTGGTGGCGGTGTCTCTTGACATCGCCAACGCGTTCAACACCTTGCCATGGAGCTGCGTTAGGGAGGCGCTCGTGTATCACGAAACGCCTCTCTACCTCCGTCGTATTGTCGGGGCCTATCTCTCGGAGAGGGCCATAGCTTTCCCCAGCTGGCTCGGGCCAGCTCGGCGAGATGTGTCGTGCGGTGTTCCGCAGGGGTCGGTCCTGGGGCCGCTTCTGTGGAACATCGGCTACGACTGGGTGCTGCGGGGTGCGTTGCCTAGGGGTGTCGGCGTAACGTGCTACGCCGACGATACCCTCGTCACGGCGCGGGGTGCAACGTACCAGGAGGCAGCACTCAAGGTCACGACGGGTGTTGCTCGAGTCGTGGGTCGGATACGGCAGCTGGGACTGGAGGTGGCCTTGCACAAGTCCGAGGTTCTGTGTTTTCACAGACCTTGGAACGGTCCACCAGAAGGTTCCAGCATAAATGTGGGAGGCGTTAGCATCGGCATCAAGCCCTCGATGAAGTACCTAGGGATCGTACTTGATAGCCGATGGAACTTCGGACCACATTTCCGAAGTTTGGTCCCCAAGGTCACGCAGGCATCGGTCGCGCTCTCGCGACTGATGCCCAACCTAAAGGGACCCAACGCCTCCTGCAGGAGACTGTACCTGGGGATCGTGCGGAGTATGGCCCTATACGGGGCTCCCGTATGGGCGGATAGGTTGGCGGTCAAGGGGAACGTGACTCTTTTAAACAGACCACTTAGAACCTTGGCCGTCAGAACCGTACGGGGGTACCGCACGATCTCCGGAGAGGCTGCATGTCTCCTAGCTGGGACCCCTCCATGGGACCTGGAAGCGAGAGCCCTTGCGTCATTGTTCCAATGGCGCAAGGAGGCGCTGGAGCGGGACCACAGGCCTGCGTCTCGAGAAATCGAGAACCAGCGGTCCCAACTCCGCCAGGATCTCATGGAGTCATGGAGGGTGCGACTTGAGCAACCCAAGGGGGGTGCCATCTTCATCGCGGCGGTGAGACCGATCATGGACGATTGGCTGCAGAGGCAGCATGGTGACCTCACGTACCGTGCGACGCAGATGGTTGCCGGGCATGGATGCTTCGGTAGCTATCTGTTTCGCATGCATCGTGAGGTCACACCCCGGTGTCAACACTGCGAGGTTTCCGACGACGACACCGCACTCCACACGTTGGTGGAGTGCTCAGCGTGGGCGAGTCAGCGCCGGGACCTCGTAGTGGGTCTGGGCGTGGATACCCTCTCGCTGGGGACCATGCTTCAAGCCATGGTATCCAGCGGGAGTAGGTGGAACGCGGCCGTGTCCTTCTGCGAGCAAGTCATGCTCGCGAAGGAGGCGGCCGGGAGGGAGAGGGAGCGTACCCTCCCCGCCGAGTTCCGTAGTCGGCGGCCAGGCCGCCCCAGACTACGCGACTACGCCCAAGACTATCGTCCTCCATGATCGGGGCCTGAGGACGGCGGGATCGCCACCCACCGTCCTTACAGAAGCAGGCTAAAAGGGTTGCGTGCTGCGGGGCCTTTGCCCCATAGCACGCAACCAGATTCACTCACTGACGCGGGATAAAACCCGACCCCAATGACGCGGGATTCTCGTCCCGACCAAACACCCGCAGAGACCACAGGGGTGGTCAAAGTCCGCCGGGCGCCACTGGACATACCCTCTGCTAGTAACCAGGGACGCCCGGCAACGGACGTTAGAGCGGCCGCGGCCTTGGGCCGCGGAATTAAAAAAAAAAAAAAAATGCTAATGCTAATTAATACAAAAATGTCAAGTATAGTAATCATGTCAAAAATAGATACAATAGCATGCACTTTAATTACATTACAAGGTGTCCCTAAGGTATTCATCCACAGTGAAGTATGCCTTCGTTAGTTGTAGATGTAGAACGTTTCTTTTAAATACATTTGGATTGTCAATTTCTAGAATACATCTTGGCAATTTATTATACAAACGAGGAGCCATACAGAAAACACTATCATATAGCGCTGTTCTATGCTGAGGAATACATATTTTATAACGATTTCGGACACTGTTATACGTAGTGTATCGGCTCATATTATTTTTCACAAAATTTACAACTTCATGTATATACAGACAAGGCAAAGTAAGTATTTTTAATTTTATAAAGTGGGGTTTACATGTGTCTGTTTGTTGCAATCTACATACGGTTCTTAAACATCTTTTCTGTGCCTTAAACGACCTTTCTCTATCAGTCGAATTGCCCCAGAATATTATCCCATAACGTAATATTGACGTCACGTGGGCATGATATGCTGTTATTAATGCATTTTGATTAACTACTTTTGACATCATATAGAGCGCATACGAGAAACTATTTAATTTAGAACATATTTTATCAATGTGCGATTTCCAATTTAAATTCGAGTCAATGTGTAGTCCTAAAAATTTGGTATAATTTATGTCAATATTTGTTTTATTTAGATGTTTTATGTTCATGTCACTTAAATTATGTAAAGTATTTCCGAATGTCATAATGTTTGTTTTGTCAAAATTAATTAATAGATTATTTGATGTCAGCCATTTGATTATTTTATCCATAGTAATATTTATGTTGTATTCCACACTGTGCGCTATTTCTTGCCCAGAATAGATTACAGTACTATCGTCTGCAAAAATAATTATTGGGTAATAGGTTCAGCGTGCTCCTGTGAGCACGCTGATCTCCCACATTGGACAGCCCTTGTTACAAAACTACTGCTCGGAAGAGGTTCATTGCTAGCGTGAACATTATCTGAGATATCTCGTTGTGGTCTGCAGCTATTACGAGTATGTACGTGCTGGGGTGCATTCAATTCTCCTTTTAACATTTGTGCCTTTCTTCTTTGGTAGTATTCTTTTTGGTAAGTATATTTTATTTATTCTTTGTAAATTACGACGATCTCTTTGTGACATTTGTTGCCATGAAACTAGTTTACCTTCTCGCTTTTTTTGATGATATCTTTCCCTTTCTTTTTTTCTTAGAGCTTCTGCTGCTTCGGGATTACTTTTTATTCTTGTTTTCCTCTTTCTTTCTGCCATTCTCTTTTTTAACAGTCTTTCATCGGTGTTCTGTTTCGGTATACTAAAACACAAAAAAATAAGTGTAGACCAGTGCTTCATTGCAAGATAGACCTTGCCCTATAAAAAACCTGCCTCACAATATTACTTCAGTAGAATATTATGTACGCAGTAGTAGGTTAGTATTTATCATCCATTTTTTGTCTTAACTAACTACTTTTATTTGAATTAAGAGATACAAATAGGTAAGTCCTTAAACTGACTCAATTTTGGTGGCTTAATTTCAATTTTGGTGGTATGAAAATTAACTTACAATTAACTTAGATATCGGCCCACCAAAACTTTAAAAATTCTTGTCCCCCCATACCACCAAAGACGATACTTACGTTTTTAGCGAGAAACCACAACATTTTTACACACAACACGCAAGCGCGAGCACACGACTGAGTGATGCGACACAATGAAACGTTGTTCGGATGTGTCGCACCAAATACGAGGTAGATGTAAATACTAGTATAAATGCGTATTTCGTAAAATAACATAAATTGTAACTATGAATGAAATTGGACAAATATTTGGAGCTGGGACAAGCCACCAAACTAGAAATGTTTCGCTAAATTTGAGTATTGCCCCAAATAGATATAGTTGTCTAGAAAAATAAATCAGCACTACAATTATTTTACACCTCGATTCTCAACGTTCAAACCAACAATCGATACCGTCAGGAACGAAGTTCTTTACACAACTGCAACCGTACCTGGGTTACTTCTTGTTTTAGTAACGACGTCGACGCAAAATAAAAAAAAAACGGAAATAGCGGACCATATTTTGCCTTCTGCGGACCACCAGTTGGGAACCACTGATAAGCGTAACGTGACGATTTCTACTAAATCGCACTGCCCGTCGCGTTAAAGAACTTCGTTCCAACAGAATTGTAAGTAAATCTACGTCGTTCCAACAGTATTGTAAGTAAATCTACGTCACTATGGCGTCACCAACATGGCCGCCAATCCCATTGTCATCTTGCGCGGCTTATAACGGCTAATACTTACTGGCGTGGTGCGAGCAGGGGCGTGGGGGCGACAGTCGCGTGAGAGTAACTCGGTGCCTCTTGTGTGTCTAATTCTTGTTTAACTTCTATTAGTGGTGAATGTTCATATTGGTCTGCGGGTATCGTTCTGGAAATATTGGAAATGAAAATTTGATAATTAAAAAATCACCATTAAACGTGACATTTTTGGACTTATGTTGATAAACCTACCTAGAGTGAAGAAGTGTAACCAAAGTTGTTGTTATGTAGCAATAAAGTCGCAGTTTATATCTGTCAAATATTAGCAGACTACGCATGAGAACAGTCACTACCGCGTCACAAGCGTGTTTCTATGTACTCGTATAATATGTATCTATAGAAATATATTAAGGGCCCAGATTGTGAAAATCACCGAAAAGAGTGTTACGATTTTTCATATTTAACCTATTTACATATGATTAATAACAACGATAATTTGTATATATTAAAATGAAAGACCAAAAATGATGTTAGTGCTAATTTTAACTCTTAAAACCCTGTAGTTGTTATATAATAAACGTCAACAAACGCACAAAATTGAGAAAAAATTCGAAAACCTGCCTTCGTATTTTTCAGATTTAACCCAATAAACCAACACAAATTGATAAAAAGAAACACTTTTTGAACACTGAAAAAGCCAATAAATATAACCATGTACTTTTTTTTGTACCTTTACAAACAAAGACTTCCCCTTTTAAAGCCCTAAAATCTAGATATGTTTTACGTAAATTCTCCATAGAAAAATGTATGCAAATTCAAACGCGTCCCGATAGAACGATCGTCGCAACTAATCGCCAGTGCGCCATAGAATTTCAAAGTGACTCCACGCGTGTCGGATGCTACAGCAAAATTACGTGTTGTGAATTTGTGTTTTTTGTGAAAAACTGTAAGTACAATATTTTTATAACTAATTTACTTTCAGTAAATAGAAAGTACCGATATAATGAAAGTCTGAAAGAAAACCATGATGGAACTAGATATAAATCGTAAGAAATACAAAATTATTTACTTTGTTGCGTAGGTCATTTTATGAACCTTGTAAAGTAGGTATCAATTCAGGCTTGAAACAATCAAAGCCCTGCCCACTTTATTTTCTCGAGATATGAACTGGCGGGGTATGACTTTCAATCATCTAGTTCTCTGCACGACATACATAGATTTTTCAACATGATAAAGGCAATAGGTATCATAAAAGTAATTGGTAATCGATGGTCTCTTTTCGCAGGATAATTTGCTGAGTGCCATGCCAGCGAAAAGAAGATTTAGTACGCATTATAAAAACATGAAAGCCAAAAGATCTCGGAATAAAATGTAAGTTCCTCCCTACTTATTTATTTATCTGCCTACGTCTTGTCCTAAATACCTAGAAAAAATTTACGAGATTTGTGTTAGTGTCAAGTAAAAATCCTAGTTTTATTACTTTTATTTGTGTGTATGCTTATCATGTCTTAGTAGTAATAATAATATAATCTATTTGCATTTTGAACAGGGTAGGTACATTACAAAGCTACTAGGTACAATGATTTAGATCGCCTGATTCAGACATATACCTACAATAGCATGTAAATATTGATTTGACATGTAATTAGATAGGTACACAATTAGGTATGTCAGTCTAAGAAGAAAAATTACAATGTCCAGTAGGGTAGGTAATAATTACGTAATTTCAATATCTCTATAAGTAATAAAGTCAATTTCTATAGGAACAATTGTCATAATAATAAATTTTATTACATAATATAGTATTAGTTTTCATATATTTATGTATTTCAAAGCAATGAGTTTGCTTACACTATTATTAGTTACAGTATTATTAGTTTTCATGTTCATCATGTCTAAATATGTGGAAGTGGAAGTAGGTATGTTTCCTATCAGAAATTGCACGGGCGCGCGCGCGCCGTGCCTGGCGTAGGGTTGTACAAAAATTACAAAATAAATAAAAAGTGGATATTGATGAATAATATTTCCAGTACTGAAAATGAAGAAAACCTTCAGGCCGAGACTCCGAGCAACACTGCTACGCGCTGTATAGAGGTAAGTTGTTATACGTAATTCTTGTAGACTTGTTACATAAATAAACAAACTAGCTAGTGATGGGCGAAGACAAAATCTCAGTACCTACAGTTTTTTTTTGCAATATTTATTATTTTCATTGTGAGACAAACACATACTTCTCAATTACTTTCTCAAAAGAAAATTCACGTTCAAATCTCGTATTTTACCAAAATCAAGAATTTTTTTTGTAAAATATTATCTTTTACGCGACTGGTGTACGTATGTATGTATGTATACTAAGTAATATATCTTTGTGGCACGATACGTTCAAAATTATTGAACCGATTTTAATATTTTTAGTATCATTAGAATTGTCTTCTAAGCCCGAGTGACATAGAATAAGTGACGCCATAAAAAACCAATACGTATAGCGTAAAGGAAATTTATAATTTCTGTTCATCACGAACATAATATTGTATGAATTCTTTTGCACTTTTATATTTGTCTTCGTCAGTTATGAATATAAATAAATAAACAATAAAAATGTTAAAACCCGACAGATTAAAAAATGAAAATGTGTAATAAAAATAAATAACAACACCATTGTAATATAGCGTATTTAGCAGTCGGGGCCTATTTCTAAAGAAATATTTAGCTAGTCAGAAATATCTTCGAGCCTGTGAGGATTTCAATGGGTCTCAACTGTTGAATTCGATTTATTACAATAGTGTTCTTATTTATTTTTATGTAACATAATTCAAGACCGTAGACTTGTTTTCTTTTTACCTTTTGAGTTTTTATGCATATAGTCGGATTTATTAAATTTATGACGTGATAACGTCTTATAAATCGATGAACACCGGCAACACGCACAAAAAAGTGTCACATTATGTCACGCTAGGGTCAAGCGAGAGCGCAGTACAAGCGATGGAGAATAATATTATGACGTTATCCGATAAAATTATCGTCCTAAACCGACTTTACAAGCAACCAGTTTTTTATTATGTTTATTTATTCACTTTCATAATTGACGAAGACTGATAAAAACGTTTAAGATTTTGATCTAGTGTTCTGTGTTTCAAAGATGTATTCTAAGGGAGTTCTTAGCTATGTTTGAAGAAATTTGGCCCATACCTTTTGAATTATTTTTTATAATAAAAATCAAGCCATTATCTTTCTTTACAGGAACTAGTTATTGACAACCGTCAAGAGGGAAAGGTGGATGAAGTGGAAGTTGGGCGTAGAGTAGTGGATATTTCTTTTTTTTTAAAGCTCTTCAGGCCATAGGGGACCACGGTCCAATGGATTGTAAGTTAAGTTACCTCAGTATAATAGGTGAAGTAAAACTTGGTCTGGACTCAAAACTCATCATAAAATGTAGTATGTGTAATATGAAATTTACTGTGTGTTTGGTTGAAAAGAAAGAAGATAGCATGGAAGTGAATCATCAAATTGTGTCTGGTATCATATCATCTGGTGGGAGCTACTCTCAGTTAAAAACATTAAGTGCCGCAGTAGCCCTACCAATCATGTCACCTTCATTGTACAATGAAATTAATAATACGGTTTGCGATTGGTGGGAAAAGACAGCAGCACATTCCATGGCAGAAGCTGTCAAGGAAGAAGCGGAGTACGCAGTGTCTATAGGTAGTGTTGATAAAAATGGTACACCATTAATATCTTGTTGCTGTTGACGGTTGTTGGAGCAAGAGATCTTATGGTAAGAATTTTTCCGCCTTATCCGGCGTAGCTGCGATAATTGGCATTAAAACTAATAAAGTATTGTTTTTTGGAGTTAAAAATAAATACTGCGTAGTCTGTGCACGAGCCGCAAAGAACAACAGTCAGCCCCCGGAACACCATTGTTTCAAGAATTATTCAGGATCATCTACCGGGATGGAATCGACCATAATAGTTGAGGGGTTTAAACGTTCCTTTGTTGATCACGGTGTAATTTATAATAAATTTGTAGCAGACGGCGATTCCAGTACTTATAAAAAAATATTAGATTCGCGTCCGTACGATAATTTAATAGTAGAGAAAATTGAATGCAAAAATCATCTTTTACGAAACTACTGCAATAGCTTGGAGAAATTGTCGAAAGACACTAAGTATCCTTGCGAGTTGCGGAAATTCCTAAAAGAAAGGTATTTGCGTTTAAGAACGGGTGTAAAATGCGCGATTAAATATTGGGGGGATCAAAATCAGTCACTCGAAGAAAAAATAAAAAATCTTAGTGAAGATATTCTAAATGGTCCACAACACGTATTTGGTAATCACCAACATTGCAAGGAGTATTTTTGTAGACCTGACACTCGTCGAATAGAACCTGTTGGGTTACTTCCAGCAATTGTTGGATGCGGATTAATGGAGGACGCGGTAGAAATTTTAAGTAAAAGACTGTCATATCATTCTAGAAGTTTAATTCATAATTGCACAAGTAATATAGTTGAAAGTTTTAACGGAGTAATTGCCAAATTAGTTGGGGGTAAGCGTGTAAATTATTCTTCCCGTGGTTCTTATGCGGGCCGATGCGCAGCTGCTGTTGTGTCTTTTAATACGGGATCGATTCATAGTAAAACTCATGAAGTCATATTTAAATCTAGTCCTAATCCTTTGATCGCGAAAGTGGAAAATAGTAATCGTAGAAACCGTTTAATTGCTAAACCTAAATTAAGATTGAAAAAAAGCCACAGCGCTATATCGAAAGACGCTCACTATGGACCAAACTGCGAAAAACCTGATCTGAGTCCAGAATTATATGAGAAAGCCAAGTCATCTTTTTTAGTTGATTTAAAGTTGTCTTGTGCTGAAAGAGAGGAGCTTGAAAGGTCGACCCATTTGCAAAGAAGTAGTGCTGAGTGGATGAGTACAAGGAGAAAATTACTAACCTCATCATCGTTCGGGGAAGTTTGTAAAAAACGAGAGAGCACAAGTTGTGCTGCTCTTGTTTGTAAAATCGTTTATGGTAGTAATATCTCCAGTTTGCCTGCTGTACGGTACGGTATCGAAAACGAAGAAACTGCAATTAGACAGTTAGAAATTCAAGAGAATATTAGTATACAAGGTTGCGGTTTGTTCGTCGACGATCAATATCAATTTCTTGGTACTACACCAGATGGCATTTATGCAAACGGTTTAATTGAAATTAAGTGCCCACATTCTTTAGCTGGCATGACTCTTGATGAAGCAATGGCCAAACATACCTTTTGGGTTAAGGACAAGGCTTCCAAGGGTTATGTCATAAATAAAAATCATTACTGGTATTTCCAAATTCAGGGACAGCTACATATAACTAAAAGAAACGTTTGCATGCTTGGCATCTGGTTTGGTGCTACTGTACCTATGAAAGTTTATATTATAGAAAAGGACGACAAATTTTGGAAGGAGAAAATGGAGATGAAATTAGTTAGATTTTATTACGATTGCCTCCTTCCAGAATTAGTTGATCCTCGGCAGTCACGAAGCATGCCTATTCGTGACCCGCCCAATGTCATAGAGGCTATGAAAGAGAGGAAAGAAAGAGCTTTACGTGTTTTGAAAGAGAAGAACGTCTAATGATTTTGAAAGAGACTGAGGTAACTTAACTACCCAGCCGGTCGATTCACGTAAACACGCCAGTTCAAAAGTCGTTTTAACTTAGAAACTTAGAAATCGCCTTTTGGTTTTCTGTTTTTAACGCACTTACTTATCTAGTCTTGGATTGTCATAAATCTTCCAATAGCTCAATTTCTATACAATTCCTATACGATTTTGAAGAGTTACCTGGTGTAAACCCAAGGTCCGATCCTAATGAAATTAAAATGTGACCACACGGGATCACCAGCTTTCAAATAAAAAAAAAAATCATCAAAATCGGTTCAAAAAATACAGCGAATTGAGAATCTTCTTCTTTTTTTAAGTCGGTTAAAAAGTGTGCGAAGTGACATTTTTAAGTCACTACGCTACGGTTTTTATTACGTGAATCGGGCAGCTGGTAACATTTTCATTCTGATAGGTTTTGCAATAGCAATTGATTTTATCATCAAATTAGTAGAAATCAGAATTTGATCAGTAATCATTAAAATGAAAAAAACATTAGAAACTCTTAAACTCATATTTTGTTATTGTTTACTTTCGTTTAATTAAGTATATGAATAATTTATAAATTTCATGTTTGTTTATAACTAATTTTTGTACAACCCTAGCACGCTTTTTAGGTGGCGACTCATATTTTGTTTACTTTTAATTATATGAACCATTTTTATACTTGTGTTTCATTTATTGACAATTTTTTGTACAACCCTAGAAGATTTTTTAGATTGCGAGGTGATCGTAAGCAAAAAGTATTTGAGTTTACGCAATAGGCACATTTCCTTGCGTAGATATAAACACTAGCGAGGAAAGGCGTGATGTTATTTCGACCGTACTTCCTACTGAATTTGCAATTATTTTATTGAATGAAAATTTTACGAAATAAGAATAAACTTTGGTAGTAAAATTACAAATAAATACATAGGTACTCGTAGTTGGAATTTTAGGTAAGTAGAATACAAAAAGGTCAGTCCGGACCTGCTCTTGATTGTTTATTATAAATAGAAAATCATAAAAATTGTGTCTCAAACTACTCTTATTTATTTATCTAGTAATTAGGATCATTTTATAACGAAAACTACTCTTGGAATATTTTACAAATAGGCAGTCGTTTATTTCCAATAATTCAACATTTTTGTTATGCTGTAAATATTCAACTTCAATAACAATAACTCAACGTGGAACGTTTGTCGCAAAACATTTTCAAAATCGCGCTCTCTGGGTCATTCACCCGCCCGTCGGATGATTCGGGCAACAATAGCGCTGCTGTCGCTCAAAATCGACTTTATCCGTGCGCGGTCTGGGCCCTTAAGTATGTTTATCAGTCGTGTAGATCCCATAACACAAGCTTATATTATTATTTTTTTTTTTTTAACGTGGTCGGTGATGCATTTACGCACTTCACCGTCTCGCTGCGGGAGGGGAGCGAGACGGCTTCGTGTGGGACTCCCGGCCCTAGGATGGAAAACGGGCCGGACTACCCACTAAAACCTATCCACGGTGTTTCTCCTTTGCCTTAACCGGGCCGCCGGATAGGCAGGAACTGTTAAGCAACGGCGGCCCGGCAAAGGGGCGCTCTTTCGAGCTCATCGCGGGGGGGGTTGGCCCCCCCTGATCGACACAGAAGCGACGCCCCCGAAACACATAAGGGGCGTCGGACTCCTCAGGGCCATTCGCGTGGATGGTGGGCCCCCCGACCCACCGCCCACGGCCCTATCAGTCGGGGGCTTGGGCGTAGGCAATGCGCCGTCGCCCCCTGACTGGTGCCCGCCGGGGCGGGAGCGTACGGCCTGCACGCTCCCGCTCACGCAAGGCCTCTCTCTTCGCCGCCATCACCTCCCGAGCGAAGGAAGCGACGGCGGCCCAACATTGGTCGCTGCCGGCCATAGACTGGATCAAGGCCGGCAGCGAATCCACTCTTCCAATAGTGCCCGTGAGGGCCAACCTCTCCGCGTCAGGCGGCGCGCACGAAGAGCGTATGCTCTGCCGTGTCCACGGCGCCGCCTGCGCAATGAAGACAAACGGGCTCCGACAGAATCCCCACCACTTCCCACAGGAATTTGGCAAAACAGCCATGACCCGTGAGAAGTTGGGTGAGGAAGTAGGTCGGAGCCCCTTGCGCGTGCTCCACCCACTGGCGGAGCACGGGTTTGATGGCCCCCACGAGCACCCGGCTCGCGGTGGAAGCCTCACATCTCAAGGCCCATTGCCGGAACAGATCGTCGCGAGCCTCCTGTCTCCAGCGATCGACCTGCTCCGGCAACGGGCGACCTCCTAGTTGTCGCACCAGGGCGCCCTCCTCGTAGACCCTCTTAAGGACCCCTGCTTCGAGATCCCACGGGGGACTTCGTGCCAATAGGCACGCCGCGCGCCGCCTCAAAAGACACTGTGCGGTACGCCCGTGCAGCCCTCTGCGCCGCGATCCGCTGCGGTCGTCGCAGCTGAACCACGTTCGCGGCGCTGAGGGTATCCGCCCAAATAGGCGCTCCATAGAGCGCCTTGGAGCGTACCACACCCTCGTAGAGACGGCGGCAAGCACTTCCCGGTCCCCCTTTATTGGGGAGCAGCCTGCCGAGCGCATTGGCCGACGCCACCAGTTTTGGTGACAGCCGCCGGAAGTGCTCGACAAACCCCCACCGACTGTCGAGTAGGAGACCTAGGTATTTCAGGGTCCTCCCGACAGTGATGGAGGTGCCACTCACCACAATTTGGGCATCCCGAGGGGGTCTCATCCGAGGCCTATGGAAGAAAAGGGCCTCGGACTTTTCGAGGGCCACCTTGAGGCCAAGCGCCCTGATGCGACCCACAATCTGCGCCGTGCCCGCAGTGGCGAGCACGGCAGCGTCTCTAAAGGTGGGTCCTCGCGCGGTGACAAGGGTATCGTCGGCGTAACAGAGTACACCGACGCCCTGAAGAGTGGCACCGCGCAGGACCCAATCATAACCTAAGTTCCACAGGAGCGGACCCAACACTGACCCCTGTGGAACACCACACGACATTTCCCTGCGGACTACGGCCGACCGAGTCGAGTATATGATAGCCCGGTCGACGAAGTAGTCCGCAAGGACGCGCCTGAGGTACCACGGGACGTTGTGGTACCTCAGCGCTTCGGCGATAGTAGGCCAGGGTAGGGTGTTGAAGGCGTTGGCTATGTCGAGCGACACAGCCAACACCACCTGCCCCTGGCCAACTGCATCCTCGACGCTGTCCCTGAGTCGGGACACGGCGTCCAGGGTGGACTTCCCGCGACGAAAGCCGTACTGGTCACTACTTAAATTCGGCCCCGCCCCCTCCAGATGCCCGACGAGACGCGCAGCGAGCACCCGCTCGAAGAGCTTGCACATCTCGTCGAGCAGGACGATGGGGCGGTAGGCCGACGGCGACTCCGGGGGTCGCCCGTGCTTACGAAGTAGCACGAGCTTCCCCGTCTTCCATCGTCGCGGGACCCTTCCGGACGCCAAACACTCCGACATGAGGGACAGCGTCTCATCTTCAAACTCCGGCATGACGAGGCTGACAACACGCCCAGGGACGCCATCAGGACCAGGGGCGCGGTTCCTGAGTTTTAATTTTAGGACCGCCACCCCCAGTTCGACGTCAGATACGGGCGGGACAGCCTCGCCATCCGACATTTCCCGGCTTGGTGCCATACGGGGAGGGACCCACTCTTCCCGCGCGGGGTAGAGGGAACTGACCACTTCTTCTACAAAAGGTGGCTCGAGAGAGGTGGTGAGAGGGGGAGCCCAAGGCTTGAGTTTTCTACTCACAACCTTACAAGGCTGCCCCCACGGATCCTCATTCAGTCTCTCGAGCCACTCCTTCCAGGCTGCATCCTTGGCGGCCCGGATTGCCGAGCAAAAGGCCGCTCGAGCGGCCCGGTACGCGGCAAGCAGCACCTCCTCCTGGGCAAGGTCTCTTTGGCGTCTCCCGCGACTGCGGGTGTACCGTCGCTGAGCTGCGTGACAGAGTTTCCGCAGCCCAGCGAGGTTGGGACGCCACCAGTAAACCCGCCTTCGCGGGGGTACCGGCCCTGCCCTCTGCATCGCCGCGTCGCAGACGCGAGCCATCGCACCAGCGAGATTATCCGCCCTCGCGTCTACGTCCAGGCCGTCGAAATTGGGAGCGGCCCAGCGCTCGACAATACCCGCCTCTCTGGTCAGCTCCCGGTCCAGCGTGTTTAGACGCCACCGGGGTCCCTCCCCTGCAAGGGGGCGACTA
Source organism: Nudaria mundana (assembly GCA_963556515.1). NCBI lineage: Eukaryota > Metazoa > Arthropoda > Insecta > Lepidoptera > Erebidae > Nudaria > Nudaria mundana. The sequence continues at coordinate 19,610,473 of OY748294.1, forward strand.
GTCACCGCAGGGGTGCACGAGGGAGCGGCGACAACGTCGAACCGTATGTAGCGATGGTCCGACAGGGTCTCCACACAAGCTTATATTAGCTTAGTTTAGGCTAGATGACGTTGGGTGAGAATGCCTAACAACAATAATATAAGATAAAGATAAGATAAATACTCTTTATTGCACACAAAAAGAGAGATATAGAGCAATCTCTTCCAGGCAACCTTAGGATGGAAAGAAATGGAGAGAGATGATAGGGGTTGTGTACAATGTATTAATAATATAATAAATTGATAAAATATACGGAGAAAGAGTTCAGTGAGTAATAAAATAAATAAATATTAATAGATAATAAATACCCATAATATATATATACCTAGCTATAAATATTATAATATGGACAGTGTTACCACATTGAGAGATAATGATCTTTTAGCATATTTTTAAACGAAAATTGTGATTGTGCCCGTTTAATATGTAGAGGCAGTGCATTCTACAGAAGAACAGCTTGGACAGTGAAACATTTGTCTGAGATCCTTGTCGAGTGCACTGGAACCTCAAGTATTAAGTTTTCCGATGACCTCAGAGACCTCGAATGAGTGTCATGAAGGAACTAAAATCGTTCTTTAAGATATCGCGGAGTACAATTGATGATGGATTTGTAATTGATTTGATGGATTGAACAGAATACTGTATAATAGAGACAGGATATGAGTATATAAGCTAACACGCAGACGCACTTTCGCCACTGGACTGCGTTTTTGTTAGTGGACTACGAAAAGTGTCAAAATTTGCGTTACGATGCCTAAATTCAAATAGGCGACTTGGCCTCCAGAACACTTGTCACTCGTCACCTCAAACTTTGCGTCTGTGGCGATTGTTAACACAATAAATAAATGTGGGACTTGAACTAAGTAGTTAAATAATGTAGGTAATTCGTTTATAATGTAAAATGTTATAATGCACCAATAAAACACTCTTTCTTTCAGGCAAACCGAAATTGTTTCTCCAACAAACATCATTATTTCTTAACCACTACGATCGCGTTGCGAGATCAAATTTTAACATCAAAATGAAATAAATAATATGTTAGGGACAATTCACACAACGCCATCTAGTCTCAAACTAAGCAGAGTTTGTGATATGAGTACTAGATCGTCCTTATTCACCGAGCCTTTTCCCAACTCAGTTGTGGTCGGCTTTCCAGTCTAACTGCGATTCGGCTGAACTTCGATATTTTCCGTGAAGCGACTGCCATCTGCCCTCCACAACCCATGGGCGATATCGAAGTTCTGTAGTTAGAGCGCGAGCATTTTTGATTTAGGGCTCCAACTACCCCTAACGACTGCCATAGATGTTCGTATGACAACGTGCTCTCCGAGGCACGGAGGGGTCTCATTGTCTTAAGAAATGGTCACCCATTCTAAGACCGGCCTGACTAGATGTTGCTTAACCTTTGCAATGTGTTAACATTGACGGTTACCACTAGACCACGAGCCCCACTGAGTACTAGATAAACTGATATATTATGGTAATGGTTTAAAAAATCACACAGCTAGCCAAAGAGTGTTACTTGTTCGTGATATTTTTGTTTAAACGCACTTGCGAGCAATTATTATCTCTGTCCTTATCACTCGTACCCAGTGATGACGTAAAGCCTAGTTCGCATTAGGCTAGTAATTTAGAAGAGTAGCGAGTAATTTAGTAGCTAAATATATGCGAACTACAAAAATTTTGTCGAGTAATTTAGTAAATGATTTAGTCGAGTCAATCCATTTTACTATTTTTTCGGGCGAGTAGCGTCTCCCACCACGTATCCGTGCTCACTGGTTCACCGGCTAAACAAGCCCGAACCTGTTGATTAGTCGAGTTCATTAGTGGCCGCCACCACTCACTTGTGTACTGTACTAAACCACAGATTAATAAATAATTACTAGTAACAGATACATCACTCCCATACAAAAGCGAAAATACCTACTCTATATTAACCTACAAAATTTTAATAATAATACCTGCTGCACAGAACGTGAAGAATTTGTACCTTAAACACGCGTACATAGAGTCGAGACTGTGTTGCCCGCCGTGCTAGTGACACCATCGTAAGAATGCGCTAGGGTTGTACCTATGATGATTATTGTAATAAAACGAATGTTCGAAGAGTTCGAGAATCAACAATTTTTTTTATTAATCAATCAAATTATGTTTTAGTTTTATATACTTAATGATTTATATTTTTTATTGATCAATAAATTACCCTAAAATATTTATTTTATTCTGGTTTTTAGTATTTGTTGTAATAGCGGCAACATAAATACATTATTTACTATGTCACGGCTCAAGGTATACTAATTATCACGGTTCATGAAATACAGCCTGTTGATAGACGGACGGACGGACGGACGGACAGACAGACAGACAGACGGACGGACAGACAGACAGACAGACAGACAGACAGACAGACGGACAGTGAAGTTTTAGTAATAGGGTTCTGTATTTCCCCTTTGGGTACGGAGCCCTAAAAAGAAAATAAATAACATCTATGGATAGGTCATCAAAAATGATATTGAGGTTTCTAATATATTTTTTTATCTAAACTGAATAGTTTGCGCGAGTCTCTCGCTTCCCTCGCCTTCCAAAGTGGTAAAATGTGTCCCCCCACCCCTATCTTCTAAAATAAGAGAATGATAAAACAATATATATATATATTTATATATATAAAATATAATATATATATACACGTTGATTTTATTACCGTCAGCACTACGCAAGGGTTAGCTTTCGGAATAATTTTTGAACCAACTGGCATCATTACTTTGAAAAACAAACACATTTTTTTTAGAAATCTAAAAAATAATATTTAGTTTCTAGACATCAAATGAGAACCCGTTGTAGTGGACTCACTCTCTTAAAAACTTAAGTTTTACAACGATAGTTACGGTACAGTTTGTTTTCATTCAACAATGCGCTGCGCTGGCACAGAAGCAAAAGCAAGCGTACGCCCGGCCCCCACCTAGCGACGACACTGCGGGCTGCGGCTCGCCTGTCCAGTATACCTCGTGACAGTGCCGGTGTCTGTTGCGTAATCGTGTGTGTCAGTGAGTAAAATGAGTCGTCAGTACGAATATTCGAACGTGGAGTATCTAGCAATGGTACAATTGTATGCCATTGTTAACCACAACCTACAAGAGGCTAGGCGATTGTACTCCCAGCCGGAGCACTTAAATGTGTTACGGCTACGAGGAGTCAGTGATCTTCAAGTGCCGACACTCGGGACCATCTTGGCCGCAACCCAGCGCTTACTCGACCACGGACAGTTCCGGACACCGTTACATGCACAAGCCCGAGTACGTTTGAATGATTATTCCCAAATGGAAGTCATCAAACCCGCGAAGAACTACGCAGTGCGATAGTGGACGCTTTTGATATTGTGAAAAGTGATAGAGACACATCGAAAAGTTGAAAGACAATCAATTAACACGTGCACGTTTGTGTATCGAAAGGAATGGACTCCATATCGAGCAGTTACTTCGGTACAGAGAACTGTAAATTAGTGTAAATAAACTGTAAATAGGTATGTAAGTTTGATTTTATTTGTAAATAGTTCCAATTTTTTAAATACGCCTGAAATACCTCCTCGCAGTCAGTTGTAGTTCAGTGTATTTTTATTATTATTATTACATAGTTCAAAAGTCATTAAGTCGCTATTGTTAATAATAAAGTAGGTATTACAGACGGTCCTAAGCCTGTGTAAAGTACGAAGGAGAAATTGGAGTGTGTATTTTATGTTCAAGTAGGTATGTTTCGTAGTGATACTGGCCATATTGCCTGCGAGGGGTCATTGCTCCCTAACACATGATTTGCGCGATACTTAGAAGCGCTCGAAGGATGGATGTGTGTGTGCGATACGTGCAGCCTTGATCCTGGCGTCCGCGTCAATTCATCAATGAAATATCGTACTGCTACTAATGTTAAACTTGATCGAGTGAGAAGAATTACAGAAATGACTAACTTTTTATTATTATCAGTACAGTAATTTAGATGTTAAAAAAGGAATCCAAATATTATTCCGAGAGCGAACCCTTTCGACTGCTGACGATGATAAAATCAGCGTGTATATATTACCATGCAAACTTCTACCGAAAATTGGTTTAAACGAAATCTAGTAAGTAGTTTTTTTTAATATGCCATAAATCGTAAAACATAACGTAATCCCGGTGCCCGAAAAACAAAAAGAAATGTAAGTAAATGAAACCCAAGTTAAAAATGCATTTTGTTATTATTAAAACCTACTATAATCCGCACAATAATTACGTGGTTTCTGCATTTCGAAGGGTAAGCGCGGGAAACGTGCAGTGCGGTGCGATGCGAGCGCTCAGGCGGGCGTTCGGCAGCCCTCTGCCAGTTTGTACTCTCGAAGGTACGCCGAGCGGTAGATATATAGCGCGCGGCCTTAAGCGAGTGACGGAGGCCTGACTAAACCGTAATGCGAACGATTTCTGTGTAGTAGCGAGTAGTTTAGGCACTAAATTACACGATACTCTACTAAATTACTAAAGCAGTGCGAACTAGGCTTAGGAGTTTCATGTTACAGGTGAACATTTAGTACCGTAGTTGTCAACAATTTGTTAACATGTCATAAATAAGTCTGATTTGGACTATTTCAACGAATTCGGGCATCAAGATATAAAGATTAGAGTAAAGGCAATAACTTACGTAGTTTCCATATCGAGTGGGTCCTCGCATTCCTCATCATTATCTGTATATTCTACCTTTAGAGTTTCTACTTCAAAATTATCTTCTAAATTTTGGCTGAAACAAAGATTTGGGTTTTATTCTGAATTTATTGGCATCCTTGGCGGCCCGGATTGCCGAGCAAAAGGCCGCTCGAGCGGCCCGGTACGCGGCAAGCAGTACCTCCTCCTGGGCAAGGTCTCTTTGGCGTCTCCCGCGACTGCGGGTGTACCGTCGCTGAGCTGCGTGACAGAGTTTCCGCAGCCCAGCGAGGTTGGGACGCCACCAGTAAACCCGCCTTCGCGGGGGTACCGGCCCTGCCCTCTGCATCGCCGCGTCGCAGACGCGAGCCATCGCACCAGCGAGATTATCCGCCCTCGCGTCTACGTCCAGGCCGTCGAAATTGGGAGCGGCCCAGCGCTCGACAATACCCGCCTCTCTGGTCAGCTCCCGGTCCAGCGTGTTTAGACGCCACCGGGGTCCCTCCCCTGCAAGGGGGCGACTAGTCACCGCAGGGGTGCACGAGGGAGCGGCGACAACGTCGAACCGTATGTAGCAATGGTCCGACAGGGTCTCCACACAAGCTTATATTAGCTTAGTTTAGGCTAGATGACGTTGGGTGAGAATGCCTAACAACAATAATATAAGATAAAGATAAGATAAATACTCTTTGTTGCACACAAAAAGAGAGATATAGAGCAATCTCTTCCAGGCAACCTTAGGATGGAAAGAAATGGAGAGAGATGATAGGGGTTGTGTACAATGTATTAATAATATAATAAATTGATAAAATATACGGAGAAAGAGTTCAGTGAGTAATAAAATAAATAAATATAATTAGATAATAAATACCCATAATATATATATACCTAGCTATAAATATTATAATATGGACAGTGTTACCACATTGAGAGATAATGATCTTTTAGCATATTTTTAAACGAAAATTGTGATTGTGCCCGTTTAATATGTAGAGGCAGTGCATTCTACAGAAGAACAGCTTGGACAGTGAAACATTTGTCTGAGATCCTTGTCGAGTGCACTGGAACCTCAAGTATTAAGTTTTCCGATGACCTCAGAGACCTCGAATGAGTGTCATGAAGGAACTAAAATCGTTCTTTAAGATATCGCGGAGTACAATTGATGATGGATTTGGAATTGATTTGATGGATTGAACAGAATACTGTATAATAGAGACAGGATATGAGTATATAAGCTAACAGGCAGACGCACTTTCGCCACTGGACTGCGTTTTTGTTAGTGGACTACGAAAAGTGTCAAAATTTGCGTTACGATGCCTAAATTCAAATAGGCGACTTGGCCTCCAGAACACTTGTCACTCGTCACCTCAAACTTTGCGTCTGTGGCGATTGTTAACACAATAAATAAATGTGGGACTTGAACTAAGTAGTTAAATAATGTAGGTAATTCGTTTATAATGTAAAATGTTATAATGCACCAATAAAACACTCTTTCTTTCAGGCAAACCGAAATTGTTTCTCCAACAAACATCATTATTTCTTAACCACTACGATCGCGTTGCGAGATCAAATTTTAACATCAAAATGAAATAAATAATATGTTAGGGACAATTCACACAACGCCATCTAGTCTCAAACTAAGCAGAGTTTGTGATATGAGTACTAGATCGTCCTTATTCACCGAGCCTTTTCCCAACTCAGTTGTGGTCGGCTTTCCAGTCTAACTGCGATTCGGCTGAACTTCGATATTTTCCGTGAAGCGACTGCCATCTGCCCTCCACAACCCATGGGCGATATCGAAGTTCTGTAGTTAGAGCGCGAGCATTTTTGATTTAGGGCTCCAACTACCCCTAACGACTGCCATAGATGTTCGTATGACAACGTGCTCTCCGAGGCACGGAGGGGTCTCATTGTCTTAAGAAATGGTCACCCATTCTAAGACCGGCCTGACTAGATGTTGCTTAACCTTTGCAATGTGTTAACATTGACGGTTACCACTAGACCACGAGCCCCACTGAGTACTAGATAAACTGATATATTATGGTATATTAGTATCGATTCTCTTACCTTGTATGTTCGGCCTGTGGTTCCTCTGGTTCTTCCTTAATAACTACTGCTGCAGGCATTATGTACTGAACGGCTTGCCTGGTGAGGTGAAATAAACCAATTTTATTATAAGAACGTTATTATCATGACCGCTTACCTAAGAGAGTAGGCACAGACATGTTAAAAACTAGCTAGAATATGTGGCCTGTGTTACTCTTGTGGATATCCCCTTGGAATCGGTCTGGCCTATTCAGACATTAACCGAAATAAACAGACAGTCAGATACGTAAAACATATTTTGTGTACCTATTTTTTACGTAACTTACTGTAAATATGCATTTAAGGGCATTCTCTGCCAATCGAGGGTCGGGTATGTGTAGAATTAGTACATAGAAATGGGGAATGTTCCCCTTAGCTCTCGAGAACTGCTTATGCTCCAATGATGGTTGACCCCTCTATGGATAGCCTTCGATCTGGAGGCAAGCCTAAAAATCGAAAATTTGACCTAGCCCTAAAGTTATAGGCCAAAACCTATGGCGTGGTGCGGCGCGAAGCACCGCGCAGGACACCGTACTAGTTATAAAGAAAATGATGTTCCAGAACGTTTAAAAAATCACACAGCTAGCCAAAGAGTGTTACTTGTTCGTGATATTTTTGTTTAAACGCACTTGCGAGCAATTATTATCTCTGTCCTTATCACTCGTACCCAGTGATGACGTAAAGCCTAGTTCGCATTAGGCTAGTAATTTAGAAGAGTAGCGAGTAATTTAGTAGCTAAATATATGCGAACTACAAAAATTTTGTCGAGTAATTTAGTAAATGATTTAGTCGAGTCAATCCATTTTACTATTTTTTCGGGCGAGTAGCGTCTCCCACCACGTATCCGTGCTCACTGGTTCACCGGCTAAACAAGCCCGAACCTGTTGATTAGTCGAGTTCATTAGTGGCCGCCACCACTCACTTGTGTACTGTACTAAACCACAGATTAATAAATAGTTACTAGTAACAGATACATCACTCCCATACAAAAGCGAAAATACCTACTCTATATTAACCTACAAAATTTTAATAATAATACCTGCTGCACAGAACGTGAAGAATTTGTACCTTAAACACGCGTACATAGAGTCGAGACTGTGTTGCCCGCCGTGCTAGTGACACCATCGTAAGAATGCGCTAGGGTTGTACCTATGATGATTATTGTAATAAAACGAATGTTCGAAGAGTTCGAGAATCAACAATTTTTTTTATTAATCAATCAAATTATGTTTTAGTTTTATATACTTAATGATTTATATTTTTTATTGATCAATAAATTACCCTAAAATATTTATTTTATTCTGGTTTTTAGTATTTGTTGTAATAGCGGCAACATAAATACATTATTTACTATGTCACGGCTCAAGGTATACTAATTATCACGGTTCATGAAATACAGCCTTTTGATAGACGGACGGACGGACGGACGGACGGACAGACAGACAGACGGACGGACGGACAGACAGACAGACAGACAGACAGACGGACAGTGAAGTTTTAGTAATAGGGTTCTGTATTTCCCCTTTGGGTACGGAGCCCTAAAAAGAAAATAAATAACATCTATGGATAGGTCATCAAAAATGATATTGAGGTTTCTAATATATTTTTTTATCTAAACTGAATAGTTTGCGCGAGTCTCTCGCTTCCCTCGCCTTCCAAAGTGGTAAAATGTGTCCCCCCACCCCTATCTTCTAAAATAAGAGAATGATAAAACAATATATATATTTATTTATATATATAAAATATAATATATATATATATATTACCATGCAAACTTCTACCGAAAATTGGTTTAAACGAAATCTAGTAAGTAGTTTTTTTTAATATGCCATAAATCATAACATAACGTAATCCCGGTGCACGAAAAACAAAAAGAAATGTAAGTAAATGAAACCCAAGTTAAAAATGCATTTTGTTATTATTAAAACCTACTATAATCCGCACAATAATTACGTGGTTTCTGCATTTCGAAGGGTAAGCGCGGGAAACGTGCAGTGCGGTGCGATGCGAGCGCTCAGGCGGGCGTTCGGCAGCCCTCTGCCAGTTTGTACTCTCGAAGGTACGCCGAGCGGTAGATATATAGCGCGCGGCCTTAAGCGAGTGACGGAGGCCTGACTAAACCGTAATGCGAACGATTTCTGTGTAGTAGCGAGTAGTTTAGGCACTAAATTACAAAATACTCTACTAAATTACTAAAGCAGTGCGAACTAGGCTTAGGAGTTTCATGTTACAGGTGAACATTTAGTACCGTAGTTGTCAACAATTTGTTAACATGTCATAAATAAGTCTGATTTGGACTATTTCAACGAATTCGGGCATCAAGATATAAAGATTAGAGTAAAGGCAATAACTTACGTAGTTTCCATATCGAGTGGGTCCTCGCATTCCTCATCATTATCTGTATATTCTACCTTTAGAGTTTCTACTTCAAAATTATCTTCTAAATTTTGGCTGAAACAAAGATTTGGGTTTTATTCTGAATTTATTGGCCCAGTTAAGTGAAAAATTCCAATTTTTTTTTTATCTAGTCTACTTATTTTATAAAATCCGTCAAAAAATCACCTAAATCCGACTACAAATTACCGGAATGGGACCAAATTATAATGGGAGCACACAGGAAGCAGTAGATTTCAATTAAAAAAAGCACTTTCGATATATATATATATATATATATATATATATAGATTTAGTTAACTCGTTCCCGGTTCCCGTGGGAACACATTAGCGGGATAAAAAGTAGCCTATATTACTCAGGGTGAATGTAGCTTTCCAATGGTGAAAGAATTGTTGAAATCGGTACAGTAGTTTTTGAGTTTATTCGTAACAAACATACAAAAATACAAATCTTTCCTTTTTATAATAGTAGTATAGATATAGATAAAAAACAGAATTTGCATGAATATTTTAAGACCAAAATTAGCCAAATCTGTCCAGCCTTTCCCAAGTTATTGTGAGTAGTAAATAGTATAAAACCAAATGCAGCGTAAAGTCTGCGTCTCATTTTGCGCGACAACAAAAAATACGCGTGTTTGGTTCAGCATTAATTAAGTACTTACTCGTCATTGTCTTTGTCGTCATATGCCTCATCTTGCGTAGGGCTGTGGAAAGAAAATATATTTTTGTAGAATAGAATAGAATAGAATAAATGCTTTATTATACACCAATACAATACAATAAATATACAGAAACTTAGTTTAGTATGTACAAATGGCGGCCTTATCACCAAGAGTGATCTCTTACAGACAACCTTAGGATGGACATAAGTAGACAGAAGTGAAATAAAAAGTGGATAGTTATTGGCGTATGATTAAAGAAAGAAACAGAGAGTTATTAAAGTAAAATGAACTGAGTATGGAGAAATACATAAAATAAACATAAATACTATTGAACAAACAGAGATAAATATAAATACATATCATTATAATAGGAATAAAAGTATGTATAAGAAGTTGTAATCGAAAATTAAGAAACTAAAACTTCCCGCAAGATCTTAGAAGACAATAATCAAATCTCATCAAGTCAGTCTAACCGCTTTTACACGTGAGTAGCTGTCCCGGCGAACTTCGTACCTTCCCTGAACTTCTTAGAATGTTTTAAGACTAAAATTAGCCACCCGTTGCAGAGTTTTAGCGAGACGAACAAACGGCGATTCATTTTTATTCATAGAAGATAGATAGATATAATAGATCCGGGATGATTGTTTTTAGACTGAGGGAGCGAAGCGACCGAAGGTTCCATTTCAACTTGCAGACTGGGGAGAATTTCTTTCGTCTGTACCTCTACATCTACGGGTTCTGTCAGATCATGTTTAAGGCCGTATTTATCAACCGATTTGCATGAAACTTTACACACACACTCCTTGCTTACAATAAATAACATTTGAATGATATTTTTTGGATTGGATGACAAATGAAAGAGTAATAAAGAAAATTGAAGAAGAAATTTTCTAAATAAATCCGCTCCCGAAGTCTAAGGTTCACAGAACCACTAGTAAGTATGCCTACCACCAATAAGAAGAAAGAATATCGGGTAGGTCTTAAAATAGGTCAACTTCTATTTTTCATACCCCTAAATGTGACAAAACAACAGGTGGTCGAGATAGTCTAATATATAAAATTCTCGTGTCACAGTATTTGTTTGAGAAACATTAAGAATTTTTTTGTGCATATTTGCTAGGTCTGAGAATCGGTCTTAAACATTTTTTTAAACTGCTTCTTTAAGGGTTACCCTGTTATGCCCTATCGGTAACCCTTAAAGAAGCAAAACACCGTTTCCTGGTCAACCAGTAGTACATTCAATTTTTCATTTCACCCTACTTTTGTGCTGAAGTGTGGTTACATTCTTGTAATTTTTTGGATATCAGTAGAAAACCGAATGCATAAAGTCGGCGACTCATTTTATGCCAAATACGCTCGTTTAGGTTAAACCCTAATTAAGTACTTACTGGTCATTGTCTGTCTGTTCCATCTGTTGATCGTTATGGGTATCATCTGTCTCATCTTCAATAGGGCTGTGGAATAAAAATTTGTTATGTATGTAGTTACATTAGGACAATTCACACAACACCATCTAGTCTCAAACTAAGCAGAGCTTGTGATATGAGTACTAGATAAACTGATATAAATATTTATATACTTAAATACTTTATACATTTTTTTTTTGTAAATACATACATATTATACTATTATACAGGGAGTTACGAAAGGGTTATATCAACCCGAAGCCAGCGTCGTCAGCTGGTCGACCATAACCCGTTTCGATATATGGCGACCGCCAAAGAAGAAAAAAAAAGTTCATCAAAAAGTTTAAAAAGATATTTCAAATCAAAACAAACGTGTCCCAACGCTACGGCTTGACGTAGCTACAACTAGACAATGAGCGCGTGGTACGTATGTACAATGCCCTTGGCGGGCGTAGCGGCGGTGTGGGCGTCCTGAAAGGATTATTTTTGTTTATGTAAATAAAATTTTGACCAACACATAGTTATGTTTCCCCAGATCCTCGTCCGTGGTTCGACAGGTGCACCACATGCAAGTGATAGTAAAATCTCTGTCCCCAATTTAAAAAAAAATCTTACCTGTTTACAAGAAAGGTTAATTTCTTGTGTAACAGTGCTAAATGCGGTTTCGACTCGACTGCGTACACAGTATTTTTAGGTATCAAAACTCACGGTAGGTACAACTCCCGGGCAGCGCTCAAATTGCCTTCCGATGCTCCTACACAAAGCATCATCTCGTAATACTCTTCGTTACTCAGAGCCATTACTACACAACACAATCACTATCACACACAACGTGACACAACTCACAAATTAACACACTAAACAACTATTTACCTATCTCACTGCACAAAGCAAAGAATGCAACTGAACTGACCTGTGACCTTGCTAAATGATTTTAAATAAAATTCTAGGAAACTTCAAACGCCGACCGACGCCGAATAGCGCTTCGTGCGGCATCGCTTGATGCGAAACAGAGACAAAATGTTCCTACCAGGAGTGAGACGGAAGGCTTTTCACAGGCGCGCATTATTTGTACCTATTTTGATGTCGATGACCGAAGCAGCTGATTTTAGTTCTAGTGTTGTTAAACAAGTGTGTATTTTATTCGGTAATAATGTTTTTTTTTATGAACTTTTTTTTCTTCTGTGGCGGTCGCTACATATCGAAACGGGTTCTGGTCGACCAGCTGATGGTGGTGCGGGCTTCGGGTTGATATAACCCTTACGTAACACCCGGTATATAGGAAACATCCAGACTTCGGTACAAACGTATATGTCATCATTTGTCTCGACCGGGAATCGAACCCGAAACTCCGGCGTCGAAAGCGGATGCACTCCGACCACGCCACGCCAATTTTAAGTTGAATAAACCACAACGCATTACTGAAAACCGCATTCAAATAGGTTAAGCCGTTTCTGAGATTAGCGTGTTGAAACATTCAGACAAACAGACAAAAACTCTAAAAACCATTGTTTTGGGTTCTATTACGACCATAAAGCCTTTTTCGTTTCTCTATTATATCTCCGATGTACTGACATCGACCACTTATTTTTTTATTTATTTATTTATTTATTAGAAAACTTAACAGCTATTTAAACACATGACACATGATATAAGTTCAAGAAAGATACTTTGGACACTTAGCCAATTACAAAGTTTCCCGACAAGTATAATTAGTAGTATAACGTTCACCACTTACTTAATATATAATATAATATTATAACATGGTAATATAAATATCTATCTAACTATATAAAATATAAATAATAAATAATAATAATAATATAACAATAAGTAACGATGTAAAGTTATAAAATTATTTAAATATAAATATGAGCAACTAATATAAAATCCTCGTTAGAATTTTACAAGTATGATTTGAAAAAACAAAAAAAAAATTACAAGTATGATCGTAACTTATTTGCTATTTCATTTCTAAAAACGCTTTACGAAAGGTGGAATATGTCAATGTCGGCAAAGTGTTCGTTATAGCAGCTAGGCAAACGAGTGAGGACAGCATTTTTACCGTAATTGGTGCGATGCAGAGGAACACTAAACAGGCGGGTGTGTCTGGTACGAGTTTTGGGCGCACTTAAACTAATTTGGGAAAGTAGATCGATGCTATTAATTTCCCCTCTTATAATAGAAAACAGAAAGCTCATATCAAGCAACACGCGCCTATTAGACAAAGGCAAAAGATTATACCGCTTACAGTCATCAAAGTAAGATATATGTCGTCTTCTTGTTTTGAAGTTAAGATGTCTTAAGAATCGCTTTTGAATTCTTTCTATTTTATCTGTATACTTAGAATATTGGGGCGACCAGATAGAACTACCATAATCCAGCACACTTTGTACGTATGCGCAGTAAATAGTTTTGAGACAGGTGATATTTTTAAATTGAGAGCACGTGCGCATAACGACACCAAGACTTCTGAATGCCTTACCCGTAATGGTGTCAATATGGCGGGATAAAAGCATTTTGGAATCCAATACAACCCCCAAGTCTCTAACGTGATCTACCCTTGCAATAACATCATCACCGAACCTGTAAGTGTACTCGATAGGATTTCTACGCCGACTAAAACTTATGCATTGACATTTGTCAATGTTAACGGTAATATTATTACGACTATAATATGAGAATAGTGCGTCAAGATCCCGTTGTATCAGCTCACAGTCATGTCTAGACTTAACTTTCATATAAATCTTTTTATCATAGGCATACATCAAATGTTTTGAGTTACTAAAACATTCGTCTATGTCAAACAAATAGGCACAATAGAAAAGAGGTCCGAGGTGGGATCCCTGCGGCACTCCGGAGGGTATATCGATGAAGTTAGATTTGAATCCCCCAACAGTTACAGCTTGTGAGCGGTTTGTTAGGTAAGATCGTATCCAGCGCAATAGATCGCCATGAATTCCCAATTTATATAATTTTGCGAGTAGTATGTCATGGTGGACACGATCAAACGCCTTTTCAAAATCCGTATAAATCGCGTCCACCTGCCCATCGGACTCCATCCCACATAATACATCATTACAAAATAGAGCAAGGTTAGAGTTAGTAGAGCGGCCCTTCATAAAACCGTGCTGAGTATCCGGAATGCCCCGTGAAATAACTGGGTAAATGATGTTGTATATAATTTTTTCGAATATCTTACTTATTATAACAAGAATTGATATCGGACGGTAATTTTGAACTACTGATTTTGATCCTTTTTTATGGATAGGGACTACATGCGCTTTTTTCCACATTGATGGAAATATGCACAATCGTAGTGACTTCTGGAATATCAGATAAATAGGATAAGCTAGATTGTTAGCACACTTTGACAAAAATATAGCAGGTATCCCATCATAGCCCGGGCCTTTTGTCTTGTCAAGTGTCTTTAACGAATTGAGAACCATATCTTCTGTGATTGCTATATTTGACATACTATTAGGATGAGTGTCACAGTCTGCACTAGTTATGGTCTCAGAACCATTATTAGTAGGTACATCTATAAACACACTATGGAAGAAACTGTTGAAAGCTGAGCATACATCCGGTCCTTCCGTAAACGTGACACCATCTGATGTAAACTGGTTAGGGTATTGACTGCCGCCTCGTTTTGACTTGACGTAGGTCCAAAACGCTTTTGAATTGCGGTTTATATTAGATTCAGTTACAGATATAAAATTGTGAAAACATTTTTTCTGTTCCCGATGATGTCTGTCACGGAGAATAGCGAATTCTAAATAGTCACGGGGATTTCCGAATTTCTTCCATCTCTTGTGTAATTTATTTTTCTCTTTAATTATCTTTACTAAGGAAGGGCTAAACCATGTAGGATAATGATAATTTTTGGAATTTTTAACTAAGGGAACAAACATTTTGATACTATCGTTTAGTATTTCATAGAACCTGGCCACAGCATCATCCACCGTAGTTTCAAGCTTAATCTCAGACCAATCTTTTTGGCTGAAATGATTATTTAGCGCATTGTAATCGCAACGGTAGAAATTGTGTCGTCTATTAATTTGTTCAGTAAATGATGTAATATATAAGTCTGCTAATTCCATTGTGAAGGAAGGATGGTGGTTATCTTCCTTTAAGAGTATTTTATTGCATTTAAGCACGTTGAGAGGGAGGTTACAAAAGGCCAAGTCTAGTGTTCGACATATGGTGTTCTTTATACAGCTGTATTGTTGTAAACCTTGAAATAGTAGGTCTTCAACAAAAGAGGCGGCCGCTGATTGAAGCTCTTTTGTTCCAATATTGACTAGTATAAAACCAGAATCGGACCACTGCAAGCAGGGAAGATTAAAATCTCCCACCAGTAAGACTGTGTCAGACGAGTGGGATAATGTAATCCCCTGTACCGAACTTATCACTTCTTCGAGCTGAGTAGGTATATTAGGACTACCAGAAGGGATATAAGCCAAAACAATGTGTAAATTGACAGGCGTGCGTAAAACTTGAGCGGCAACTGAGATAGAAAGTAGCTCAGTCGTTGTACTACTAAAATCAAAACGCACACTGGCGTAATATTTACGTTTAATGCAAATCATAACTCCCCCTCCGCCCTCTTTATTGGTAAGCGATAGATCTCGATCACGGCGAAATATTTCGTATCTATTATCACACATTTCGTTGCTTAGAATGTCACTTTGTAGCCATGTTTCTGTTATTAAAATTATGTCGTAATTGTTACTTAGAATATTATTAAAAAAATCTAAACATTTTGTGCGAAGGCCGCGGACATTCTGGTAATAGATACTTAAACTCTTGTCCTTAGTAGCCATTAAGTTATAATATTGCAGTGCCAGGAATCGAGTTTAGATAGCCGCGATCTAGCCGCTGAACCGTATAAGTACATCCCATTATATTTATGACGGTAAAGTAGTACGCCATCCCCATAGTTAGCAGCGAGTATTAAAATTGACGTTTCTAATATATTCATAAAGTACGTTGGAACATACATACCCAGTATACTCACACACACATCATCACGCCAACATCCCGGAAGGGGTTGGCAGAGGTGCATAACACACCCACACAAGATGAATGATAAATATGATATACACCAGGACCCTTGGGGCCAAACCAACGGTTGGTTTGGCTTGCGGGCGAGGTTGGTTACCGATCTCGCCCGCAAGCCGGTTGTGTACCTGCCGATTGAGGGTCGAGTCTCTGGTACAGGTTTACCACTCTGGTAGGGGGACGGTAGTCGTACCCATAATAGCTGCACAGTCCAAGCCGAGAGTAAGAGAAGCAGGCGGACCCCGGGATTCAAGGTGTAGGCCTCGGATACATCCGGGTGGAACGCTAGGATGATGGTGAATGATAGTGTTAAACCCAATAGGTAACAATAAGCTGTGACGTGTACTATATTCAAGACCAGATATAAACATATACATACATGCATTATTTCAATAATTTTATACCTAAAACCGCTGTTGGTTATCAATCTATACAAACTGTCCAAAGTAGTGAACCCCTCACATAAATAATATACAAACGCACACACCCTATAATCGCCATAGCATACCTCATACCTCACACCAATAAACAAATTGCCAAATGAATTCATTGACGCGAATAGAACCCGGTAAATAGCTGTGTTTACTTTGCTATTACATAATCTTTCCACCTGTCGATAGTCACTTATAATGGTACGATAACATAAGTAGTATTGAGGTAAATAGTATAATAGTATAATATAACGGAATATGTGTTTTAGTTACAATAACATTAAATGAGCTGAATACGTTCGTGTAGTTGTGTATTCGAATGAATTCTAATTGTTGTATCGAAAAATACATGCACAGTAGCTTTATAACATAATAATAAAAATAAAATAAAAAGATAAGTTGTCTAACATTTACCTACATTACAATAACTTATTTAGTACGTCTAAATTACTTATGAACACCTTGTGGGATGTTTCCGATTTGCGTACGAAGACTCGACCTCCGCGTACCCACACAAACTTGTATTGTAGTTGTTTACAACGTTGACGGGCCGCGGCATGTAACGACTTATTCTCCGGAGAAAGGTTTTCTACCACATAAATAGGTGACTTGTCGCAACCAAAGCCTTGGTCGCTAGTATTCAACTTATCCTGCGTATGTTTCTTGTTATGTGCTACAACGGCCGACAATAACGTGTCACGGGTGCGTGGGGAGTTTAATTTCAATAAGATAGATCGAGGGCGAGTGTTTGTTGGATTTATTTTTGCCGTTCGCGAACAGTAAAGTATCTCGTCATCATTGATGTTACAATTGACAGCTCGTCCCAGCTGTTTTACGATACTTATAACATTCTCGGATTTTGTTTCCGGCACGCACAAGATTTCGAGATTAGAGGCTCGAGATACCTGATCTAGAAGTGACATTTTGTTCGATAGTTTAATATTATCAGATCGCAAGCTCTCATTTTCCTTACTCAAAGATATAAGACTGGCCCGACTTTTTTCTACCGCCTTATGCAGGCTATCATACTGATCGCTCATGAAGTTAAGGGACTCCTTAAAACTACAAATCTGTTCACGCATTGCTTGCAGGTTTTCTTTTAATGTTATATTAAGGTCGGTTATACACTCCTTCACAACACTACGCATTTCTTCACGAATCAACTCCCTCAGCTCAGTACGCAAAACGAAATCTGACTGTGTAGGTATAGGTATTTGTAACAGTCCCGGTCTATGTTGCTTTTTGCGGCGAATGGAATTGAATGTTTTGTCGGCCGTGGAAATAGGAGTAGTTGGTCGCACTGGTAGATCAATATTACCTCCATTCGGTTGCTTACTACAACACCTGGGGCATGACCAGTCCTGGTTACGATCCTGGTCGAGGGACGCGGCCTCCGTAGGAGACAGGTTCAGGCAAATGTAATGGTAGGCATCCTTGCACCGTGTACATTCCATGTAATCATCTGTATCCAGATCAATTGTACATTCGGCAGCGCAGCGGTTCATATTGCACAATTTACCCACTCAGCAACAAATATTGATTCGGTAAGTAGGTAGGTATACGGTGATCACTATTTTATTTAGACAGAGAAAGCAATTATGGATACGGTCTCTTGTCGTAGCGGTGAGGTAGATGTTCCCCCGCCGCTGCTTGTTTAACGCGTCGCTTTACACTTATTATTTAATTTAATTGTTGAATTGTGAATTCAATCACACGAAACTTGCACTTCACTTATAGACTTTTAGAGCGAAAATTGTATGCACATTAATCTAAATTTTAGCAAGAATTTTTGCAAACGTCCGCCTCTGACAACAACAAATCAACCATCAATGCTATTATATGTATTGATGTTGATTAGAAATTATAGTAGTCTATGAAACATGTGTAAAAGTAGGATACTAAAGAAACTCGAGTACATATAATATATTTCTAAACCAGATCACTCTAATTCTCGAAGCGTAACATTTTTCAGTCTACGTTTAAGGGAAGCCTTACTTACATACATAAATCGGTGCGACCGTTCTCGAGTTTTATCGAGACAAACGAACGGCTAAAGAAACGGTACTTACCTTAAATGATCATCATAGTAATCATGACTAAGTCTCATCCGCTTTTCAGGCAATAGACCAACTGTGGTATTTTTTTGTTCCAATATAGCCGTGACGAGATCCTCGGTGACGCCAGTGGCTTCAGCGGTACGCTTGAGGATATCACTCAGAGGAGAAAGGTCATATTTGTCGCCTAGGAATGTCTTCAACTTGCCAAACTCCTTTTTTAAATAGTCGTATACATTTATTATGATCTGTATCCCCTGTAAGTTTGTAATTATAATATTAAGAATAGAATCTATATATTTAATACGACAATTTGTCTGTCTGTCTGTCTGTCCGTCCGTCGCGTTTTGTCAATTTACATACATTTGCATGAAATATTAAAATATTCTTTTTTTTTGTTTTTATTTAAGGCGATACAAATTTCGTCGGGATAACTAGTAATTTTTATTGTAAGTACGTATCTAACCCTTAAAAAATACACGTCAATAATTGACACAGCCAACGACTTCAAACTACCGAAATGGGACCAAATAGTTGTCGGAGTGGGACCACTTGGAAAGTGGTAGCTTCCAATAAAAAAAAAATCAAAATCCTGAGAATTTCCTCCTTTTTGGAAGTCGGTTAAAACATAAATACAACAAACATACATAAGTATATAAGCATACAAACAGACCGTCGTCGACAGAAGTCCGACCGCCTAATCGCTTAAAATTTTTTTATAAAAAAAAATTAGTCCAGTGAAATCCTCGTATTTAGCCGTTTTAGAGATTAGCCGGATCAAAAAGCAGACAAAAATGTATTTTATTTATTTGGGACAAAAAACAGTACATGATATTTATCACAATATCAAACAAAAAAACTAGGAACTCACATCATTGTCCACGCACGGATTGTATTAAGAAAGTAGGTACCGTATATTATTTCGTATGCAATTATATATCTACTAAAAAGCTTGATATTTGCAATAAACTAACATGTAAGACAATAACATATCAGGGACGCTACATGCGTGACACCTTAGCACCGTCACACCTTCCAAGCACATCCGGATGTGCCGGCGCTGCTGCTGCATCGGCTGAAGGCCTTAAACGGCGTAAATATGCTAACCTAGCAGCTTTCTGGGCCAACGAATAAGTATCGCCATCCAACGTGGCAACACAGCCAGCATTCTGGGAACCTTCCCAGTCGGCAATGAGGCGGAGGATTTTTTAAACGATATTTTGTAAAGTAAATATTTTTAGTCTATAATTATGTATATTTTGTATATTGTAATTCTTATTGTTAAAGAATATTTAAAATCGGTGCAGTGGTTACGGAGCCTATTCAATTCAAACGAACAAACAACGAAATAGTTTATCTTAATAATATTAGTACTTTAGTAGGTAATTACCTCAGGCAAATCATTCGGGTCCACTAGACGCGATGTTACGTTAACGATAGTCTTACTCGTACTGGGTGGACAATCCTCCTGGAAAAAAGAAAGTACCCATATAAATATCATTAGGGTAGACCGGGGATAGTTGTAACATGTTAAGATTAATATAAACAACAATAATTTTTGTATATTATTAGTTACACTTTCCCCCTGTCAGAAAAGCTCTCGAGAAGATTTTTAAATCAAGGAATACTTGTGCAAAGGTTCGCGAAGATCGGGAAAAAAATGCGTCCGCTATCCCGGAACACACATAAAGACAGACAAAAGCAAAATAGCCCAGTCTCGAAATATAGACGCTTCGCTCGCTCTTGTTTTCTAAATCTTTAATAATCATAGAATATATCTTGCAATATCTTATTGAGAAACTGTAAAGATGTTGTAAGGATGATGAAAAATAAATAAATAAATATTGGATTATAAGATAAATATGTAGTAGTCATTGTACATAAAAAAACATGGATAAGTATGTTACAGATGCTTTGAAAATAATGTAAAACAGGCGGCACTATTGCTAAAGAGCAATATTTTCCAGACAAACTCAGGATGTGTAAAATATTGTAAGAAATGCTGACACAAGCCTGTTGTACAATGTAATAAGTTTTTAGTATTAATTGGTACGTACATAAAACATAAGAGAGTGGATAGCTAAAATGTTTAATAAATAAATATTCATTAGACAGTGCTATCGTCACACCTACATTAACAATATTAATTTATACTTTAAACAAATTGGGAGGATTGGTACAAATGTCCCCACTCTCCCCACGCT
Source organism: Nudaria mundana (assembly GCA_963556515.1). Classification (NCBI taxonomy): domain Eukaryota; kingdom Metazoa; phylum Arthropoda; class Insecta; order Lepidoptera; family Erebidae; genus Nudaria; species Nudaria mundana. Next base: position 19,631,473 of record OY748294.1, read on the forward strand.
GGGTCAGTTGTACCAGTAATATGATTAAACAAAACTCAGTGTTTTAAATAGAAAATAACCTAAGTTTAATGATAAAATCACAATCTTGTTTCACGACTCTTCATTCGAAATCGATTTCATCGCTGATTTTTAATTGTTTTTATAAGACTGACGTTTCGAAACCTTTCTGTCCCAGATTCCCTGTCACAAAATCAAAACAATATTTTTGTTTAACATTACGATTATTACGATTAACATCTTAAGTTTAAAGACAGAATTCTTTTTATAAAATAATAAAACACTTGTAAACCCTGGTAAAGATTACAGTGCTTTATTTCACAAAACAAAATTAATATTATTCCAAATACTCCTTTCTTTATCACACTTTTCGCGCCCCCGTAACCCAAGTAAATGGTCCTCGTGTGGCTCCGTCAATAAATAAATATTTTTGGACATTCTCACACAACGTCATCTAGCCCAAATTAAGCTAATATAAGCTTGTGTTATGGGATCTAGACGACTGATAAACATACTTATATATTTCTAAATACATACATATTATACATAGAAAACACCCAAACTCCGAAACAAACATTTGTGGATCACACAAATAATTCAAATCGACCCGGAGTCGAACCTGGGACCTCAGGGGCGGCAGTCGCATACTCATACCACTGAGCCACCGAGGCAGTCAATGACGCCCGCCGGGGGACCCCGTGAATTACCCCATGTGGTCCCATGAATGACCCCGTGGGGTCCCGTCATTGCCTCCCGCGACGCCTCGTCAACGAACCTCAACGATCAAATTCTGAAAAAAATTCTCCAAAATTCGGGTGACCAATGGTCCATACAAAATCCGTCAAATTTTTATTAAGTACTTACTCCTCACTGTCCCGTTTCGAACCTTTGATTCAAATTGATTTCTAATACCTGTAAATTATCAAAATATGCACTTACATTTGTGCCATCAAAACTTGTGGCTCTCGAAGAGCTTGTCGCTTGAGCCCATCCTAAATCTAATTCCGGATGCCGCTGCTTACAAGCTAATAACCAGTCGGACCCTGCCAGCCTATTCTCATCCCAAGATTGCGGTCTCTTCAAACTATATGCTGAAGCTAATTCATAGGCCCATTTGCGCACATCTTTAGCTGACATTACCGAGTGAATGTCTGCAGATTTCTGTAGATGTTTCACTATAATATTTTCTAAATCTTTATGAAATACTTTCGTTGCGGGCTTATACCCCATCGATAGAACAGCCCCGTTTGTAGACTCCTTTCTCTTCTTATATCTAAATAAAGAAACGTGGTTCAAGCCAAGCATTTTAGCAGCAGAACGGACAGATTTCCCAGATAGTATTTCTACATAAGCTTGTTCATAAATCGATGTGTCTTTTGATCCCCTGTCAGTCTTTCGAGGTCTGTTTCGTGGCATCTGAAAAAGTAACAAATATAGCCGGGAAGGTATAAAAACATCAAAGTACAGATAACCAAAGATATATTTAATCAATGCTACCACGGGGACAATTGTAACGCGCCAACTGTGCTACAAACGGTCTCGATTACGTCATTTCAACATATCACTTATATATAGTACACCTAACATATAAGAATACGGTTAATTTTTGATAAAAACAGCAGAATCTGCCTAGGTATTACTATTTAGAAATGGGGAATGTCCCCCTTAGCTCTCGAAAACTGCTTATGCTCCAATGATGGTGGACCCCTCTATGGATAGCCCTCGATCTGGAGGCAAGCCAAAAATCGAAAATTTGACCTAGCCCTAAGGTTATGCTTAAGGTAAAAAGTTATAGGCCAAATACTATGGCGTGGTGCGCAAGACACCGTACTAGTCTCTTAGAAAATTTCACAATAATTCAGTCAAAAGTTTTGACGTTGCACTGGGGATAGTGGGAATAGAGGGGGTTGATTAATATTTTTTTTTATTTTTATATTTAGATCGACAAATTGACGCCACCCGCCTGATGGTAAGCTGTGGCGACGTCTGGTGATTGTGGACAACTCTCACAGTACACAGGAATACTATAGAGAGTGACCCTCAACTTGACGACCCAGTAATGTGCCTCTTCACGCTTCGCTTAAAGAACCCAGGGTTATATGTTGGAGGAAACACGTGCGCGGGCAGGGCGTTCCAAGCCACCATCGTTCGGCAGAGAAACGATCGTTTAAAACGCTCAGTTCTCGCGAACACGGTTTCCACGGTACGAAAGTGACATCTCTGCCCGGCACGCGTTGTTCGGGATCGGAAGGGAGAGGGTGGGATCAGATTGAAGAGCTCTTCAGAACACTCACCGTGGTAAATACGGTAGAACGCGGCCAAGGAAGCAATTGTTCGGCGCTGGGCTAGCGGCTCAAGGCTTCCCGTTACCTCCGGACAATCTATAATGCGAACAGCGCGTCGCTGCATAGCGTCGAGTGCGTCCAGCAAATACTTCGCGGAGCCGTCCCAGAGGTGAGAGCAGTATTCGACGCAGGGTCTAATCTGCGTTTTGTACAGCAGACACCTCTGGTGCGGTGTAAAGAATCGCTTTACCTTGTTCAGTATTCCTAGTTTCCGCGAAGCTAGCCCAATACATCTCTCAATGTATTTAGTGTTATTGAGCTCTCGACGTACGTCTATGCCAAGGATGTCTAGATTATCCTTCATTGGTAATGTTGCATTCTGAAGAGTGGGTAGGGGAAGGAAAGGGGATTTTTTCGCTGTAAATGCACACGCCTGTGTTTTGCGGGCATTGAACTCGACCAAGTTCTCGGCACCCCATTGGGAGATACTGTCGAGGTTACGGTCGAGATCAGCCACGAGTCGTCGTCTCTCCTCCTCAATCTCAGATCGCCCCGCCGTCGGACGAACCGAGTAACTCCCGTGCAGTGTGCTGTCATCTGCATAGCAATGAATGTTCCCGAGGGATAGCATATCATTGATATGCAGAAGAAAGAGAGTTGGTGATAGTACGGACCCCTGCGGTACCCCGGCATTCACTTGCAAGAAGCGAGAAGCCTGGCCATCGCAGAGGACCCGCACTCGGCGCTCGTTTAAAAAGCTGGCAATCCAGCTGCACAGTTGAGGAGGTAGACCATATGCCGGAAGCTTGGAAAGGAGCGAAGCATGCCAGACCCTATCGAAAGCTTTGGCGATGTCCAGGCTAATAGCCAAGGACTCGCCGTACTTTTCCATAGCCCCACCCCATACATGCGTGACGAATGCCAGGAGGTCACCCGTTGATCGTTTTGGCCTGAAGCCATATTGCCGATCATTGATTAGCGAGTGATCCTCCAGGTATCGCATGAGCTGCTTATTGATATGGAGCTCAAGCACCTTGCAAATGACTGAGGTGACAGCTATGGGTCGATAGTTGCCTGGATCGGAGCGATCCCCTTTCTTGGGGATCGGTTGTACGTTCGCCTCTTTCCAGACCTCCGGCACGAGCCCTGTAGAGTATGACAGGCGGTACAGACGCGTTAGTACTGGAGACAACTCAGCGGCACATTTTCGTAACACCACCGCCAGAATGCCGTCAGGGCCACTGGCTTTCCGCGTGTCGAGCGACCGCAGCACTGCCCGTACATCACATTGCCTGATAACAATATCAGGCAGTGTGGCCACAGTTGGCGATGGCGGGGGGCTGCAGGCCACGGTCATCGACGCGGGAATTAGCCGCAAAGAGGTCTGCGAGCATGTCCGCCTTCTCTTGGGCTTTGTGAGCCAGTGATCCATCAGGAAAACGCAGTGGTGGCAGCGAGGGTTGGCAAAAATTTGACTGCACGGCTTTGGCCAGTTGTCAGTATCCACGGCTGCCCGTGGGGTGGGATGTAAGCTCCTGACCAAGCCGCGCGACGCGCTGGGCATCCGTTCTCTTGAAGGCCCTCTTGCTGAACCTAGTGGCCCTATTGTACGCTGCTTTGAGGCGGTTCACATTCGGGTCACGTGCCACCCGAGCCCTGACCCAGGCGCGATACGCCGACTGTTTTTTCTGGACAGCCTCGGCACATTCACGCCCGAACCAGGGGCGAGCTTTGCGGATGCTGGCGACATCAGTGAAAGGGATATAATATTCTATCCCTAGACTGATCTCGCCAGCAGCGGCAGCAGCGCTATCCGAAGGCGCCTTCCCTACAAAGCAGCGTTGGCTCCACGGGACGGACGCAAAGTAATCGCGGAGACCGTCCCAGTCTGCCGACGAGTAGTGCCATAGTCGTCGAGTCATTTGTTCAGCACGAGCCGGCGGTGGCACTTGGAAGCTGGCGTGCACCACACAGTGGTCGGAAGTGCCCAGTGGGGCGCGTACCGACACACTGTACTCGGCTGGGCGACTCGTCAGCAGTAGATCCAGCAAGGCGGGCGTGTGGTCTGACCACTGGACCCCTGCCTGCCGCACCATACATCGCCCTGGGCCCGGCAGTGCAGCTGCTGAACCCCTAACGCAACCCAGCCTGGGCTGGGTTACTTGGGGGGCTTTAGCACAGCTGCACGGTGGTACCCCCCCGGACCAACACTAACACACACACAACGTCCGTTAATCAGCAGGTGCGCCACTAGCAGGTGAGGTCGCTGGGGCCCGATAGATGTAAGAAGGGCCCCTTTGCACCCAATTATAACACCCAGTTAAAAAACCAATTATAACACTACAATTTCTTTTTTTCTTTCAATTTAAGTTAAGTTTATAAATAATAAAAATGAAGAACAAAAGGGCACTTTTCAGTTAGATACTTAATAAATAAATATTAATAATGCTCAATTTTTTTTATAAAATGAATATTAAATTGAAGGACATGTCAAAATGACTGTTGTACTATATTTTGGAAACTCCTCGAACGCTTAATTTGTTTTTTTTTACTAACACGAATGATTGTTTATTGAGCGGAGCGAAGCGGAGCTCAATCTTAGGCGACAAGTGTAAATCGTTTGTGTGCCTACTCCTCCGAAACGGCTTGACCAAATTTGGCATGCTGGTCGACATCATACCCGGGAGTGCACATATCTGAAATCATGCAAATAGAGCTGACCGCGGAGGAATAATAACCAAAAATGTCCTGGACTTCGACGAAAAAGATCTTTAACATTTAGCTAGAAATTCCAAAATTGGCACGCGCGTGCAAGACATGTAGCTGGTTGGTTCGGAAAAACGATTTTCGAAATCGGATGCACCATTGAGGAATAGTCACCGAAAAACCAGATGATTAAATGGTTGCCATGGAATCGCGTGCGTCAACAATGAAAATAAGATTTTTTTTTTCATTCGATTAATTAATTTAAGTGTTCGATTCTGATTCTGATGTGTAATAAAAACATTTGCTCCGCTCAACATTTGCAATTAGCAATATGGCGTCAATATGAAGTATGCTTGCTCTGTTGTCAATCAATGTACGTCCCAATTAGCTAACCACCGTACATATTAGCAACTATAACATGATTGCACGTTTTCACATTGCATTTCACATTGCATGTGTTTTTAATAGTATATAGAAAAATGTTAAAAAATATATTTTGCGCGCTCTCAATTTTTTAATTATTATTAAGCATTTTTTTAATTATATACAGGGTTACCTGGTAAGTCGTGCGAACCCGTTCAGGGGTGGTAGTTCCCACCATTTCTCACAAATTTCACCTTGGACCCCTGCCCCCCAACCTAACCCTTTTCAAGTTATAAGGCTTTAAAGATTTTTTTTTTAAATGCCGATTTCTTGTCTATTGGCCTATCTTTTTCGTTTATTTTTGTTCTAATCTTTATTTTTATACGATTTTTGTATAGCAGATTAGTTTCTTCATCATTATGAAAAATGAAATTAGAGTTACCTCAACTAAATGGGTCGTAGATAGAAGATTGATAGTTATAGCATCAATAAAAAATCAGTACAAAACAAACTTCAACCAGCAATAGTAAAAAAAAATCAATGACACCTAGGCTGCAGACACGCTTCAAAATATCTACGTTTCATTAGCTATTCAACAAGGTATAACAAGCTAGGCTAGTATTGAAGGTCTTGGATAAAAACTTTGATAAAAGCTACCCAGGTAGTAGTAACAACAACAGTAATAGTAAAAAGCATTCCGTTAGGTACTGCCTCTATTGTCCTCCAAGGGTTGACCCTGCTTGTAAACTGGAGTCTGATTTGTGCTTGTCATTTGGAACTGTTGAAGATGGCGACCTTCACGAACGAGGAATATGCATGATATTTAAGTAAAGATAAGCTACGTTCATACAGAGTAGCGTTCAGTTATTGTTGAGTTATAATTTCGCATACTTACCTATCGGTACATAATAGATTTCATCTATGAATACGATAGAAAATACAAAACGTATACTTCAGAAAGAGATAGCTATCTGTGTCATTTTGCGTTTGAAGTACTCTAATGAATCATAGAGTATTCGGCATTGCAAACAGATGTGACATTGAATATAACAATAGGTATATTACTCTGGTTGGTGTTGCAATGTAATATAATTCGTTTATTTTTCCTCGTTTAACAGACATGTAGCGAGATACTATAAAACTTACATTGATTAAAATAGTAGGTAGTCTCGAAACAGTCAAGTAGTTTGTGAGGATCTGATGTTTGAGACAAACAAGAAATAAACATAAAATCATAAGAGGTCTGTTGCTAGATTATTATTAAGTATTATTTAATGTACACTATATGGTGTGCGCGTGCGTGTTCGCGTGTGTTTATTCATTTTGTGTAATAGTAATGTGATGAGGTATCCATACTAATATTATAAATGCGAAAGTAACTCTGTCTGTCTGTCTGTTGCGCTTTCACGCCTAAACCACTGAAACGATCTTGATGAAATTTGGTACAGAGGTGTATTAGACACTGGGAACGGACATAGGCTACCTTTTATCGCGACAAAAGGGGGTAAAGGGGGGAAATTGGGATGAAATTTTGTGAAAACTGAACCTTTTTTATGTACTACTAAAGTGACAAACAAGCATGTGGTCCATCTGATGATAAACAGTTACCCATGAGCAATCATCAACCTACTTGCCAATTTTCAGCTTCATAGGTCAAACGGTTTTTGAGATACTCATAAGTAAGGGGCTGTGCACAAATCACGTGATGTTTTTGGCACCCCCCCCCCCCCCCCATGGTTTTGGTGATTTTTCTGAACCCGCTCCCCCCCCCCCCCCCCCCTTTCGAGGCTCACGTGATTTGTGCACAGCTCCTAAGTCGAATTACCCACGGGCGAAGACGCGAAGTCAAAAAAACTCCACAGCAAATCAAATTTTACCGTGATTATTACAGGCACCGCAGTTGTTTTCAAACGTATATATCCTTTTGAAGTAGTATGTTTATCTTCTGGTTTGAAAAGTGCAGAACAAATTGTACTACACTTTGTAGGCATCCAGTCATGTTCGCTTCTTTCCACCTGAACTATGCGGACCAATTTATGTTTCATAAGATTATCAAAAGGGAACCTGGAAAATACATTACAAGCAATACATTCTAAAATCACTAATAATATTATAGTATATTAGTATCCTCATCAATAAAATAATCATCGGAATTATTAAAAACGAAAACTTATAATAATCATATTGTATAGTTGTTATAGAAAAACTCAGTAACAAGCAATAAAACTTGAAAACCCCTAGCGCAATCAAGCGGACATTATGTATTGTGCCCATAATTGGGCTTCTGGTTCATTAATCTATGATGAACGCAAGCCTACGCAAGATGCAGCACGCATTTGTCCTTGTCGCACTACAGTTACCGGCATACTATCTATCCCTTTTTACCGTTTCATAAATACTTTCAGATTTAAATAATAAATTTACGTAAATATGAAGAAAAACTGACAAAATACAAATATTGTGAGGTTACTTACGTGTGGTATGAAACTCCATCGTTTTTATTTATCTTGGCACCATAGTTTTTACATTTTCTGAACACACAACTCGGCATTTTAGTCAAAACAATGACAGACCACGGCACGATTTGTTTCGCTCGCAGCTATTAGCCGACTAAATGGAATTACAACAATTGTATGAATTTGTCCGCAACAGTTCTCGCGCGCTAATGCGATATCTACCTCTTTTTTACTATAACATCATTGGCTGATATGTTGATCAGTTACGGGTACCGTGATTGTGTACCTATTTGAAATGTTTTATTTTATTTTGTAACCTAATTGATCAATTTTGCGGTAATTTTTACTACTACTTTTAAGACTTTTATCAAAGATTATTCCAAGACCTTCAATACTAGCCTAGCTTGTTATACCTTGTTGAATAGCTAATGAAACGTAGATATTTTGAAGCGTGTCTGCAGCCTAGGTGTCATTGATTTTTTTTTACTATTGCTGGTTGAAGTTTGATTTGTACTGATTTTTTATTGATGCTATAACTATCAATCTACGACACATTTAGTTGAGGTAACTCTAATTTTATTTTTCATAATGATGAGAAAACTAATCTGCTACACAAAAATCGTATAAAAATAAAAATTAGAACAAAAATAAACGAAAAAGATAGGCCAATAGACAAGAAATCGGCATTTAAAAAAAAAAAACTTCAAAGCCTTTTAACTTGAAAAGGGTTAGGTTGGGGGGCAGGGGTCCAAGATGAAATTTGTCAGAAATGGTGGGAACTACCAACCCTGAACGGGTTCGCACGACTTACCAGATAACCCTGTATATAATTAAAAAAATGCTTAATAATAATTAAAAAATTGAGAGCGCGCAAAATATGTTTTTTAACATTTTTCTATATACTATTAAAAACACATTTCCAAAGTTTATATAAAGATTCATTGACTGGCCCTGGATTCCGAGATTTTACCATTTTTATGCCTTACTGCACTCCACTATAACTATAATAATGCAAAATAATTACGTAATAAAATATGCTATCAATGTTTAAAAATATAGTATACTTAATATTAATTCCATACCAAAACTGGTAAGTATAATGTTGGGATAGCTGAATCCATCAACCTTCTACGATTTTTCATATTATGAAAAGTATCTTTTGTGAAGTGTCTTGAGCAAATAACGCTGTTATTGGTGGGAAACCAACTCTCCCCACGAGATGTTGCATCTACCCATTTCTTTTTTCTCTCGGGGCATCTAGGAAACCTATAAAATAATATATATCTCAGTTACATTGCTAATACTAAATCACATTAGTTGCGAAAAAAAATAATAATAATGCCAACGCACAAATTGGTGGCAAAAATAAATCGCAGCGTACCGAAATTCAAGCAGGCGCAGTCGCGGGCGACAACATGTTGCTTATTTATAGGTAGGTACTACTTTTTACATCACCTACGGCAATAATACTGCAAAACATCGATGACGTACTATCATACCGATATCCCATCACTATCGATTCAAGTGCCATTGTAATGTATTGTTAGAAAAGGATAGCTATTATAATTTGGCTAATGAGTGAAAGAGTAATTACAAAAAGACATCAACGGGTTCGAAATTGTTTGTGTTTATGTTCTATTACCAACCAGAATAATTTGAACTCAGGTTCCTAGTCAATTTTATATTTACATTTATGTCGAATTTACTTACCGGTGAAATGTAATGCCATCTTTTTGGTAATTTGATGTCTTCGCCGACTTGCCACACCATTTCACGGAACAAGAAGCCATTTAAAACGTAAAATACTCACAAAAACAATTTTTATAATTTATAGAATCGCACGTGATCTTAGGTCGTGAAGTTGGTTGTCACTGACGTCGTGATTTAAGGCATAGCTTTATATGCTAGCGAAATCAAGTATGAGTGGCGCGCGTTTGTTGCCCTGCATGCGGTATCTATTAGGAGGTTATCTATGCTCCCCTCCTATAAAGTTACCGCTGAAATCTTGGAGTAAACTTACGCATACTAAGAAACAGCAATAAAACAAAACCCACACTATCCATCGTCGAACACTTGCACGCGATTGGTCGCGCCAAGGCCATGCCGGCTCGGCGCCCCACCCGTCATCATAGTGACGAAGCGGCGAACGTGTAAGCGTGGATGGTGTTATACAATAATAAGATAGCTTGTTTATGTGTTTATTTTTTATTGAATAAGTTCAATTAAAGTTCAATCAATAGATAAATAATAACTGGATTGTTATTATTTTTCTATTGATTGAACTACATACGCATACAAATTAAAATACGTTTTTTTTTTTCACAATTATGTACCTCTGAAAATCATTAGTTTATTTAATTTATGGCGGTTGGAATTTAGTAAAGACACCTTTTTAGCAATATAAAGCAAACTAATTATGAGAAATTGTTCGATTAAAGCTTTTAATAACATAACGTCGTGATTGCTTTCTATTTATATTAAAATGAATTATAGGCTAACTCACCGTTTCACACTTCGAATCTGACGGTAAATGTAGAAGCATTTTCTTTTTTTGACGTTCATAAGTGTTACTTTGTGACCTACATGAATAAAGATATTTTGATTTTTTATTAATTTTATAACGCTGTTCTGCAAAATTTAAATCATAAATATAGTAATATGTATATGTAGGCATCAACACAATTTTTAACAAAATTGCTATGATCCCGTACAATAACCTGTACATTTACAGACGTTTCACATTTGATAGATGATGGTCCAGGTAAATCACCAGATGATTCTACATTTGAATGTATTGGACTAACCATCTGAAAAAAAGTAATTTTTAAAAATAACTAATTTAAGTAATGAACTAAATAAGAACAGTTTATCTTTTTTATTAAATTTAGAAATTGCAAATATATAAAATATCTTACAGTGCAAAAAGGCACCGCAGATTTTCGTAATCGCTTAACCTTTCCATTATTTGGTATGTACATGTCATCAGTTCCAAAGTGTATGCTGCATACTTTACTGTACTGACTAGGCATCCAATCACGTTCATTTCTTTCCAAACGAACCGCATTCACCCATTTTTCACGCTGGACTTCATTTGTTGGGCATCTGTGACATTCAAATTATAATTTAATTTCTATGCGTAATATCATCTTACTAATATAATATCATAGTAACAATATTACCTTAGCGCTTAACATACTATGAACACTGCATAAAAAAATAATTTAATTTTGGAATTGCGTTAATGTTGCATATCACTTTTCAACTTCGCCAAGTACGTGTTTTTAAAATGAATATTTACTCACCTATGGAAGGTGATTCCAGCGTTTTTCATATCCGTATGGCTTCTGCACCACTTCACAACACACGAAGGCATATTTGAAATATAATTAACACGAAAACACAATTATTATTAAAATCACTGACAGATTGGTTCCAGCGACACAACCGTACGATACGCGTGACAACGCGGACTGAATGCGTCGCGCCTTCCGCGGTCCCCATTATGTGGTGCCATTTTTTGAGCCGAATTACACTTCTATAGGATACATTATTCGTAGGCAAAACACACATTTCACCATATCTATTGCTAATGTATTTCACTTTCTAAACACACAAATCAGTACTTAACTGCTCAAAAGTCCTTGAATTACCAAATTAACGACGCGATACGGGAAGCCATGTGCATTAAACATCAGATTTAGAATAGCGCAGAACACCATCGAGCATGCAATTTTTTATACAGACACGTTTTATTTCTTGCAACACGATCAGCCCCAAAGCCCCCCATATATGGTACAATTCATCGTTGCGATCCATCGCTACCGACCGGTCGAAACGATTGATCTGTAGTGTTGCCGCTCATACACGAAACGATTGGTCGTTACGATCGATCATTTACACATTTGAAATGGAACGATAAAGACGTGCTCAAAAATTCAATACGTGTCCTGTAGACTGCCTCGGTGGCTCAGTGGTATGAGTATGCGACTGCCGCTCCTGAGTGGGACCTGTGTGTGTGGTTCGATTCCGGGTCGAATCGAATTATTTGTGTGATCCACAAATGTTTGTTTCGGAGTTTGGGTATTTTCTATGTATAATATGTATGTTTATCAGTCGTCTAGATCCCATAACACAAGCTTATATTAGCTTAATTTGGGCTTGATGACGTTGTGTGAGAATGTCCTAAAATATTTATAAAAAAAAAATGGAAAACGAACTTCTTTTCTCGTCTGTGGCGGTAACTATTATATATTATTGGTGCTATTTATATATAGCATTTAGCAAATACTATTATGGTTTTCTAATATTGCTAAATGCTATCTGCGATTTCGTATGACTGGCCGTCACAGGTACCGCGCGACGCCAGCCAATCGCGTGCGAATTTAATTGATCATTGTTGTTGTATTTTAGCAAATTAGCATATAGCATCTGGGAACGACGGGATCGCGCCACTCAAGCCACTCCAGTCGTCACATGCTGGCGATTGTTATCGGTCTAATGGCGTTTTATTGTTTTACGCACCGCGTACGCTGAATTCTCGGACTCGGACCACAGATTAATAAATAGTTACTACGTAACAGATACATCACTCTCATACAAAAGCGAAAATACCTACTCTATATTAACCTACAAAATTTTAATAATAATACCTGGTGCACAGAACGAGGTAGGGCCTAGATCGCGCACGAGTGAATTCGATTTCGAGCGACAGCAGCGCTATTGTTTCCCGAATCACCCGACGGGCGGGTGAATGACCCAGAGAGAGCGCGATTTTGAAAATGTTTTTGCGACAAACGTTCCAAGTTGAGTTATTGTTATTGAAGTTGAATATTTACAGCATAACAAAAATGTTGAATTATTGGAAATAAACGACTGCCTATTTGTAAAATATTCTAAGAGTAGTTATCGTTATAAAATGATCCTAATTACTAGATAAATAAATAAGAGTAGTTTGAGACACAATTTTTATGATTTTCTATTTATAATAAACAATCAAGAGCAGGTCCGGACTGACCTTTTTGTATTCTACTTACCTAAAATTCCAACTACGAGTATGTATTTATTTGTAATTTTACTACCAAAGTTTATTCTTATTTCGTAAAATTTTCATTCAATAAAATAATTGCAAATTCAGTAGGAAGTACGGTCGAAATAACATCAAGCCTTTCCTCGCTAGTGTTTATCTCTACGCAAGGAAATGTGCCTATTGCGTAAACTCAAATATTTTTTGTTTACGATCACCTCGCAATCTAAAAAATCTTCTAGGGTTGTACAAAAAATTGTCAATAAATGAAACAAGTATAAAAATGGTTAATATAATTAAAAGTAAGTAAACAATAACAAAATATGAGTCGCCATCTAAAAAGCGTGCTAGGGTTGTACAAAAATTAGTTATAAACAAACATGAAATTTATAAATTATTCATATATTAATTAAACGAAAGTAAACAATAACAAAATATGAGTTCAAAATTCTAATGTTTTTTTCATTTTAATGATTACTAATCAAATTCCGATTTCTACTAATTTGATGATAAAATCAATTGCTATTGCAAAACCTATCAGAATGAAAATGTTACCAGCTGCCCGATTCACGTAATAAAAACTGTAGCGTAGTGACTTAAAAATGTCACTTCGTTTTTTGCCAATTAAGCCTTTTTAACCGACTTAAAAAAGAAGAAGATTCTCAATTCGCTGTATTTTTTGAACCGATTTTGATGATTCTTTTTTTTATTTAAAAACTGGTGCATCCCGTGTGGTCACATTTTAATTTCATTAGGATCGGACCTTGGGTTTACACCAGGTAACTCTTCAAAATCGTATAGGAATTGTATATAAATTGAGCTATTGGAAGATTTATGACAATCCAAGACTAGATAAGTAAGTGCGTTAAAAACAGAAAACCAAAAGGCGATTTCCAAGTTTCTAAGTTAAAACGACTTTTGGACTGGCGTGTTTACGTGAATCGACCGGCTAGGTAGTTAAGTTACCTCAGTCTCCTTCAAAATCATTAGGCGTTCTTCTCTTTCAAAACACGTAAAGCTCTTTCTTTCCTCTCTTTCATAGCCTCTATGACATTGGGCGGGTCACGAATAGGCATGCTTCGTGACTGCCGAGGATCAACTAATTCTGGAAGGAGGCAATCGTAATAAAATCTAACTAATTTCATCTCCATTTTCTCCTTCCAAAATTTGTCGTCCTTTTCTATAATATAAACTTTCATAGGTACAGTAGCACCAAACCAGATGCCAAGCATGCAAACGTTTCTTTTAGTTATATGTAGCTGTCCCTGAATTTGGAAATACCAGTAATGATTTTTATTTATGACATAACCCTTGGAAGCCTTGTCCTTAACCCAAAAGGTATGTTTGGCCATTGCTTCATCAAGAGTCATGCCAGCTAAAGAATGTGGGCACTTAATTTCAATTAAACCGTTTGCATAAATGCCATCTGGTGTAGTACCAAGAAATTCATATTGATCGTCGACGAACAAACCGCAACCTTGAATACTAATATTCTCTTGAATTTCTAACTGTCTAATTGCAGTTTCTTCGTTTTCGATACTGTACCGTACAGCAGGCAAACTGGAGATATTACTACCATAAACGATTTTACAAACAAGAGCAGCACAACTTGTGCTCTCTCGTTTTTTACAAACTTCCCGGAACGATGATGAGGTTAGTAATTTTCTCCTTGTACTCATCCACTCAGCACTACTTCTTTGCAAATGGGTCGACTTTTCAAGCTCCTCTCTTTCAGCACAAGACAACTTTAAATCAACTAAAAAAGATGACTTGGCTTTCTCATATAATTCTCGACTCAGATCAGGTTTTTCGCAGTTTGGTGCATAGTGAGCGTCTTTCGATACAGCGCTGTGGCTTTTTTTCAATCTTAATTTAGGTTTAGCAATTAAACGGTTTCTACGATTACTATTTTCCAATTTCGCGATCAAAGGATTATGACTAGATTTAAATATGACTTCATGAGTTTTACTATGAATCGATCCCGTATTAAAAGACACAACAGCAGCTGCGCATCGGCCCGCATAAGAACCACGGGAAGAATAATTTACACGCTTACCCCCAACTAATTTGGCAATTACTCCGTTAAAACTTTCAACTATATTACTTGTGCAATTATGAATTAAACTTCTAGAATGATATGACAGTCTTTTTTGTGCGTGTTGCCGGTGTTCATCGATTTATAAGACCTTATCACGTCATAAATTTAATAAATCCGACTATATGCATAAAAACTCAAAAGGTAAAAAGAAAACAAGTCTACGGTCTTGAATTATGTTACATAAAAATAAATAAGAACACTATTGTAATAAATCGAATTCAACAGTCGAGACCCATTGAAATCCTCACAGGCTCGAAGATATACCTGACTAGCTAAATATTTCTTTAGAAATAGGCCCCGACTGCTAAATACGCTATATTACAATGGTGTTGTTATTTATTTTTATTAAATATTTTTATTACGTTTTCATTTTTAAATCTGTCGGGTTTTAAAATTTTTATTGTTTATTTATTTATATTCATAACTGACGAAGACAAATTATAAAAGTGCAAAAGAATTCATACAATATTATGTTCGTGATGAACAGAAATTATAAATTTCCTTTACGCTATACGTATTGGTTTATTATGGCGTCACTTATTCTATGTCACTCGGGCTTAGAAGACAATTCTAATGATACTAAAAACATTAAAATCGGTAAATAATAATTTTGAACTTATCGTGCCACAAAGATATATTACTTAGTATACATACATACATACGTACACCAGTCGCGTAAAAGATAATATTTTACAAAAAAAAGGTTTCTTGGTTTTGGTAAAATACGAGATTTGAACGTGAATTTTCTTTTGAGAAAGTAATTGAGAAGTATTAAGGTACTAAGGTGTTTGTCTCTCAATGAAAATAATAAATATTGCAAAAAAACTGTAGGTACTGAGATTTTGTCTTCGCCCATCACTAACTAGTTTGTTTATTTATGTAACAAGTCTACAAGAATTACGTATAACAACTTACCTCTATACAGCGCGTAGCAGTGTTGCTCGGAGTCTCGGCCTGAAGGTTTTCTACATTTTCAGCACTGGAAATATTATTCATCAATATCCACTTTTTATTTATTTTGTAATTTTTGTACAACCCTACGCCAGGCGCGGCGCGCCTCTTTGGCGGTAAGTATGTCGACAAAGCCGCGCGCGCGCCCGTGCAATTTCTGATAGGAAACATACCTACTTCCACTTCCACATATTTAGACATGATGAACATGAAAACTAATACTATATTATGTAATAAAATTTATTATTATGACAATTGTTCCTATAGAAATTGACTTTATTACTTATAGAGATATTGAAATTACGTAATTATTACCTACCCTACTGGACATTGTAATTTTTCTTCTTAGACTGACATACCTAATTGTGTACCTATCTAATTACATGTCAAATCAATATTTACATGCTATTGTAGGTATATGTCTGAATCAGGCGATCTAAATCATTGTACCTAGTAGCTTTGTAATGTACCTACCCTGTTCAAAATGCAAATAGATTCTATTATTATTACTACTAAGACATGATAAGCATACACACAAATAAAAGTAATAAAACTAGGATTTTTACTTGACACTAACACAAATCTCGTAAATTTTTTCTAGGTATTTAGGACAAGACGTAGGCAGATAAATAAATAAGTAGGGAGGAACTTACATTTTATTCCGAGATCTTTTGGCTTTCATGTTTTTATAATGCGTACTAAATCTTCTTTTCGCTGGCATGGCACTCAGCAAATTATCCTGCGAAAAGAGACCATCGATTACCAATTACTTTTATGATACCTATTGCCTTTATCATGTTGAAAAATCTATGTATGTCGTGCAGAGAACTAGATGATTGAAAGTCATACCCCGCCAGTTCATATCTCGAGAAAATAAAGTGGGCAGGGCTTTGATTGTTTCAAGCCTGAATTGATACCTACTTTACAAGGTTCATAAAATGACCTACTCAACAAAGTAAATAATTTTGTATTTCTTACGATTTATATCTAGTTCCATCATGGTTTTCTTTCAGACTTTCATTATATCGGTACTTTCTACTTACTGAAAGTAAATTAGTTACACGCGTGGAGTCGCTTTGAAATTCTATGGCGCACTGGCGATTAGTGGCGACGATCGTACTATCGGGATGCGCTTGATTTTTCATACATTTTTCTACAGAGAATTTACGTAAAACATATCTAGATTTTAGGGCTTTAAAAGGGGAAGTCTTTGTTTGTAAAGGTACAAAAAAAAGTACATGGTTATATTTATTGGTTTTTTCAGTGTTCAAGAAGTGATTCTTTTTATCAATTTGTGTTGATTTATTGGGTTAAATCTGAAAAATACGAAGGCACGTTTTCGCATTTTTTCTCAATTTTGTGCGTTTGTTGACGTTTATTATATAACAACTACAGGGTTTTAAGGGTTAAAATTAGCATTAACATAATTTTAGGTCTTTCATTTTAATATATATAAGTCTGAGGGTATATTATTTAAAGGGCAGTTAAAGAATATGTGGTCTGTCGTACCCTCATCAAGGCCACACTCGCATATAGATGAGTCACGAACATGTATTTTCATGTATTTTGTGTAGAAAGACTGGAGAGGAACAATGACCCAAGCGTAGTCTGCACATAACAGAAATGATGTACTTCTCGGTTTTCTTAAAGTTATAGAACAAGGGTTTCCGTGTAATGCTTGGTTGTATGGCGTGGTAGAACTTGCCTTTCTCCTTGCTCGATTTAATCCATAGTTCTTCCCACATCCCTTGTAGGCTCCTCTGTGGTGGGCTCAGTAGGTCGTAGCCTTGGCATGTAAAGTGTGATAGTTCTGCGGAGGCGGAAGTCACAGCATCCTTAGCGAGCAAGTCTGCACACTCATTGCCCATTATACCGCAATGGCTTGGAATCCAGACCAGTTCCACAGTTCTGTGATTTTTGGAGCTTGCAAACAGATGGTTTTTTAATTTCTAAAATGATGGCACTATGTAGTTTGCTCTTGAGTGGATTCTGCTCTATTGTCTGGAGGCCGTTCAGCGAGTCAGTGAATATGACGGCCTTGGAGATGTTATGGGATTCTATATATTTGCACGCTTCTAATATAGCAACGCACTCTCCGGTAAACACAGATGAGATTTGCGGGCATCTAAATTTCAGGGAGATTCTGCTGTTAGTAGACCGCCGCACCAGTGTAGCCTTCGCTTGTCAGCTTTGAAGCGTCGGTAAAAAACCGCTGAGAGTCTCTCCAACGCCTGTCCACCAACGCATCGAATGTCGTTGCAGCAGAGTTCTTGGAAATTCCTGTATCATACCGGATTTCTGGTTTAAAGCATAATACCTCAAAATCGTAATAAAAAATGGGGAGCCCATCAGACTTAGCCACTGGGCCATGTTTACCACCTGTCTATAGGCCTTAACCATGAGTGGAACTTCTTTATGTGTCCAGTAGTTGGAGGTGTTACACAGTGAATCGAGAACAGCCAAGTTTTGAAGGAGTGTGTGATTTAGCCGTGGATATAAAAGATTGATAAAACGGGATGCCAAATATTCCCTCCTTAGAGTTAGTGGTGGCTCCACACATTCCACCTGAAGAGCATTGATAGGCGAAGATTTCATGCACCCGGTAATGCATCTAAGGCAAGCTGACTGTATCCTGTCCAATCGAGCCAGCGCACCTTTATTGGATGGAATCAGTAAGAATGAACCATAATCCATTTTACTGCGTACAAGAGCATTGTATACCATTTTCATTGTGTATGGGTGAGCGCCCCACCAGACTCCTGATAGAGCTTTCAAGATAGGAACTGTCTGCTCGCATCTTTGAACTAAATAGTCTAAGTGGGGAAGACCTGTCAATTTAGAGTCCAAGTACACCCCAAGGAATTTGACTTTAGAAGAAACTGGAACACAGTGCCCCTGCACCCGTAAACAGACTTGGGGGATAATCCTTGCGCGGGTGAAAACAACCACAGAGCTCTTAGGCGCAGATAGGGTTAGCCCGTGGTTCGTTAACCATTCATTAAGAGAGTCCAGAGAAACGGACAGTGATGAGGTTGCGTCTGAAATGGATGCGTTGGACACATAAAGGGCCAGATCGTCGGCATACTGTAGGAGACGGCAGTTGGAGTTGAGACACGAACTAATATCCGCCGTGTACAAGTTGTACAGCAGAGGGCTAAGGACCGAGCCCTGAGGCAAGCCTTTCCATACTGTTCGCTGACCGAGCTCGTCACCCTGGACTCTCAAGATGACGGTTCGGGACATGAGCATCTCGCACATGCATTGGATAATCCTCGTCGGGAGTCTCAGCTGTTGCAGCTTTTGCCTGAGAATTGGGAGGAGGACACTATCGTACGCAAACGACACATCAAGGAATGTTGCCACAACAGATTCCTTACGTGATAGGGAGATGCGGATATCCGTTACAAGTACTCCTATGCTGTCCATGGTGCTGAGTCCTTTTCTGAAGCCAAACTGGCAGGTGGGTAGTAATTTTCTCGATTCTACAATATGTTCAAGGCGATTTTTGATGAGGTGTTCTAGTATCTTGACTAATACCGACGATAATGCAATCGGTCTGACCCATTTGGATCGTTTGCAAGTTTCCCAGGTTTCAGAACAGGGATTATCAGTTGGGTCTTCCATTGGTCAGGTATCCAGCCCTTCTCATAGCTATAGTTCAAAATTTGTAGTAGGTATTTTCTCGCGTTGTAACCTGTGTGCTTGAGAAAGGAGTAAGGGATACCATCCTTACCAGGGGAGGAGTCTTGAACATGGCTGAGGACCATTTCTAGTTCCACATCAGAAAATGGGGAGTCAAATGGGTCCCTCAGATAGTTCATCGGGGCCTGTATGGCCTCTGAGACAGAGGGAACAAAGTCTGGAGATATTCTGGCAAGGAATAGGTACGCTGTTTCCCGAGTCATAGAAGAGGAGTTGGAAGGCGAACAACCAGATTTAAATCTGTTCATTCTGCGCCATACGACAGCTGATGGTGTAGTAGGAGATAAGGAGGTACAGAAGTTGACCCAGCCAGAACGTTTTTTTCGTCACAGGCGTCTAGTTTTTGCACATTTACGTTTATAATGAATTAGGTTTTGAATGCTCATGTTGCAGTTGTATAATTTTTCTGCCTCCTTCCTTTCTCTTAATGCAGTGCATTCATGGTCCCACCATGGGGGAGATGGAATCTTTCCGCAGGCACTGTTTTTAATAGGGAAGTTTGCTTCTGCACTTGCATTGACTGCACCAATCAATCCATCAAGGCAGTTCATGCATATGAGTAGGAAGAAGGGGATCTAGTGATTCGAACTTGGGAAGGGAGATGATTTTGTTTTCAAGAAGGGACGAATATTCTGCCCAATCAGGGTTGGATAGGTTGAACTTGAGGAGAGGAGGGGGTCTTTTCTCTATAAAGGATTTGGATGTAAGGGAGATAAGGATAGGAAAGTGATCACTGCCATGTGTCAGGCCTGTACATTGCCAATGAGCAGATGATGCTAGATCGACAGAGCAGAAAGCTAGATCCACACAGCTTTTGCGTTGGCCTGGGAGTGTCCTTTTGGTACGCGTACCATCATTCAGGACACACAGATTGAGGTCATCTAGAATTTCAACCAGACCTATACCAAACGTATCAGTGTTCAGAGCCGAATCTAAAGTGATGACCGTTAAAGTCTCCCATAACAAGCATAGATCCACTAAAATTGCTTAAAATCTGTTTCAAAATTGGGAGGAGGTTAGGGTGGGGGTGGGCAATATAGACAGATATCACTGAGATATCCTCTATCTTGGCTGCAATAAAGTTTATTTCTTGAGATAAGACAGTTGGGGACAGGGAGATGAGTGGAATGTTACGGTTAATAAAGAGGGCAGACCCCCCATAGCCATCCGGTCTATCACATCTAAGGGTATTGAATTGCGATAGACGGAAGCTAAGACCTGAGGTTAGCCAGGTTTCGGCTATGGAGCATACTTGGGGTTTGTAGTTATTTATTAAATGTGAGAGCTCATGTTTTTTATGTATTATGCTCCTCATATTCCACTGTAGGAAAGTTAGAGGGGGGGCCATTTTGTAGGTTGGTTAGGAGGGAAGTTAGGGTTTGGGCAACGTTGGTCGGTATGTTATTGCTAGATGATATAAAAGAAGATATGATTTGGATTAATAAGTCTATGATGGGGTGAGAGTGGACAGGAATATTTTGAGAGGGAGCATTGAGAGCGCAGCCATTAGGCTGAGAAGATTGAGGGGGGGAGACTAGACGTTGATGAGCACTTTTGTCATATGAGTTTGGAAGAGGGGCATGGGACTTAGGTTTTAAGGTTATTGTTTTGCGGTAGGATTGAGTTAGAGGACTTGGTTGTGGAGAGGGAGATTTAACTATATCTGCATAGGAAGAGTTGTATTGAGGAATTTCTCTACTAGCTTCTATGTAGGATACATTTTTTTGGGCCATCATAGTTTTTATTGCTTTTTGCCGCTTGAATAGTGGTTTTTTTTGCAATTTGCACACTTAGCCTCGATCTCTGGAATGAAGCACGCCTTATCTTCATGATCAAGACTGCATTTAAAACATTTTGGCTTCCTGCTTCTGCATTGGGCCTCGACATGACCAAACATACAACATTTTCGGCATATTATGGTTGGGTATATATATATATCTACCGGGAGAGATGTATAGCAGCAATATATCTTGCTAGGTAGGGACTGACCATCAAATGTGATAACGCAAGTTTCAGTATCTTTCCATTCGGGAGTCCCCTCCGTGAAGATCTTCCTCTTCATACGCCTTATTTTTAAAATTTCCCCACAACCTGCAGGGGTAGATATGTGAGTTTTTGCATCTTCCGACATGTCAATAGGGATGCCTTTGACGACACCCATGCGAGTTATGTGGAACGATGGAATGAACACTTCTAAGTTGTTTAGTGACAGGACCGGATTAAGTAGGAATGAGTTGGCATCTTGCGGAGAGGCTAACTCCACAGACACTAGGTTTCTACCTACCTTCTTGACACCATGACTATATTTCTAATATTATATTTCTTCAAGAGACCAAAAGTGACAGGATGGAGCGTAGTGCCTGCATTGGGTTGGGTTTCTATACGAGCTACATGTACTATGAATGGCTTTTGGTCCCTCTCTGTATACTTATTGCGGGAAAAGGAGCTTTTAAGCTGTTTGAGCGGGGTGGGATTAGTTGATCCGTCATCACCATGGCGCTTTCGCGAAGAATCGGCTACACCACAAGCTACTTCCGCGAGTTGGGATAGGGGATTGGTAGGGGTGGACATTGAGACATCTGGAAACAGGTAAGGAGAAGAGAAAATAGGAGTAGTGGGAGTAGGGATACCGGGAGGATCAGGGGGCTTTTCCCTATCCATCTTCGAAACGGTTTAACATAAAATATGGGACAAACACAATACCTTAAGCCACCGAAACGATCACAAAACAACACAAAACGTTAGTTATTTTATAAAATGGGTTAAAATCAATCACTTATACCACAAAAACACTCAAAAACCGATCACTAACAAGACACACGAGAGTACCAAAACAGCGTCGTCTTGACAGTCCCAAAGAGAATATAAGCACGAGTCGGGAGTTCCTTAGAAAAAAAGAGAAAAACCACTTTGTATGAACGTGCGCTAAGACCAAGCACCAACAAAACAAAAATTACTCATGACACATGACGTGCCGGAGCTACCAACATAATCACGAAATAGGGATGTTCTACTCAATTGTAATTTTTATCGATAAAAAGAAAAAACAAATGTAGGCACTCCTTGCATTTTCTTTTACATTTCAATAAAATGAATACACTACACTAGGACAGTGTAGTGTATTGATTTTATGTGATAATGGTAAAATAAAACTTCAGGCTCTATTTTCCAAGGCTCAATTGCTGCGCTTTCTTTGCCGAATCTGCAGAAACTTCTTCGGTTAAAGCGAACGAACTATTAATTAATCCGCATTCGTTTCGAATCAGTAAATGGCTCAGACGGCGCAACAACTGATCTACCATTTTATTTTTATGCGTTTGACACACCCAGGATACGTCGATACTGGATAGCATCTCAGTCTTACAATATTTACTTATATCCTCGATGTACAAAATTGGTTTTACTACCCGTTCAAACGTAGATGTTGCAACATCTATGCTTGCGCAGTTATAATGATGTTAGTGATAGTTTATCAGGCCACCATTCTCGTAGCGCAATGTAATTATAATAAGAATTTGGCTTTGGATTTAAAACTTTCATGGAATTAATACATTGTTCGCAAGTAACATTTTTTAAAAGCACTTACGTAAACAGTTTAACCCGCTTACGTAAACAGTTGGTTGTTTATCGAAGGCTTTAAATATTTGTTCCAAGTCTTTGTCGAAATTTTCGACTTCAGGAATATGCAGAACGGGATGAGTGACATTGTCTGATATTATTTTGTCTTCCTTAGCAGCTTCGATCTTAAATTCTTCTTTACTTTCTTCACGATGGGAAAACAATGTCTTGAAAGTCAAATATAATTTCGTTGAAATGAAATGATTTATTTATTTGTATAGGTCACTAAATGGCTCTTACAAACGTCAGTAAGTACTTAATATGTGTGTGTGAAATGTCATTGCTTCTATATTTACATGTACTGCCAGATTCGCAAAGCAATAAGTAGAACCGAGAGAAAGAACCTGCAAATAAAACTCTCGGTTACTCTTTTCAAATAATTGACTCATTTACACATTTTCTTAAGACTAAATGTGTAAGAATGTACATTGATCTCGTGTCAAAATCAAAAAGTGTATAATAGTCAGCGTCTAATAGTTAGTTACAGTCAAGGTACTCTAATCTATAGGCGCAACTAAATAGTCAATGATATCGGTACAAACAAAGTTTCCTTATTGACGTGGACGACCAAATGAAACATGGTTTCGCAAAGCATCTTCACTTTGCCATCTCTCTATCCAACGGTATACTGTGTTTCTCTAAAAAAAAAATCCAGAGTATGTCAGTTATGTATGAATAAAAATTAGTAAGATTCAGCAAGATAGGTAACTGATCTAATTCTAATGTGAAACTTACGGATATTCCCAGTTCATTTGAAATATCTGTTATGGAGACACCTTCCTCTCTCAAATATATTATTCAATGTTTTTAGTGTCACTAATACGATATGTAGCCATATTTATGTAATTATTGGTTCAATAATAGTATTATTATTTCTAGTTGGTTTATGACTAATAGACAATATATAATGACATGCAATAAATACTAGACCATATTGTCTAAAGAGGTTTTTATCTAGAGAAACCGTTTAAATTTTAGTTGGTTGGTTTATGGTTTATTTCTATAACAATACATGTTGTGATCCTTTATTTACAACTGTTTTAAACAAAAACCAGTCTACGACGTCATGTTCGAAATCAAAGAGACAAGTATGCGTGCACATTTGATGTCTCATTTAGCATGTTACGATATTTTTAAACACTTTGACTGAACCTATCTCTGTGACACTTTAAACGTCTCGCCCTTTGGAGCGACTTTATTGTTGTCAACAATAAGGAAACTTTGTTTGTACCGATATCATTGACTATTTGGTTGCGCCTATAGATTAGAGTACCTTGACTGTAACTAACTATTAGACGCTGACTGTACAACAAAAAATAAATTATAGTCGCCTAAGTACAAAATATGCTACAATTAGTGTGCGTCAGAATGGCTGGTTGTCTGTGGCGTTGGTCTATGAGAGTTGATTCGAAAATTGCTACAGAATTGCTTCTATTTGCTTCATATAATAAATAATTGCTACATTGGATATATACTTAGAAATTAAATATTTTTTTGACCAGCCATCCTGACGTTTGGTTGGCTGGTCACCCCCTAGTTTAGAGTCAAACATGCAGAGTTTCCCGCAATTTATTGCGTCAATAATTGCTTCATAATTATTTCATTTATCCAATTTAGTTGTAACTTCAAACATATGCGCGTATGTTAAATAAAGGATGTAGCCATTATTTAAATTATCTCAAGAACAAGTGCCTGATGAAATAATAAAGGCAAATACTTAGTTATGTAGGCGTCGGTTTTATTCGTTAAGGCTCTGGTACCCGTGTAAGTAAAGTAAGTAGTACAATTAAATAAGTCTAGACTGTGATAATGGTACTTATCGGATTATTGAGGGTAGGCACATAAGGTACATATTTTCTTCAACGCTAGAATTACTACGTACCTACTTACTTTACTTACACGGGTACCAGAGCCTTAACGAATAAAACCGACGCCTACATAACTAAGTATTTGCCTTTATTATTTCATCAGGCACTTGTTCTTGAGATAATTTAAATAATGGCTACATCTTTTATTTAACATACGAGCATATGTTTGAAGTTACAACTAAATTGGACAAATGAAGTAATTATGAAGCAATTATTGATGCAATAAATTTCGGTAAACTCTGCATGCTTGACTCTAAACTAGGGGGTGACCAGCCAACCAAACGTCAGGATGGCTGGTCAAAAAAATATTTAATTTCTAAGTATATATCCAATGTAGCAATTATTTATTATATGAAGCAAATAGAAGCAATTATGTAGCAATTTTCGAATCAACTCTCATAGACCAACGCCACAGACAACCAGCCATTCTGACGCACACTACAATTACGGTATTTTAGGAGGCGCCTGCACCATGCTCAAGCCAGACACTTTTATCATTAAGGTAATCAACTGTCTTATAATATACTTTTTGACATAAACTGGTCTTTATAAAGGTTTTAAATTTATTGTCTGGCATACAAAGGACCAATTCAGGCAATTTATTATAAAATCGTATACCTTCCCCCTTGAAAGAATTACGACTAACCTTGCTAAGCCGATAGATAACACGGAGCGAGTAGTTTATTTTTATTACGTAGATTTCTGTCTGTAACGTCACTTACTTTAGTATAGCTAGATATATTTTTCCTGACATACAGTATGTTATCAAATATATATTGGGAAGCTACAGTTAAAACATTAATATCTTTAAATCGCTTCCTAAGAGAATCTCTTTTACCTAAACAATAAATGACACGGGCTGCCCTCTTTTGTAATATAAAAATTGTTTCTATATCTGCTGCATTTCCCCAAAGTAGTATTCCATAGGACATCAAGCTATGGAAGTAACCAAAGTAAACTAGCCTAGCAGTAGCTACATCTGTCAACTGCCTAATCCGTCTCACAGCATATGCAGCAGAGCTAAGCTTATTAGCTAAAATGGTGATATGGTCACCCCATTGTAATTTAGAATCTATTGTTATTCCTAAAATGGTAGTGTTCTTATCTTCCTCGTTTAATGTTTCAGCTTTCGATTTCAAAAGCGTTAAAACACAGGGATCAAAACCTGGCTCCAGTTTAATTTTTTCTAAAATTGTTTGCAACGTTCTTACACTTGGCATTGATAAAAGTTGACTAAAATATCGATATGCTTTAGGTGATTTCTTATATAAGGCAAGAGCTACGCTTTTATTTAATTTAGACCAGCGATAACCTTTTGATTTGCGTTTTTCGTTCTTTAAAGTCGATTCAAGAAGACTTTTTAACGCGGGTGAAGAAATGTTATAAACTTGGACAATTTTTTTTCGGAGATTTTTAATCAAAATGTTTTTCTGTCTTATACTATTTAATAGTTTCTTTTTTCGAGGTGTAGTAGGTTTAATGGAGCAGTCATCTTTAGTTTCCTATTCCGAGGTGTCAGAAGTTTAGTAGTCGTGCTTGAAAGTCCTGGAATATTGACAGTAACTTGTTAACTAAATCCGTTACACGGCGAAGTAAGAAATAAGTTAGCATATTTAAATATTTTCAGAAATAAATATGAATTTAAAAAAATAGAATATGCACTGAAAACCAAAAACCTCACCTGTTGTCATGTTTTCCTTTTTTGTTGGACTTTCAAATAGAAGTAGTGGATCAGCAGTTGATGTTGAAGGTACTGTAATATAGAAAATATGTTAACTCAGTCTCTTTCACTCAGTCTTTTCTTTTTTATTGAATTTTCACTTTCAAATGGTGACGCAATTGACATAATTGTTATATCTGTAACAAAAAAGTATGTGAATATTCCATTACCGATAATATTACAACATTTCTGTTTTTTGTTTCTGTGACAATTTGAATGTAGTCTTTATCTACCTGTAGTAGAACACCTCTTCTTTCCAGTTGAATATTTGATTGACATTTGTTCAGCAGTCGATGTTGAAGGTACTGCAATAAATCATAAAAATGATTAAGAGAATTTTAACTGGGTCTCTAAAAATAATGCAACTATTCCGAGGCATCAAAGGTTTTGTAGTTGTGCTTGTAAGTCCTGAAATATTTACAATATCTTGTAAACTAAATCCATTACACCGCGAATTTTAGTCAGAAATAAGTTAGCATATTATCTAAAAAATTTTAGTTAATTTTAATTAACTAAAAATATTCGAATACTGAAAACCAAAAAATCTCACCTGTTGTCAAACATATTTCCTTTTTTGCTCTAGTTTCAAATGGAGGTAGTGGATCAGTCAGCAGTGGATGTTGAAGGTACTGCAATAAATTATAACAATGATTTAGAGTATTTTAACTGTGTCACTTATTATAAATAAACGTATTAAAAAAATGTAATACTTACCAGGTGTACCGATTTTATAACCGCAGTAGTTATGTTCTACGTAAACAGAAGATAGCTCTGTAAAATATTATTAAAATGAGTTACCTACGAAGGAAACTGAAAACGTTATATTATTCTCAACATTTTCTTTTATGCGGTTCATTTGGTGAGTGAGAGAATTTGGAGGCCTATCTCCCCTCCAAGGTCGGAATAGCATTTTTAAGTCAATTGATGTCTATCGACGGCGATGATCACTTAGCAACAGGCAAATCCTATGATCGCTTGTAATATTTTCCTTAAGAAATAATAAAGTATTACCTGATTCGTCTATTTTGGCGCAGTGTAAAGGAAATCCAATTAACAACTCAACTGCCAATGGCTGTGCAGTAAGTCCTACAGACGGAACAGCATTGGTTCTTAATTGGGTCTTCTTCCTCTTAAAATCCTTAGTTTCAAAATGTCTGCCACATATATGTTTCAATTGGTGTAGCTTTTCGATGGGTACATACACCAGTCTTCTTTACCCGTAACTTTAACCCATTGTTTGCATCTACCAAAGATATTTAAGGAGTTGTTATATCAAATCAAATCAAATACTCTTTATTGTACACAAAAACATAAACAAATATATACACATATTTTTAAAAAGAATGTACAACAGGCGGCCTTATTGCTAAAGAGCAATTTCTTCCAGACAACCTCAGGATGGAAAGAAAATTGTTGAAATTGATAGGGGTTGTGCACAATGTAATATAAATATTATACATAAAAATAAAAGGTTTTACAAAGAGAGTAGATGGTTGTGAAGTTCAAGAGATAGATAAAAGGATACTTTAATATATAGATAGATAGAATAGAAGATATAGATAGCGTTAGCGAGTTTCTAGTTAACGGAAGTGAGATAGTAATCCTTTACCATATTATATGTATATAACTATGTAATATGTTATTGACCGAGCGAACAAAGTGTGCGAGAATCTACATTTCGAGACCGACCAATTTTGCTTTCATCCGTCTGTCTGTTTGTATTCCGGGCTAGCGGTCAGTTTTTAACCGATCTCGACGAAATTTGGCACGTGTTCCTTGATGAATACAATTTTATTTCGTGTTTTATTATTTTCTAAAAATGGTTTAATGTACGCAAGGTCTGCTGTTCGACCAAAGGGCGACCATTAGTATAATAATATAATGTACATAATGTCAATAAAAAGTATGAAATACAAAAATATCGATAGTCGATAAAAAATATCAAGCACTATTGATAGTTTGTATCATTGATATAAACATTGATTTGCATGAGTGTAATTTAAAAGTTACAAAGCTTCTTACATAAATATTTTACTATACGAGTCAAATAATAAAAGATATATGCTTACCTGTCTTCATCCAAAGGAAATTTAGCCATGAAGATTCGTTTTTCGGCAACTGACCGGCCGGATCTTAGACCACATATTTCACATGTTTTATACTTTTACAATACACAACAAAGAGAATTTTAAATACACAACACCTCCTACTTAGGTACACACACAAATATTGTCACACAGATCTAATAGATATACATGTGCCAAACAACTAGGTACCGTAGGACGTAGCGTCTGTTTTCTGATTGGCCAACTGAAAACGATGAGTGACATTTTATTTTTTTAATTTCTGAACAGGAGAGTGCTAGACAAGGCAAAGAAATTTGACATACAGCCAGTTTTTTATCGGCCGCTCGTAGTATATTTGGAGTGTAAATTTTATTCAAGAGATCACGGAATATTACTGTGATCTCTTGAATAAAATGAATAGTGTATAGGTAAACGAAAATAAAAAAAAACAACTTTTATTCATTTATTTATTTTTATTTTTCATCCTTTTCATATATTTATTTAATGCCTTCCTGAACATTTCTGGCAAATTTTCCCTAGTGCTAAGTCTAAATAAAACTGTCCCTTTTAAAATTTTGTTAATTATGTTACACCAGTTAAATATAGCCAACTTTATTGCGATTTGGCAAAACGTGGTAACGGGTAAATTATTTGTGCGCCTCACTTTGAATATATTCAAATCTTATGAGCTTTTGTTGTATTACATTAAAAATTTGTTGAGCTATACAGTCTTTGTGGGCATTTACTTGCAGAAAAGTATTAGTTGTTTTTAAAATTTCTCTGAATAATATAATAAGTTGTTCAGAAGCATAAGTGAGTTTTTTATTTTTAACTGAATTGTATTCTCTTTGGGAAACCCACTTATGCAGCTCTGACGCTTCGTCCACTGTAACAGCGTTTTGGCAGTATTTGCAGTTATTCATTTTCTTTAATACTTTTCTTATAAACCCATCCAGCAGTATAAGCCCGAGACTGTATATTTAGCCGCTCACGTCTTGCCTCCAACATAAAATTAGCATCACAGTATGATTCTTCCACAAGAAAATCACAATTCTTATGAATTTTATTTTGCGTATTAGTGTTTTCACCAAATAATGATTTAATTTTAATTATTTGTTCTATTAAGTCATTCTCACAATTAAATGTATTCCTATGAAATTTTATAAATCCTGTAATAATCACAGATTTTATTGTGGTTGTGAAAGTATGGCAATTTGGATTGTTACTTCTGTAATTGTACGCTCGTACCTGCCCGGAGAAATTTTCGATAGTGTCAGAATTAAAAAATCTTGGACGTATGATTTTTACGTTTTTTTCTGCGAAAAATTGCCATAGCCGCAAAAAACTGCTTAAGGTAGTCTGCCAATTTTTTATGCTTGGCACGACTATTCCGCGATTACGACTGTCCAGAAATTTTAAATTGTCTAGTTTTAAAATAGCACCTCTCCAGAATTCCACATGGGTGGATTTTGATGTTACTGCTGTTCGTAACAGTTTACCCTTATTTTTTTTTTTAAAGGTACACACCATTCACACTGTCGAACAGATTGTCCAGAAATGATATCACTTCTGCAGTATTCTTCAGTGTATCACTCACAGCTCTCCCATCACGATATTGTGCTGTAATAATGAATGAAACGTTTGTAACTTTAACAATAATATTATAACAATTTATTAATTCTACAAAATTTTTAACCTAATAATAATAATTTCATAAAATTCATCTTTATACTATCGTTGGACAATATCAAATCTATTTTATTTAAACACTAACATCCATTTTACCACATATGTTATTGGGTCACTTCTAGCCATAATATAAAGACTCGAATCCAAAGAATATAATTATTTCACCATTATATTTTATTAAGTAGAAAATATGTTTAGTACCCACCAAATGAAGAGGTGTACAACAAAGCTCGTGCCATTGTGCTGCTTAACACCTGGACACAATTTTTTACCTGTAATGCAAATAATATATTGATTAGACAACATCTTTTACCTGCTAAAAATATAATTAATTAGACAAAATGAATTAAATAATAAAGGAGGATACAAATCATAATATTAACGATATTTGACAAACAGAACGTGTTTGGGCGTGATAGCCTAGTGGTATGACAGTTGACTGGCGAGTCAGAGGTCTCAGGTTCGAACCTAAGGCGCGCACCTCTGACGTATGTACGTATTATAAATTAATTACGTAATATGACAAGTTATGTGCTTATTATGAATATGACAAGTTATGTGCGTATTATAAATGAATGATCACTCGCTCCGTGCCTCGGAAAGCACGTAAAGTCGTTAGCTCTGCGCCTGATCTCTCTCCGGTCGTCTCTCCGGTCGGATTGCCCAGTCCGGTCCCATCGGACTATGAGTGTGAGTGAATAGAGAGTGCACCTGTGGCAGCGCACACACTGGTCCACTATAATATTTTCTGCGTAGTTGGCTAATCTCCGTTGAGGTTGGCCTCTATGACCTAAATTCAGTCAGGAGGACATGATTATTATTATATGACAAACCTTCATTTTTTTAATCTTTTCTGGAAGTATATGCTCATCATTCAGTTTGTGGAGAAGTCTCGATTCTGCATGTTCACAGTCTGTCTTCTAAACCTCAACAATATCAGACCATTTGGCTCTTTTGCCACCAAAAGAGATATCTTTTGTACGAAAGTTATTTCTTATCCCCTTAATAAGATGCGGTGGGTCGTATATTACACTTAATGAAAACTGCTGAATCCTTATTGTTTCATCTGAAATAAAAAAGTTCAAAACAAATTATTACACTGATTGTAGACACATAGGTACCGCAATCAAGAACCCATTCTATAATCTTAAAAACTTATTACCTGTATGATTTTCGGATAGAATTTGCTCTCTTCTTGTCTCTTCCTGTAAACTCTTCAACGCTGATTGAAAAGAAGTTCCTTGGTGTAATATTAATGCAACTGGAATAAGCCCTGTTTCTCCTACAGCTTTTACAATAGATTTTAAAATATTTTTCAGCTCTGGTCCTTTTGTTGCACCTTCACAAAAGTAATATGCAATTACTTGCTGCCATTTAAATACTGCTCCCTTAATAATAAAAACTAATGCATGATCAGCATAATCTGGGGTTCTCTGTAATAGGTGAGCAAACCCATAGATCCTATCTTGATTCGCATTAAATGTCAATCCAGATTCCAGAGACATTTCATCAAAAATGATGCTGGAGTATTTTTTATTATTAGTCCAAGTGGACACCTGAAAAGAAATGTTTAATTAATATAGGTAAGAGTGTGCAATATACAGTTTCTACAAAACAGTCCACACCATGGAAAATCGCGCCAATTTTAGGAAGAGTAATATGTGTGTGGTCATGATCCTCTCAGCAGTGATACAATGAAGAAGAAGAAGCAATATACAAAGATTAATTAATTTTTCACAAAATTTAGTAAATTATATTATTATACTTGACTTACTAGTACTGGTAAATAACTATTATTGAATAAAATTATTCATTACAATTACCTCTTTCTTGATGCATTCGAAAATCTGAGGATTAAATATCGCTGCTTATGTGGACTTGAAGTGTAGGTACGGAATTAATCAACGTAACCACGACAATTCAATTCAATTCTTTGTTATGGCCTCTGCTTGCACTTGCAGCAACTTGCCAATGACCAGTGAGTAAAGCTAATAACGTAGGAGATTTTAACTGTGGGTCGAAATTATGATCGGTGGCCGAGTATTTCCATACAAAGAGAATACAATACTATGAATCCATAACTCAGTCAGAGTCTAAACAAAAAAAAATACCATAAAAGATAAAAGAATACAATTAAAACTACCATAGATAAAGAATATTCTATCTACAGTTACTACTAACTACACAATACATAAATAGATAAGAGACCACAAAAAAGGGGGGAATTGGTTACGTAATTTAAGTAGGTAGGTACCTATAGTTTTAATTTATTATATTCAATATATTTACAAAGGGTCTTGATAAAAGGGGTATGGACCAGGGCTAGAAGAGTTTTGAAAGATGTAGGTAGAGGAATATTAGAGGAAAGCACATCGTAAAGAGAAATTCGTTGATTTGGACAGGAGAAGATGTGATCCGCGTCACCTTCATCCAAACCGCATTCACAAAGAGAATGATCCCTAACCTTAATCTTTGCCAAGTGAACCGGCGTACATGCATGACCTAAGCGGAGACGAGAAACTACCCATAGATTAGAAAAAAATGGGATTGCGTGCGTTTGACAAGACCGAATAGATATTAAAGCGAGAGGGCAATAGCCGCCATTATTTCTAGCTCACGTTTCATAGTTAAGTTTTTACTAGGAAGTTGCGCCAGGCTGGACAGTCCTAGCAAAATATTAGCGAATGGCTGTTGATGATAAAGCCCCCCATATAGGTGCCGATTCATCGTTACGATGCATCGCTTTATTAGACCGATTGAAACGACGGATCTGTTATGTTAAGCCCCCCATATACGGTACAATTCATTGTTGCGATCCATCGCTACCGACTGATCGAAACGATTGATCTGTAGTGTTGCCGCTCATACACGAAGCGATTGGTCGTTACGATCGATCATTTATACATTTGAAATGGAACGATAAAGACGTGCTCAAAAATTCAATACGTGTCCTGTAAAATGGAAAACGAACTTCTTTTCTCATTTGTGGCGGTAACTTTGATTATGTTACAGAAGAAAATAAGAAAACCTAGAAAAGTATGGGTTAAGAAATGGCTATTAAAGCGATATCAGTATTCGCATGTAAATATTTTAAATGAATTAATGAACAAAAATCGAATCGTTGATCGCAAGAGCCAATACACTATCGATTCATCGTTACGATATTCATGATTGCATGGGTTTTTGTTGCGATCTCCGATGTCGTCTGCGACCAAGTAAATCGTTAACGATCGTAACATACATTACAGATCCGTCGTTTCGATCGGTCTAAAGCGATGGATCGTAACGATGAATCGTCCCATATATGGGGGGATTTACGATCGTTAACGATTTACTTGATCACAAGCGACATCGGAGATCGCAACAAAAACCCATGCAATCATTTATATCGTAACGATAAATTGATAGTGTATTGGCTCTTGCGATCAACGATTCGATTTTTGTTCCTTTAAAATATTTATTTAAAATATTTACATGCGAATACTGATATCGCTTAAATAACCATTTCTTAACCCACACTTTTCTAGTTTTTCTCATTTTCTTCTGTAACATAATCAAAGTTACCGCCACAGACGAGAAAAGAAGTTCGTTTTCCATTTTACAGGACACGTATTGAATTTTTGAGCACGTCTTTATCGTTCCATTTCAAATGTATAAATGATCGATCGTAACGACCAATCGCTTCGTGTATGAGCGGCAACACTACAGATCAATCGTTTCGATCGGTCGGTAGCGATGGATCGCAACGATGAATTGTACCGTATATGGCGGGCTTTAGGGCTGTTCGTGTTGCAAGAAATAAAACGTTTCTGTATAAAAAATTGCATGCTCGATGGTGTTCTGCGCTATTCTAAATCTGATGTTTAATGCACATGGCTTCCCGTATCATGTCGTTAATTTGGTAATTCAAGGACTTTTGAGCAGTTAAGTACTGATTTGTGTGTTTAGAAAGTGAAATACATTAACAATAGATATGGTGAAATGTGTGTTTTGCCTACGAATAATGTATTCTATAGAAGTGTAATTCGGCTCAAAAAATGGCACCACATAATGGGGACCGCGGAAGGCGGGGCTTAAAAAGGGTTCCGCGCGACACAGTCAGTCCGCGTTGTCACGCGTATGACTGTGTCGTATTGTTGATGACAACTTGTCAATGTCAAACACTGACAATACATCTTTTTAAATATTTCATAAAGCAGACCGGGCAAAGATAACCACTTATCGAGCCGTATGAATGACGTCACAACCCCATTTTGTTATTATTTTTATTTTATTCTAAATAAAGCCCTAAAAAAGTATTAAAAAAACAGTTTTGGAATCAGAATAGAAAACTCAAGAAACGGTTTTTTTATTTCCATGACAAATTTTAAAAGGGACAGATTTATTTAGACTTACCACTAGGGAAAATTTGCCAGAAATGTTCAGGAAGTCATTGAATAAATATATGAAAAGGATGAAAAATAAAAATAAATGAATGAATAAAAGTTGTTTTCACACACTATTCATTTTATTCAAGAGATCACAGTAATATTCCGTGATCTCTTGAATAAAATTTACACTCCAAATATCCAAATATACTACGAGCGGCCGATAAAAATCTGGCTGTATGTCAAATTTCTTTGCCTTTACTAGCACTCTCCTGTTCAGAACATAAAAAAAAATGTCACGCATCGTTTTCAGTTGGCCAATCAGAAAACAGACGCTACGTCCTACGGTAGTTGTTTGGCACTTGTCTATCTGATACGTAGTATCTATATTAGATCTGTGCATATTATTATCTTGTTTGACAACACACATTGACAGAAAGACTTCACAAGACAACATAAATTGACATTTAACAAAAAAATACGCCAAATATAAGGGCTAGGATACACATGCTACTAAATATAATTATAGTGTTTCTTCATACCTACTTGACCGTTGGATCGAACAGTCGTGTCGTGTGCTATTGAAATAATTGCTAACCTACCCACTTATAATGGTTCTAAGTAAATGTGTCGTATGTAAGAAAAATATCACAAAAAAATCCCCAGGATTGGAATGCAGCAGGTGCAACAAAACAGTTCACGCTGATCCAGCTTGTGCCAAACTATCTAACAAGCAACTGAGCACCCTACGCAACGCTACGGGTATCGAGTGGAGCTGCGAGGAATGTATGGCGATGTATCGCGTAGGTCTTCCTTTTTTACTCCTGGCGATGAGGGAGACGATGACTCGGAGGATGCAGGATACGTCGTCCGCGCGAAGACCCCTATCGACTCCCACCAACTTGCCCAAGACATATCGCGAGAAATAAAAAAAACTTTCCGTGAGGAGCTCGGTAGTCTTCAAGCATCTCTTCAATTTTTGAGCGAGCAAATTGACACCATGGAGACGTCCGTTAAACATCAAGATATTCGAATAAAAGAACTGGAAAACAAAAATACAGACCTTACTAACAAAAACAAAAACCTGGAACTCCGATTGGCGGTACTGGAACAAAGTAGGGACCAGATGGAACAAAACGCTCTGTCATCAACGCTAGAAGTAGCTGGCTTGCCGGAAATCCCACCGTCTGACGTTCAGGAGGTTCTGACAGCAATTGCCTCCTTACTCCAATTGGATGCGTCAGATATCCAGTTTTCCTATCGCATACCGGGAACCAAGAACAAAACGTGTACCATAGTAGCCGAAATGAAAGCAAGATATTCCCGAAACAAATGGATTGATGCATATAAAACAAAAACCATCACAGTAGGTCAGATATGCTCGAATGTCGCTGCCGATCAAGCAGATAAACGTATCTACATCAGAGAAGCCCTCACCAAGCAGTATAAAACCCTTTTATACAACGCGAAAGTACAACTACGGGACTCATTCCAGTATGTATGGTGTAAAGATGGGAAGGTATGCGCTAAAAAATCAACTAACACTAAAACCTATTTTATCAAATCTATAGATGATATCAATCAAATCAAAAATGAAAACAAGTTGTAAATATTGTGGGTACACCTACTTATTCTACTTATATTCATCAATTAGTTGCCCTACATTATAAAAAGAAAATTTCATGGAAGAACACCACATCAAAGAAATATTTAACTGTAACTCGTTAGACTACTTTTTCGAACAATTACCTTCCTCTAAGCATATAGAATTATTATGTCTACACATTAACATACGATCAATAATCAAAAACTTTGTAAAATTATTGCAAGTTATTCATAGCTGTCCATTGCCTATTGACATTATTGCTCTCACGGAAGTAGGTATATCTGATAATATTGTTCAGTTGTTTAACATCCCTACCTATACCCAGTACTCACAACTTCGCATTAATAAAAAAGGTGGCGGTATAATATTGTATGTAAAAGATTTTTTTAAATTTACACCGATTCAACAAAATACATTCACTTTCGAAAATCTGTCAGGTATTTTAAAAATTGGATGTAAACAAGACGTAGTAATATGTTATATTTACAGACCACCAGCTACTCACAAAACTATGTTTGTCAACGAATTAGGTAAATACATCTCCAAATTTAACTCCAAGCCCAACCTTCTTCTTATGGGGGATACCAACATTGACCTGAAAAGCACATTACCGCATAGAAACTCGTATCTAGAAGCAATGCACGGGCGCGGATTGATGTGTGGAATTACGGATTACACTAGGATCGAGACAAAACTAGCTGTCGGCACGGAAAGTTGTATTGACCATATTTTTGCCCGTCTTCCCACATTAGATCCGTACTCGGCAGCGCTAAACATTGTACTAGCGGATCATCGAGCCGTCATACTTACCTGCGTGAACGACTCCGAGCAGAAACATTTACAGCGTGCTTCAAAAATAAATATTGATTATAAATTTTTTGCTAAAGAACTTAATAAAATTGAATGGAATCGAACTAATAAAATGACTTCTCCAACCGACATATTATATAACTTTATCTACGAATCATTCACCCAAGCGCGTAACGAGGCAAGTAAAGAGAGCACCTGTAAGAAACGTTGTAAAATAATTCGAGTACCATGGATGAACAATAATATCATGCAATTATGCAATAAACGCGATGATCTGTTTCGTTTATGGAAAAAAAACCCAACTAACCTTCAACTAAAATTAGATTATAATAAAACCAGGAATAAAGTACACCATCTATTAGAAAGAAGCAGGAACGCATATTACATTAAACACATTGAACAAAATTTTAAAAACCCAAAAAAGATGTATCGAATCATTAATCAAATGTTAGGACGAGTAACATTGTCAGTGGACGAAGTAATCGTGAAGGCCTTTGATGCCCAGGGAGTTGGTGCTGAGACACTAGCTAACAACTTTGCTCGGAGTTTTCACGATGCAGTCAAAAAAATTAATCCAAATTGTAGTCGGAAATTACTGGATCCTGAAAGTCACCGTAAGTCCCTTGACTCTTCAATACTATTCCAACAAGCCACCGAAAATAAAATTCAAAAAGTAATCAAAGATCTCGATCCCAATAAAACAGCAGGTGACGACTCCATTAAAGTTTCCGAAGTAAAAATGATAAGTAAGGACATATCTATAGCATTGACTAACCTCGTCAATCAATACTAGTATTCGATCGGGAGTCTACCCGGACGCATTGAAAAAGGGCTGTGTCAGACCCGTTTACAAAAAAGGGAAACGCAATGATTTTGAAAACTACAGGCCGATAACTCTTCTCTCTACAGTGGATAAAATTGTTGAAAAGTACGTATGTGAGCAAATACATAACTTCTATAGCAAACATACAGTTCTATATCCCAATCAATTTGGTTTTCAACGTGGCAAAGGTACAACAGAACTCATGTCAAACTTTACAGACAAAGTTAATGCCCATTTAAACGACAAGAGATGTGCTGGCCCTATTTATAGACATTTCGCGTGCATTTGATACCCTAAATCACATACAGCTCGTAAAAAAACTTGAAACAAGCGGTATACGGGGCCCCCTTCTTAGTTGGTGTCAGAATTACCTAAGTAACCGAACCTTCCAAGTCAAAATCAACGACACTAGTAGTGATAAGGTGGCCACTACAGAAGGCACGGCGCAGGGATCTGTGATTGGTCCGCTGCACAAACTGTTCAATACTGTCTCAGTAGCTATGGCCGTACCTATAAGACACACTTAAATAAAGTTTACAATTTACAGTTACGAATATTAAAAACAATAGTATCACCGAAAACTAAATTACAGTATAAAAATGACGAATTAGGCTTTTTTAATCATTGTAATACTTTACCAGTTCATCTCCAATTTAAACTAAATCTAATCAAAGAACAATTTTTTAATTCCAGCTTATCCACAAAAGTAGAACAACTGTATATACTAGAAGTGTTGCTCACAACAAGTTATGTACTACGCGCGCCGATAACACATTCGGTGAAAGAACCACTCGTTACTTGGTTCCTCGCTTAATAAATAAACTACCCTCAGATTTGCGGAATAATATTACCGAGGTAAATATCAAAACAGTTCTTAAAAAATTCTTTCGAAGCAATGTTGACAGTTTATTTGAATGTTAATGTCTTATTAATCTGCCTGTTACATGAAGATTGGTTTGGGTTTGGAGGGATTGGGATGTAGGTATATTGCCTACTTATACTACTTTTGTAGTTCTATCTAGGTATACAACTGTTTTAATTTATATTGTGTATGCACGCCTCAACCAACTAGACATTTGAGTTTGTTAATAATGTTCAAGTAGTAAGTTAAATAACATGACATAATGATGTATCTTTTATTTTGTTAGCATAAGGACAAACCTCTGTGGTTTTATTGTGCTACTTTGTTCGTCACATTGTTTTTGATCAATAATAAAAAAATAAAAAAAATAAAAAAAAAAAGTCATGACGCGGAGCTGGAAAATGAAAGCGTTGGAAAGTTGGAAACAATCATTCGAGGCTTAGTGCACGGGGCGTAATGTTAAAAAAAATATTTATTAAAAAATCTCGGACATAACAATTTTATATATTATCTGTGTCAGAAAACGATGTCTGACATTTCTTTCCCCCGTGCTCCCCTCACTCCTCCCCTTTATGGCCCTTTTGACGTTACGGTCCTTCGTACGGCCGCCATTGCTGTTTATGCTGTTGATAGTCGTGTTTTTTTTTTTTTTTTTTTTTTTTTTTTTTTTTTTTTTTTTTTTTTTTTTTTTTTGATGAGTCAATTGGGTTTTAGTTTCAGGAGTGGCGCTTATGGTATACGCCTTCTCCTGGAACCGTTTGCAAGTTGATTGTTTAGTTAGTGAAGTGTTTAGATGTTATGTGCCGTTAGAGTGTTTTAGTTGATTTACGATAAAGGTGATGTGGTGGAGGAGTGAGTTAAGTGTATCTGGGGCAATTGTAAATAAGGTGGTTGAGGGTTTGCGAGATTATGTTGGTGGGAAGTTCGTGGGGTCATGATGAGTAGGAAGGAGTTGCTTGGTTAGGTTAAAGGTTTGCGAGATTGTGTTGGTGCAAGGACAGAGGTCGTTGTTTAGGATTAGTTGATTAGGTTGGGTTAGGTGGGACATCCGCTTTTGTGTGTGGAAAAGTTACACGGGGTCAGTACTTTCCACACACTCCCTTAGTCGCCTCGTACGACATCCACGGGAGGATATGGGTTGGGGCTATTCTATTCTGCCGGCCACCACACGGCGGGGTTAGGTTAGGTTAGGTTTTTTTTTTTTTTTTTTTTTTTTTTTTTTTTTTTTTTTTTTTTTGTTGAGTCAATTGGTTTTTAGTTCAGGAGTGGCGCTTATGGAGTACGCCCTCTCCTGGAACCGTTTGCAAGTTGATTGTTTAAATGTTATGTGCCGTTAAAGTGTTTTAGTTGATTTACGATATAGGTGATGTGGTGGAGGAATGAGTTACGTGTTTCGGTGTTGTTTGTTAATTTAATTAGGAGAAGGGGGTCTTGAGGATCGATATTGTTGTTTTGGCAGAAATGTGTAAATGTTAGTCGTGAAAGTGCGAATCTGGGGCAGTGATAAATAAGGTGTTGGAAGGTCTGCGAGATTGTGTTGGTGCAAGGACAGAGGTCGTTGTCAGTGATGTGAAATCGGAAGAGGTATGATTTGTGGAAGGCATGGTTGGTGAGGAATTGGGTTATTGGAAAGGTGAGTTTGACTTTGGAGAGGAAGTTCGTGAGGTCATGATAGGTAGGAAGGAGTTGCTTGGTGTGGATTGACCCGGCGGAATTTTCGTAGAGTTGTTGTGAGGAGGTGAGAAGGTTTGTTTTGTGTATGTGTTTTATGTATGAAAGAGGTGTGTGAGAGTGGTCTGGTTGTTTGTGCAGGAAAGCCGCAGCTTTAGCCGCCGTGTCAGCTGCCTCGTTGCCAGGGATTCCGGCATGGGCTTTTACCCAGGCGAATTGTATTTGGATGTTTTGGGTTTTGGCAAAGTGCAATTGGCGGAATATGTTGACTGCGAATGTGT
The DNA here is from genome assembly GCA_963556515.1 of Nudaria mundana. Classification (NCBI taxonomy): domain Eukaryota; kingdom Metazoa; phylum Arthropoda; class Insecta; order Lepidoptera; family Erebidae; genus Nudaria; species Nudaria mundana. The sequence continues at coordinate 19,672,435 of OY748294.1, forward strand.
TATGGCTGTAGGGATTGGAAAGTTCGAGGAGAGCAGATTTGGAGTCGGAGAAGATGTAGTAGGAGTATGATTTAATTTTGTTGCTGATTATAAATTGACAGACTTTTTCAATGGCAAGCATTTCTGCTTGGAAAACGGAGCAGGAGGGGTGTAACTTGAATTTTTTAACTGTAGGAGAGGTGGAATGCGGACTGAAGGCGACGAAGGCTGCTCCTACGACATCGTCATGCCGACTACCGTCGGTAAAGATATTACAGTAGTTATCGGTTTGGAGGTCTATGTATTCCTCTGTAGTGAATATTTCCAGGAAGGTTATGGGTTCCCGGAGGGAGGGGTGAAGAAGAGAGGATGGGAGAGAGGGTTTTTCAACGGGGATGTCAAGAGGAAGGAATGATGAGGCGCCACGGAGTTTAGAAGTTTCAATGTCCGAGATGCTTTTAATTTTTTCTGGTAGAGGGGTTAATTGTGCAAGTGTTATTGATGTTATTGTGCTGTTGGTTCGGAAGCCGTGAATTATCTTTATGGCAAATAACCTTTGGAAAGAGAGTAGTTGTTTGACTACAACTTTGTATTCCAGGGCACTGGACCAGACTGATGAAGCGTAAGATATGATGGGGGTGATGACTTGGTCGTAAATTATTCGGATATTATCGGAGTGGATGCCCCAAGTGGGTCTAGTGTAAATAAGGAGCTTGTAGAATATTTGTTTGGCTTTTTCAATTATGTGGTTAGCGTGTTTTATGAATTTTAATTTGTCGTCTATTATGACTCCTAAGTATTTGAGTTCTTTTGTAAATTTTAGCTTTGTGTTGTTCATATGTATGTTTAATTTAGTAGATTTATTGGTGAAGCCTATGATGGTCGTTTTCTCTGGGCCGAAGTGAAGTTTGACATTTTTCCCCCATTCATTAATATGGTGCAGTGCCAGATTAGTTGTATTTTCTAAAGTGGTGAGATCGGTCGAATGTGTTGTCAGAAGGACATCGTCAGCAAATGCTTGTATATGACAGTTATCTGGAAGTGGGAGGTCGAGGAGCTCATCCATGATAAGGTTCCACATAGTGGGACCACAGACGGAGCCCTGGATGCAGCCGCGAGTCATGTTTTTGGTGGTTTCGATGTCAGAGAAGGTAAGTCCCACTGTTCTATTAGTTATGTAGCTAATCAGAATGTTATATAAGTTGCTGGGGCAATTGTAATGACGCAGTTTAATAAATATAGCAGGCCACCAAGCATTATCAAAGGCTGCCTTTATGTCCAGTGATATAGTAATTACGTGTTCACCGTGTGATTTATATGATTTAATGGCATGGACAGCGTTTGAAATGGCCTGGGAGGTGGAGAATTGCTGTTTAAATCCAAATTGTTTATTATTATTGAGGTTGTTGATGTTAAGGTGATAAGTGAGGCGATCGATTATTAGCCTTTCTAGCAGTTTGCCAAAAACATTAATGAGGCCAATGGGACGGAATGAGGATAAGTTAGTATAATTAGGTTTGTTAGGTTTCGGAATGATTTTAACGACAGCATGCTTCCATGGCAAGGGGAAGTAGGTTAGTTCAAGGCATCTATTGTATATTTTAGTTAGATAATCGGGAAATTGATTGGCGAACTGTAGGCAAATATCTGCGGTTAAGTGGTCAACGCCAGGTGCCTTTTTGTGGCTCATATGATTTAGGCCATTCAGAATTTCGGTTGTGGTAAATGGAGGTTCAGATGGAGTGAGAAGAGGTTGGTTCATTGAGGATCTAATCGATTGCTGTGAAGGGGTAAAGTCGATGGTGTCATCAGGGAAGAAGTTATCCATTAGGGCATTAGCAGTTTCCAAGGCGTCGGTGGAATAGGTGCCGTCGTTAAGAAGAAGGGTGGATGGTGGTTGTGTTAGTGGTTTTGTTTTAATGATTCGGTTGGTGACTGACCAGACGTTTTCTTTTACTTGTTGGTTGCAAAATTCCTTGAAATGTTGGGTGGATGTGGCGCAGAAGGCTTCGGAGTAAGCTTTTCTAGCAATTTGTCTCTCAGCAATAACCTCGTTGAGAGGGAGACCGCGTCGTTTGTATCGGGAGAGTTTGTGGTGTGTCCGGAGTGCGTTGGCTTTAAGCTCTTGCAAGTGGTCATTCCAGAAAGGGGGTTTTTTTGGCGCGCCGCGAGTTCGAGGTAGAATACTATCGCAGGCGTGTTGAATGGCTTTTGTGACATCATCTACAAGGGTGTCAAGATCTTGTGTGTTAAATTCGTTGATACGTTCGATGGAAGGCAGTCTCTCGCGGATCGCATCAGTGAACCTATCAATAATTCTATTCCATGATACAGTTGTCGTGTTATATTTGTATGTAGATAGCTTTTTGGTTTTAGTGAAGCGTGTGCTAGTAAATGAGACATAAAAGGTGATGGAATTATGGTCTGAACTAGGAATTAAGTTGAGGTCAACCATCCAATTGGTGATGCTGATGGATGAGCGGTTGCTTGCTAGTGTGAGATCAATAATTGATTCACGTGGTTGATTGTGGGTTACGGTCTGAAATGTGGGTGTGTTTCCTTCGTTATTGATAATTAAATTGTTGTTGGTGACAAAATCTGCGATTAAGTCTCCTCTGTCGTTGCATCTGTTTGAGCCCCACCAGTGGTGCCATCCATTAAAATCACCGCATATAAGGAAAGTGGAGTTGCGATTGTGGTTTATGAAGTCCTCAAGGGTATTGAGGGTGTTGTAGGGATCAATGCGGGGTTCGATATATACGGAAACAAGATGAATTTGGTGATTTGTAAGACTATCTTTACACTGTACAATACATATATTCGAGTTGGAGTGACTGGTGATGCCTAGTGCGGAGGAAATGTTTTTGCGGATGGCTATGGATGCACGGGTGGGACGAGCGGTGGGAAATTGATAGAGCGTATACATCTGGTTATCGAGTTTCATTCGCTCGTTTGTTCCTGTGTAGGGTTCCGTAATGAAAGCAAAGTCAGGTTTGTTATTGTCAAGGTAGACGCAAAGTTCATGTAAAGCATTTCTGCTTTTGCCAAGGTTAATTTGAATGGCGTTGGGTTTTATGACTGATGGTGAGTTAAACAGGGTGTTGGGTGTATTATTGAGTGTACTACTATTATGGTCCATAATCGGTCCTGGAACGAGTGCGTGCAGCCATAAAGATTTTCCTTGGACAGGTATTTGAAGTTGCGCTATGGTCTAATTTATCATTACCCTTGTTGCCTTTTTCTTGATGAACTTTGCAGTTGAAACATGTGGATTTTGTTGAGTCGTTCTTGTTTGGGCAGTCCTTGTACTCGTGACCAGAGTCAGAGCAATGGGAGCAGTTAATTTCCTCAGAAGTGCAGTGGTTACGAGTGTGTCCGAATTTCAGGCATTTAAAGCATTGCAAAAGAGGAGTGAACTCTTCTACATGAACTCGTTGGTGGTCCACATTGAGTTTCTGTAGGTTGACGATGGTGCGCCATAGTGGCGGAGATACCATGAAGACGGCGTTGTAGAGGGACCTATTTCTGTTTCCTCGTTTAAATTTAAGGGTGATTTCATCGGAATTAAAATTGTTTTGGTTTGTGATTGTTTCTGTTAATAGTTCTAATGGGATGGAGTTGGAGATGCCTTTAACTATTATCATGGGTTTTAATTTTTTGCCAGCTTCGGCCTGAAGGTTAGTGGTTTTGTTGATTTTAGTGAGAGCAAGGTCCCTTTGCTCGGTAGTGTCGAATTCAACGCGAATCTTATTGTTGCTGACATTGGTAGTCCTAGAGGGCGCAAAGTTAGTGTCCTTGAAGGTAACACGCTGCCGGAAGTGTTGTAGAGTTTCAGTTGAACTTTGCACGTTGCTGATGGAGGAGACGATTAGGGAGGGTTTGGTGGTGGGAATTTTGGGGGTTTTAGGGCGCGCGGGGAAGGTGAGGACCGACGAGTAGAGGGGTTGGGTGGGGTTAACTGCATTATTCGGTGTTTGTCTCATTTGTTTCACCGTGCTGCAGACATCCCTAAGTTGTTCTTTGACTGGTATGAGTTCAGTGACCAGATGATTTTTTATAACGGAAGTGATGGTGGAGATGAGATTGTTACTCAAGCCCTCATAAGATTCATCGTTTGGAATGGAGGTAGGTGTAGGAGTTGGGTTAACTGGAGAGGCCATAAGGTGTGACTTCTGTAGGTCACTAATGGTGTCAAAGATTTGAAGGATCGCCGCCCTGTCCTCCTTTTTCAGGCTTTTGCCTCTGGTGAGTAGATTGCGTGCGGTTTTAATATTTTGAGTCAGCTTATTGTGAAATTCAGCAGTAGGTGAGTCGGTAAAAGATGACAGCGACGGAGATTGAGAGAAAATAGGAGGAGGTGAACGCGGTCTTGAAAGGGTAGGGACAGATGTATTGAGTTCATCACAGTCTGAGGATAAGGGAATGAGGGGCTGAGAAAGTAGAAGCGGAGGGGCAACGGGTTGAGAAAGTATGGGGCAAGTGAGGAATGAAGGTTGAGTGCTAGTTTCACAGCTCTCATCGTCTGACAGTGCTAATCTTGCCACTGTAAAGGTACTGTCTAGATTAGTTTTTTCCGGCGGTACTGCTGGTGGCCGAGCCTTCCTCATAGGTTGGGGGCTCTTAAAAAGCGCCATAGTGGTTTAACAACAATAGGAAATTGAAATGAAAAAACTGATATTAAAATGAACTTCGAAATAAGTAAAGGAATATGTATATATGTAGTCAAAACAAGGAGATTAAAAGTTAAAGAATTTAGAAAAATAAAGTAATCCAAATAAAAATTTTAGTCTGTCTTTTGGTTTATTTTACCTACGGCGACCTTCCAGTGCTCCGGATTGAGAGTCTAGGTCCCTGAACGAGAAAACAGGGCGGGTGGGCGGGCGATCGCACGCAGTTTTTTGCGATTTTCTCGGAAACTATAAGACCTAGAAAAATAAATGATACGTCTAAAGATAGGTATTTAGACGGGCTATATTGTGACGTAATAATAATATTTGGTGTAGTAAAAAAAATTGAAATTATAGCACTTTGACTGTTTTTGAGGCACCAAGTGTACCACAAAAGTGAAATTTAATACAACTAAATATCAACCTTTATCAACAAACGGGGTGTCCAGAGAAAGGTATTGAGATGAACTTTAATATGAGATCATAAAAAGTCTAGGTCTAGAACAAAATTTGGATTAAACAATTCTGAAACTACTATTTGGTACACCAAGTGCACCGCGAAATGAAGATTTCTGCAGCTAAATATGAGTTTTTACTATTGAAGTCTGTACCGCCAGAAAGCGCCTCTGGAGAGGTATCTAGCGGTATAGATGATTTGTTTAAAATTTGAGGTTTTATTTGTAAAATTTACGGTTTTATATGAAAAGTTAGGGTTAGGTTAGGTAAATATTTTTTAAAACGAGCGAATCCGGGCGAACGTTATATGTATGTAACGGGTGCGACAAGAGGATGTCAAAACTGTAAAAAATATCGATGTAGGTCAAAAACTGAGAGAGTTATGCTGTCAAGAAGGTTAAAAATTCGTTTGATAGTCGTGTTTACGTTGATTAATTTCCGTACAGCAAGTTCAACGAGCTACTTAGTTTACCAAGCTGCATTTACTCTCCACCTTGTCGTTGGCAGAATCTCCGGAGAATCAAACTAGACACTCACATGCAATACCGAGCGGTGGTTTCATAACGTGTCCCACAACTGGAACTATCAAACATTACCTTGACATTGGCAAAATCATCGGTGAACGATGGAGCCACACATTTAAAAAAAGAAGAAGAAGAATTTCCGTACACTTCAAGTCCACATAAGCAGTGATATTTGAGGAGGTAGGTACCGAAATGTATTACCACAAGTGTTGTGTGCCGGGTTGCAATAGTTTACGACAGGACGTCATGTTGCATAAATTCCCAAATTGTAAGAAAAGACTCCAAAAGTGGTTAGAAACTATTAATTGTAGCTCTCTTAAAGCTATGAGCTTAGTGGATCTAAGCAAATCAGTTGTTTGTAATAAGCATTTTGAAGTAAAATTCTTTACTAAGAAACGCCGCTTATTAGGTTGTGCCTATCCTACTCTTTTCTCTTCAGAAGAGATGTCTAGTGGCATACCATCAGAACCACACAAGGAGTCTGGTAAGTTCTTTTTGAAATTTGTTAAAAGGGCTGTGAAAAACATAACTTTAAAATAATACTTTTTAACCCCCGACGCAATAAGAGGGGTTATAAGTTTAACATGTCTGTATGCGGCATTGTAGCTCCCAGACTGATTTTTTTATTTGAAAGGCATCATTCTAAAAAAAATTAAGGTTTTTCTATATCTGGGGCATTTTAATTTATAGTTATTATAGCCTAAAATTGTAAACATGCACTACAATTTAATCTCTACTTTAATTAGTGGCCATTATATTCAATTTCTTTTAACACGAGTGTCAGTACTAACAAACTAAAACATTATTTTCAGAAAACATAAATCCTAACATGGATCATACTTATAGCAAGAAAAGACATTATGACCACACATATGTACGCACTATACTGTCTGATCAAACCAGAGGACATGTGTTAGCAGGTATAATTATTGTTTAAATTTATATTTATTTTTTGATTATTTCTATGGCTATTCTATTTATATGAATTAGTTGGCCATTTAGTTTCTGCAGAATCATAGAGGTACTCATAGCCCTTAGAGTTTAACATACTAAGCAATTAGTTTGTATTCAGACAAATTTGAAAATTGTTTTATAAACATTGATTCTTGCATGGGACAAATGTAAAATTATTATGTCAATACACAAGATAATTCTAGTGTGTAACAACTTAACCTTTCAACAATTACCCTTTACACCCGACTTTATACAAGCGTGCATTTAACTTAAAAAAAATCTGGCACTCTTTTTATTTTGTTTTTCCGAACGCAACCGGCATCGATCTATCGTGCATGACCTTACGCGCTAGAATAAAAATACTTTTATACGTGTTATGACGTGTTAATGAGCCGCAGTGCCTGGTGAAAGATGGCTGCGTTTTTTGGCGGAAGAGGGGCTTCACGTAAGTATTTTATTCACCGAGTATTTACTTCAAAATTATGATTTATGTTATTGAACACACTTTATTGTGAAGTAATAAATGTGTTTTGTGCATTTTGATGTAATTTAATTCCTTAGTTTTTTACTAATTGATCATCTAATTTGAAAATGCATGTAGGTACGTGCTTGTTAGGGTTCAACTGTACTTTATTTGTGTAAATAACCTATTTTTGATATTTAATTATCGTGTAATATATCCCTATTTGTTTTGTTGTTTTTAGATGTTCTTGGCGAAGATGAAATTATAAATGCTTTAAGAGAAGGAAATGAGTCAGAAATCGAAGAATTCTTCGACGACTTTGAAGATGAGAACCTGAATTTTAATAAGGCTTTCCTTGATGGTTTGGATGAGCAAGCAAATAATATAGAAGACATTCCTGATCCTGCACCTTCCACCAGCTCATCGCCAATAAGGGCAACAACTTCAGCACGTCCTAGTCGCTTTGGTTCCCGCCCACGTCGCTGGAGAGTCACAACGTTTGAAGATTTGCCACACACATACCTTGATCGACCTGTCCATGTGGTGAGACCACCAATTAGTTACAAGATTATTTCGATGACTATTTCTATGAACTCGTTAGTAATTGCACTAATTTATACTATTTGCGAAAAACTGGCCGCGAATTAAAAACCTCTAAAGCTGAGATTATGCACCTTTTCGGTATACATATAATCATGGGTTGTATTCCATACCCTAGATTACCCATGTACTGGCGTACTGGAATATCGTTGGCTTTTTTCTATTGATGAACAGATGATCCCTTTTACGGGACGTTGCCCACTAAGACAAGTTGTAAAAAACCAACCCCGCCCTGTAGGACTCAAGAATTATGTTCTTACAACGAGTGATGGCCTGATGCTCGACTTTGACATATACCAGGGCGCAAGGAAAATGTTTGGAAACTCCACTCTTGGTCTTGGTCCATCAATTGTCCTACATTTGTCTAGAAGTATTCCTGCAAACAGCTGTGTTTACCACGACAGGCACTTCACAACCATTCCATTGATAGAAGAAATGCAAAAGCGCAAACTTCACAGTACAGGAACTATTATGTTTAACAGAGTGCCCGATAGAGCCTTCCTCAAATTTAAAAACGACAGGCAAATGTTCCGTGGTGAAAGCCAGCAAATGGTTAGAGCACCTGCTGTTTTAGTGAAGTGGAAAGACAACAAGTCTGTTTTAATCGCCTCTAACTACTGGATCAACTCATACTGAGATAATTAAAAGATGGGACAAAAAACCCTAACTATGGGACTAGCAATTCCATACAGATTAAACAATTTTTTTGCACCTCATTTGTTTTATTTGTGTTTAAACATAAGAATATCAAAAATATGCACGATCATGCATATATCATATTATACCTGAGGTGCACGGTCGAGCAGGGAAATTCCCGGGAAACTGGGCTATCCTGATTTTTTAAATTATTTTTCCTAGGTCACTGGGCCCACTAACAATAAGTATATTATGTCAAAATATCAAATACGAAAAATTTTTCAGTCAGGTTGTAAAGGGATTAGCTAATGAGACACAATAAGATATCTATTGTGTCTGGCCTATGGTGTGCCTGCGACCATTGAATTTAAAAAAAAATTAAGTACTTATGCTCTAGTATAGAGCTTAGCTGGGTTAGTTTTCGATAGGAATGATGAAAGGGTGCCAAAATGTAAATGTTTATGTAAAACATTGTTTCAGACCCAATTCCTTCAACATCTAAAGCAATATATCCTGTGATTGACCCTGTTGTTGATCAAATGCCATCAATGTTAGCGTCAGTAGCACCTTCGGATGTGTGTGATGTGCAGAACTCGGCAGTAGCAAATAAAACTAGTGCAAAAGCACTAAAAGCAAGAAAACGGATAATAGAGAAAAAAAAACACTGAACCCATAATTGTAAGAGACTCTACAGAGAATATAGAAAATCAGGAAAGATGTTGCGTTTTCATTTCTGAAGAGAACTCATTTGAAAAATTAACTGCTAAAATGATCCGTTGGCAAAACGAATTATGTGGATGCAAGTGAAGTTGCAAACGAAAGTCAAAAAAGGGAGACGTTTCACACTGGAGGAAAAAATATTGGCTTTGTCAATTATGAAGCAAGGACCACGGTGCTATAAATTTCTACAGCGTATATTTATACTGCCATCTGCAACCACTCTAAAGAATTTGGTGAAAAAATTAAATGTGCAACCAGGCCTTAATCCTCAGATTTTCGAATGCATCAAGAAAGAGGTAATTGTAATGAATAATTTTATTCAATAATAGTTATTTACCAGTACTAGTAAGTCAAGTATAATAATATAATTTACTAAATTTTGTGAAAAATTAATTAATCTTTGTATATTGCTTCTTCTTCTTCATTGTATCACTGCTGAGAGGATCATGACCACACACATATTACTCTTCCTAAAATTGGCGCGATTTTCCATGGTGTGGACTGTTTTGTAGAAACTGTATATTGCACACTCTTACCTATATTAAATAAACATTTCTTTTCAGGTGTCCACTTGGACTAATAATAAAAAATACTGCAGCATCATTTTTGATGAAATGTCTCTGGAATCTGGATTGACATTTAATGTGAATCAAGATAGGATCTATGGGTTTGCTCACCTATTACAGAGAACCCCAGATTATGCTGATCATGCATTAGTTTTTATTATTAAGGGAGCAGTATTTAAATGGCAGCAAGTAATTGCATATTACTTTTGTGAAGGTGCAACAAAAGGACCAGAGCTGAAAAATATTTTAAAATCTATTGTAAAAGCTGTAGGAGAAACTGGGCTTATTCCAGTTGCATTAATATCAGACCAAGGAACTTCTTTTCAATCAGCCTTGAAGAGTTTACAGGAAGAGACAAGAAGAGAGCAAATCCTATCTGAAAATCATACAGGTAATAAGTTTTTAAGATTATAGAATGGGTTCTTGATTGCGGTATGTGTCTACAAATCAGTGTAATAATTTGTTTTTAACTTTTTTATTTCAGATGAAACAATAAGGATTTAGCAGTTTTCATTAAGTGTAATATACGACCCACCGCATCTTATTAAGGGGATAAGAAATAACTTTCTTACAAAAGATATCTCTTTTGGTGGCAAAAGAGCCAATGGTCTGATATTGTTGAGGTTTACAAGACAGACTGTGAACATGCAGAATCGAGACTTCTCCACAAACTGAATGATGAGCATATACTTCCAGAAAAGATTAAAAAAATGAAGGTTTGTCATATAATAATAATCATGTCCTCCTGACTGAATTTAGGTCATAGAGGCCAACCTCAACGGAGATTAGCCAACTACGCAGAAAATATTATAGTGGACCAGTGTGACTCACACTCATAGTCCAATGGGACTGGACTGGGCAATCCGACTGGAGAGACGACCGGAGAGACGACCGGAGAGAGATCAGGCGCAGAGCTAACGACTTTACGTACTTTCCGAGGCACGGAGCGAGTGATCATTCATTTATAATACGCACATAACTTGTCATATTTATAATAAGCACATAACTTGTCATATTATATAGAAATTTTAAAAACAACTAATACTTTTCTGCAAGTAGATGCCCACAAAGAGTGTATAGCTCAACAAATTTTTAATGTAATACAACAAAAGCTCATAAGATTTGAATATATTCAATGTGAGGCGCACAAATAATTTATCCGTTGCCACGTTTTGCCAAATCACAATAAAGTTGGCTATATTTAACTGGTGTAACATAATTAACAAAATTTTAAAAGGGACAGATTTATTTAGACTTAGCACTAGGGAAAATTTGCCAGAAATGTTCAAGAAGGCATTAAATAAATATATGAAAAGGATGAAAAATAAAAATAAATGAACGAATAAAAGTTGTTTTTTTTATTTTCGTTTACCTATACACTATTCATTTTATTCAAGAGATTACAGTTATATTCCGTGATCTCTTGAATAAAATTTACACTCCAAATATACTACGAGCGGCCGATAAAAAACTGGCTGTATGTCAAATTTCTTTGCCTTTTCTAGCACTCTCCTGTTCAGAAATTAAAAAAAAAAATGTCACGCATCGTTTTCAGTTGGCCAATCAGAACAGTCTTGCCAGAAGGTTACTTTTTTAACCTTTTAGTTGATTTTTGAACTGCATTGGTTACTTTTAGGTTACGCTAATGAAAAGGTTACTTTTAGGTGATTTTGTAGAACTAAGTTTTAATTTTTTAGATAGAAGCAACGTGAAACGGAACGCTCGTTTTAGAATTTTTCATTTTGGTAGGCTTGTGGTGACTCGATACAGCGATAGAGACTTTTAAGTCGATCGCCACATCACTAGTATAACATACTAAAACATGAAACATCACTACCCCGATTTGACAGAGAAGAACTTGTTATGTTAGTAATATCCTGCTGATATAATAAAATCGACTGCCATTTTGACCTTGCAGGGTTAATATAGTGTAAGTGAGATAATAGAGAAATTCCAAATAATTTGCCCTTTTTCTTAATTATTTTTCCGTCAGAGTCATATTGTAGTAGTAATTAAGTGTTTGTAAGTATTTTTTCGGTTGTCTGGTAGGATGGGGGATCCTCCGGAACCCCCCGATCCACCGGATATTTTTATGTCTGTTGAAGAGTTTTCGCCTTCTCGTATTAGTCATCAAAAAAGACGAAATGAATCTCAAGAACATGTAGCTGCGCCCAAAAAAACCATTTTAGATGCTGAATCTGCGTCAGCTTCGATCCAAACCATATTCAATCATCCTACAATAGTGTTAGGAGTTAAATCCTACGACGAAAATGACAAAGGTCCGTTTGTAGTTATAGTTTCTAAAAAAGACGAAAATTTACCAGCAGGTTACTCGGTAAAACCTATTAAATTCGGTCAGTTTTTAGTTGCCCACAAAATAAAAAATATTTCCATGGGGGGAGTTAAAAGGATAGGCAGGAATAAAATGTCGGTTCAATTTTTAAATGCTGTTGACGCAAACAATTTCCTTGCGAATTCAATTTTAGTCGACAATAAATATGAGGCTTACATACCTTCATATAACGTTTCAAGGATGGGTGTAGTCCGCACAGTTCCCGTTGACCTTTCAATGGACGAATTTGTGAACTCAATAGCCCTACCCCCTGGCATTGGATACATTCTCAAAGCTCGTCGCCTCAATAGAAAAACCATTGGTAGTGACAACATGGTTACATATGTTCCAACTCAAACAATAGTCATCACATTTAGGGGCAAATCCCTCCCTTCCCATATATACTCATTCCATACATCCCTTCCCGTAGAACAGTATGAATTTCCCACTATTCAGTGTCTCCGTTGCTGTATGTATGGCCATGTGGCTGACCAATGTCGGCAATCTTCACCTAGGTGCTACAAATGCGCACAACAACACCAGGGCAATTCATGCACCATGAGTGTTGCAGAAATTATTTGCCTTTACTGCAATCAACATCATGTAGCCACCGACAGATCCTGCCCCGAACACAAACGTCAAAAAGACATTAAATATCTCATGGCTCGTGAGGGTGTATCCTACATGGATGCACCTCATTTGTTTTATTTGTGTTTAAACATAAGAATATCAAAAATATGCACGATCATGCATATATCATATTATACCTGAGGTGCACGGTCGAGCAGGGAAATTCCCGGGAAACTGGGCTATCCTGATTTTTTAAATTATTTTTCCTAGGTCACTGGGCCCACTAACAATAAGTATATTATGTCAAAATATCAAATACGAAAAATTTTTCAGTCAGGTTGTAAAGGGATTAGCTAATGAGACACAATAAGATATCTATTGTGTCTGGCCTATGGTGTGCCTGCGACCATTGAATTTAAAAAAAAATTAAGTACTTATGCTCTAGTATAGAGCTTAGCTGGGTTAGTTTTCGATAGGAATGATGAAAGGGTGCCAAAATGTAAATGTTTATGTAAAACATTGTTTCAGACCCAATTCCTTCAACATCTAAAGCAATATATCCTGTGATTGACCCTGTTGTTGATCAAATGCCATCAATGTTAGCGTCAGTAGCACCTTCGGATGTGTGTGATGTGCAGAACTCGGCAGTAGCAAATAAAACTAGTGCAAAAGCACTAAAAGCAAGAAAACGGATAATAGTGAAAAATAAAACACTGAACCCATAATTGTAAGAGACTCTACAGAGAATATAGAAAATCAAGAAAGATGTTGCGTTTTCATTTCTGAAGAGAACTCATTTGAAAAATTAACTGCTAAAATGATCCGTGGGCAAAACGAATTATGTGGATGCAAGTGAAGTTGCAAACGAAAGTCAAAAAAGGGAGACGTTTCACACTGGAGGAAAAAATATTGGCTTTGTCAATTATGAAGCAAGGACCACGGTGCTATAAATTTCTACAGCGTATATTTATACTGCCATCTGCAACCACTCTAAAGAATTTGGTGAAAAAATTAAATGTGCAACCAGGCCTTAATCCTCAGATTTTCGAATGCATCAAGAAAGAGGTAATTGTAATGAATAATTTTATTCAATAATAGTTATTTACCAGTACTAGTAAGTCAAGTATAATAATATAATTTACTAAATTTTGTGAAAAATTAATTAATCTTTGTATATTGCTTCTTCTTCTTCATTGTATCACTGCTGAGAGGATCATGACCACACACATATTACTCTTCCTAAAATTGGCGCGATTTTCCATGGTGTGGACTGTTTTGTAGAAACTGTATATTGCACACTCTTACCTATATTAAATAAACATTTCTTTTCAGGTGTCCACTTGGACTAATAATAAAAAATACTGCAGCATCATTTTTGATGAAATGTCTCTGGAATCTGGATTGACATTTAATGTGAATCAAGATAGGATCTATGGGTTTGCTCACCTATTACAGAGAACCCCAGATTATGCTGATCATGCATTAGTTTTTATTATTAAGGGAGCAGTATTTAAATGGCAGCAAGTAATTGCATATTACTTTTGTGAAGGTGCAACAAAAGGACCAGAGCTGAAAAATATTTTAAAATCTATTGTAAAAGCTGTAGGAGAAACTGGGCTTATTCCAGTTGCATTAATATCAGACCAAGGAACTTCTTTTCAATCAGCCTTGAAGAGTTTACAGGAAGAGACAAGAAGAGAGCAAATCCTATCTGAAAATCATACAGGTAATAAGTTTTTAAGATTATAGAATGGGTTCTTGATTGCGGTATGTGTCTACAAATCAGTGTAATAATTTGTTTTTAACTTTTTTATTTCAGATGAAACAATAAGGATTCAGCAGTTTTCATTAAGTGTAATATACGACCCACCGCATCTTATTAAGGGGATAAGAAATAACTTTCTTACAAAAGATATCTCTTTTGGTGGCAAAAGAGCCAATGGTCTGATATTGTTGAGGTTTACAAGACAGACTGTGAACATGCAGAATCGAGACTTCTCCACAAACTGAATGATGAGCATATACTTCCAGAAAAGATTAAAAAAATTAAGGTTTGTCATATAATAATAATCATGTCCTCCTGACTGAATTTAGGTCATAGAGGCCAACCTCAACGGAGATTAGCCAACTACGCAGAAAATATTATAGTGGACCAGTGTGACTCACACTCATAGTCCAATGGGACTGGACTGGGCAATCCGACTGGAGAGACGACCGGAGGGACGACCGGAGAGAGATCAGGCGCAGAGCTAACGACTTTACGTACTTTCCGAGGCACGGAGCGAGTGATCATTCATTTATAATACGCACATAACTTGTCATATTTATAATAAGCACATAACTTGTCATATTATATAGAAATTTTAAAAACAACTAATACTTTTCTGCAAGTAGATGCCCACAAAGAGTGTATAGCCCAACAAATTTTTAATGTAATACAACAAAAGCTCATAAGATTTGAATATATTCAATGTGAGGCGCACAAATAATTTATCCGTTGCCACGTTTTGCCAAATCACAATAAAGTTGGCTATATTTAACTGGTGTAACATAATTAACAAAATTTTAAAAGGGACAGATTTATTTAGACTTACCACTAGGGAAAATTTGCCAGAAATGTTCAGGAAGGCATTAAATAAATATATGAAAAGGATGAAAAATAAAAATAAATGAACGAATAAAAGTTGTTTTTTTTATTTTCGTTTACCTATACACTATTCATTTTATTCAAGAGATTACAGTTATATTCCGTGATCTCTTGAATAAAATTTACACTCCAAATATACTACGAGCGGCCGATAAAAAACTGGCTGTATGTCAAATTTCTTTGCCTTTTCTAGCACTCTCCTGTTCAGATTAAAAAAAAAATGTCACGTATCGTTTTCAGTTGGCCAATCAGAACAGTCTTGCCAGAAGGTTACTTTTGTAACCTTTTAGTTGATTTTTGAACTGCATTGGTTACTTTTAGGTTACGCTAATGAAAAGGTTACTTTTAGGTGATTTTGTAGAACTAAGTTTTAATTTTTTAGATAGAAGCAACGTGAAACGGAACGCTCGTTTTAGAATTTTTCATTTTGGTAGGCTTGTGGTGACTCGATACAGCGATAGAGACTTAAGTCGATCGCCACATCACTAGTATAACATACTAAAACATGAAACATCACTACCCCGATTTGACAGAGAAGAACTTGTTATGTTAGTAATATCCTGCTGATATAATAAAATCGACTGCCATTTTGACCTTGCAGGGTTAATATAGTGTAAGTGAGATAATAGAGAAATTCCAAATAATTTGCCCTTTTTCTTAATTATTTTTCCGTCAGAGTCATATTGTAGTAGTAATTAAGTGTTTGTAAGTATTTTTTCGGTTGTCTGGTAGGATGGGGGATCCTCCGGAACCCCCCGATCCACCGGATATTTTTATGTCTGTTGAAGAGTTTTCGCCTTCTCGTATTAGTCATCAAAAAAGACGAAATGAATCTCAAGAACATGTAGCTGCGCCCAAAAAAACCATTTTAGATGCTGAATCTGCGTCAGCTTCGATCCAAACCATATTCAATCATCCTACAATAGTGTTAGGAGTTAAATCCTACGACGAAAATGACAAAGGTCCGTTTGTAGTTATAGTTTCTAAAAAAGACGAAAATTTACCAGCAGGTTACTCGGTAAAACCTATTAAATTCGGTCAGTTTTTAGTTGCCCACAAAATAAAAAATATTTCCATGGGGGGAGTTAAAAGGATAGGCAGGAATAAAATGTCGGTTCAATTTTTAAATGCTGTTGACGCAAACAATTTCCTTGCGAATTCAATTTTAGTCGACAATAAATATGAGGCTTACATACCTTCATATAACGTTTCAAGGATGGGTGTAGTCCGCACAGTTCCCGTTGACCTTTCAATGGACGAATTTGTGAACTCAATAGCCCTACCCCCTGGCATTGGATACATTCTCAAAGCTCGTCGCCTCAATAGAAAAACCATTGGTAGTGACAACATGGTTACATATGTTCCAACTCAAACAATAGTCATCACATTTAGGGGCAAATCCCTCCCTTCCCATATATACTCATTCCATACATCCCTTCCCGTAAAACAGTATGAATTTCCCACTATTCAGTGTCTCCGTTGCTGTATGTATGGCCATGTGGCTGACCAATGTCGGCAATCTTCACCTAGGTGCTACAAATGCGCACAACAACACCAGGGCAATTCATGCACCATGAGTGTTGCAGAAATTATTTGCCTTTACTGCAATCAACATCATGTAGCCACCGACAGATCCTGCCCCGAACACAAACGTCAAAAGGACATTAAATATCTCATGGCTCGTGAGGGTGTATCCTACATGGAAGCCTCACAAGCCACTCCTCTTGTTATTAAATCATTTTCAGCTGCTGCAAAATCCTCCACTCCTCAACTTTCTCAATCATTATCCGCCTCCATTTATCCCTCTCAGTCCACAACATATAAAAAAACCATATTTAAGTCTTCTCGTCCTCATGTACCCCTTGGCAAGTCTTATGATAGGATTGCTCATCAAGCACTCTTATCACAAGATGGACATTCCTCCCCTAATGGCTGTGCATTCCCAATTTCTCAGTCCTCTTGTTCTCAAGATATTTCCCAAGATCTGCAATCTTCACAAAGTCTTCTTCTTTCTGTTTTAAACATGATTATATCTATTATCTCACAAAATAACATCTCTTTACCGCCCAACGTTGCCCAATCACTTACTAATTTCTTACTTCCTCTATCATCCAATGGACCCGACTATAATACAGTGGAACACTAAAAGCCTCAGACCTAAAAAACCTGAACTGTTCTCACTGATTAATAAGTATAACCCTGTGGCGATAGCTGTCTCGGAGACATGGTTAGTACCTGGTAGTACATTTCGTATTCCAGGTTACTCATGTCTTCGGGATGACAGAGCTGATGGCTATGCTGGTTGTGCTCTTTTGCTCAGTCGTAAACAGTCTTTTGCTCAGATTACCCTTCCCTCTCACTCCCCTCATATAAATATTGTTGCTGCCAGGTTATGTAATTTGTCATTCATTTCCTTGTATATCCCTTATCCTTGCTCCACCCTGATCCCTGACCTTCTTTTACTGTTCAACTCAGTCCCTCCTCCTGTAGTCATTATGGGAGATTTCAATGCTCACCATACTTCCTGGGGGTCCAGTCTTTGTGATGCATTTGCTTATGCCTTAATAGAAGTTCTGGATGAACTTAACTTGTACATTTTAAATTCTGGATCCCCTACCCGCCGAGTTCTCCCTTCTCAAAACCTCTCCCTCTCTTTCTCTTATGTCCTCTTGGTCAGTTCTTGACCATTCTTTGTTCTTTGACTGCTTCGGTGGCGTGGTCGGTAGTGTATCCGCTTTCGACGCCGAAGTCTCGGGTTCGATTCCCGGTCGGGACAAACTTTGTGTGATGACACATACGTTTGTACCGAAGTCTGGATGTTTTCTATGTATAATATGTATGTATTTACAAAAAAAAAATGTATATAAGTATTTATATCAGTTTATCTAGTACTCATAACACAAGCTCTGCTTAGTTTGAGACTAGATGGCGTTGTGTGGATTGTTCTAACATATTTATTTATTTATTATTATTCTCACGGAAGTGATCATTTCCCTATTATAATAAAATTTTCTATGACTATATCTCGTCCACTGAATTCATCCCCCTCTTTTAGATACAGGTTGTCTGGAGCAGATTGGCCTGCCTATGGTACATCTTTGGAGTCCAAAATATCATCTCTGTTGGTTCCCACTGGCAGCAATATTATTCAGTCCTACAACCTATTCCGTGACTCCGTTATCTCCTGTGCGAATGTCCATATTCCCATTAAAGTCTCTTCTAAGTCCATTCTATCGACCCCATGGTGGGACGCAGAGAGTACTGACTCTGTTAAATCCAGATGCGAGGCTGAATCGAATTACAGCAGATCTATGACAGTTGAAAATCTGCTTATCTATCAACGTCAAGCAGCACTGACTCGAAGAACCCTGT
Source organism: Nudaria mundana (assembly GCA_963556515.1). Taxonomy (NCBI): domain Eukaryota; kingdom Metazoa; phylum Arthropoda; class Insecta; order Lepidoptera; family Erebidae; genus Nudaria; species Nudaria mundana. The sequence continues at coordinate 19,690,921 of OY748294.1, forward strand.
CCGCAAAGAAAAAAGAAGGCTGGACCCGGTTTTGTGAGAACCTATCTCCCAGAACCCCATCTTCAATTGTTTGGAAACAAATAAAAAGATTCGTGGGTTGACGCCTTTGCTGATAGGTTAGCCCATAGATAACCTCCTAATAGATTCCGCATTACTGTAACTTTGTTCCTTACCGAGTTCACCTGTCTTGGCGTAATGCGAGGGGCGCGCGGAAACATGTAAGTGCGCTATGATTGGCTGTTTCTTTATTATATCGTTTATTCCTTTATATTCTTATTTTAGACATTTTTAAATACATTTATTAAAAATTATAATAATAAATAAAAATATTTTTTTATTTATTATTATAATTTTTATAGGAATAGGTATCGGGACTTAATCAAGAGGGACAGGTATTATCAACTCTCAGTTCCTATTTCCTCAAACTTTACGTTGTTACTATTCCGTTACTATTCCGATCTCTGATGATCGCACATCTACCGAGCCTTTTCCCAACTCAGGATCAGCTTTCCAGTGTAACTGCGATGCAGCTGAACTTTAATATTTTCCGTGGAGCGACTGCCATCATTCTGACCTCCACAAACTATGGGCGATATCAAAGCTCTGTAGTTAGACCAGATGGATTTTGATTTAGGGCCCCAAATACCCGTAACGACTGCCATAGATTTTCTTATAATAACCGGGACCGACGGGTTAACGTGCTCCCAGAGGCACGGAGGTCTCAATTTCTAAAAAATGGTCACCGATCCTAAGACCAACCTGGTTAGATGTTTCTTAACCTTAGCAATGTGTTAATATACACGGTTACCACTAAGCCACGAGCCCCCCATCTCTGATGATGATACATTATAATTTTATATTTTTATTCAGTAGATGTAAAATAATATAATTTATATTAAGAAAGAAATTTTAAATAGATCACAAAAACTGATGTCATCGGCGGGACTATAATTTCTTTCTTAATATTTTACGTTGTTATAGGTGGGAAACCAACTCTCCCCACGAGATGTTGCATCTACCCATTTCTTTTTCTTTGGGGCATCCAGGAAACCTATAAAATAATAAATATCTCAGTTACATTGCTAATACTAAATCACGCACAAATTGGTCGCAAATAAATCGCAGCTTACCGAAATTCAAGCGGGCGCAGTCGCAGGCGACAACATGTTGCTTATTTATAGGTACTACTTTTTAAAGCACCTACGGCAATAATACTGCAAAATATCGATGACGTACAATATCATACCGATATCCCATCACTATCGATTCAAGTGCTATTGTAATGTATTGTTAGAAAAGGATAGCTATTATAATTTGGCTAATGAGTGAAAGAGTAATTTCAAAAAGACATCAACGGGTTCGAAATTGTTTGTGTTTATGTTCTATTACTAACCAGAATAAATTGAACTCCGGTGCCTAGTCAATTTATACTTACTTTTATGTCTAATTTACTTACCGGTGAAATGTAATGCCATCTTTTTGGTAATTTGATGTCTTCGCCGACTTGCCACACCATTTTACGAAACAGGAAGCCATTTAAAATGTAAAATGCTCACAAAAACATTTTTTTTAAATTATATAATCGCACGTGGTCATATGTCGCGAAGTTGGTTGTCACTGACGTCGTGATTTTAGGCATAGCTTTATATGCTTGCGAAATCAAGTATGAGTGGCGCCCGTTTGTTGCCCTGCATGCGGAATCTATTAGTAGGTTATCTATGGGTTAGCCCCACCATGGGTTCCTACTTATGACTCTATTCCATCCGCTGTCCGCCCTTCTGCTCCTACTCATCATGAGGGAATGTTTAATAATAACTTCACAGCTCAAGAATTCCAGCTAGCAATCGAGGGATTAAAAGACTCAGCTCCAGGGTTTGATCAAATCCCATATTCTTTTCTTGTCAAGGCTCCAGTCGCTGTCCAAATTCACTTTCTGGACATAATTAATGTCATTTTTAACAGTGGGAGTATTCCTCCTGATTGGAAAACTCAAATTATCGTCCCAGTCCTTAAACCTGGTGTTGACCCATCCTCCCCTAACAGTAGGCGCCCGATAGCTCTGTCCTCAGTGATGTGCAAGATAACAGAGCACCTTATAAAACACCGTTTGGAATGGTTTTCGGAGAGTCGAGAAATTTTGGCTAAGTCCCAGTTTGGCTTCAGGAGGAATATGGGTACTCTGGATAGTCTTAGCATTCTAACTTCCGAGATTCGTATATCTCTCCTTCAAAAGAAATATATGGCCACTGTTTTTTTAGACATTCAAGCAGCTTATGACAATGTTCTTCTTCCGGTACTCAGAAATAAACTTCTTCAACTGAATGTTCCGGACAAGTTAGTCCATTTCTGTGCAAACCTTTTAATGGAAAGATTGATAATTATCAAGAACCAGAACTGCCTTCTTCCCCCTAGAACCATCTGGAAAGGTCTTCCCCAGGGCTCGGTTCTAAGTCCCCTCCTTTATAGTTTGTATACTTATGATGTCGAGCAAGTAGTCCAACCATTTTGCCAGATTCTTCAATATGCAGATGACTTAGCTCTGTACTCTTCGTCTTCCTCTATTGAAGAACTTTCAATAAACCTAAACAATGCCCTAATCCACTTAAATCATTGGCTTCTAAATCATGGTCTTTCTTTATCCCCTTCTAAATGCAAGGTAGTTGTGTTTACTAAGAAAAGAAATATTCCATCAGTTGACTTGCAGATTGAAGGTTTGCCAATCCCTCAATATTCTAATGCTAAATTTCTTGGCTTGTGGCTTGACTCAAGAATGTCTGGGTCAACTCACTTTGATTACATTAGTAGTAAATGCATCAAAAATATTAATATCCTTCGGTCACTTTCTGGTGCATGGTGGGGTTCTCACCCATTCAATCAAAAATTATTATATAATGCAATTGTTCGCAGCCATATGGATTACGCTTCATTTTTATTAGATCCCTGCAATAAATCTTCTCTTGCAAAACTAGACAAAATTCAGTCAAAATGTTTGCGTATTATCCTTGGAGCAATGAAATCTTCCCCAATCAATGCAATGCAAGTAGAAGCAGTAGATCCTCCTCCTTTCCTCCGTAGACAGTACTTATCGGACAAATTTCTTTTCAAACTGGTACAAAACTCTCAGCATGTCCTCTTGGATAAACTCGGCCTTCTTGGTGATTTATACAATATAGGTTCAATCTCTTGCCCTGATAACCTTCCTTGCATCTTAAAAAGTTTCATAAAATTCACCCGTCTCCCAAATCCTGTCATTCGGTCCCAACTAAATCCTCTGTATTCTCTTCCGTATGAAGCTATCATTTATTCTCCTCCAATAATACTTGACATGGGGGTCCAAAAGCATGATATTTGTGCTAACTCTTCTGCCTTCAATAATTCAGTATCCAATAATTTCGATGGGTGGACTAAAATCTACACGGATGCTTCTAAGTCAGACTATTGCGGTTCTGTAGGAGCGGCTGTATGGATTCCAATGTTCCACATTATTCTTAGCTTTAAATGTCCCTCTATGACTTCAGTTTTTACGGTAGAGTATAGACTCTACCGTAAAAACTGAAGTCATAGAGGGACATTTAAAGCTAAGATAAAACATACAGAATAGCTTCAAGGATAGCTATAGAGCTATCCTTGAAGCTATTCTGTATGTTTTATCTCATAACCTAAACAATTCTATAATACTATCCGATTCCAAAAGCTGTCTCCAAGCAGTTAATTCACACCCCTTCCGCACTAAGTCCAGGTCCCCTATCATTTTTAAAATTAGAGAGGCGCTCTTTAGGTGTCATCTAAAGAGTCTTGCAATCTGTCTCGCTTGGATCCCCGGTCACTCAAACATTGCGGGTAATGAAACAGCTGACTCATGCGCAAAACAAGCAGCCAGACTAGGCTCTTTGGAGTATACTGAAATATCGACACAAGATCTGTCACAAGTTTCAGGAGACAGCTTATCTCGTGCATGGAACGAGGTATGGCGTCTGTCTCAAAAAAAGAAGGGCAAATACTATGGTGACATCCAACCACTCGTGCCCAAAAAGCCATGGTTCTTTAAGAATCGGGGCTTTGGAAAAAACTCGACATCGGTAGTTTCTCGTCTCCGCTTAGGTCATGCATGTACGCCAGTTCACTTGGCAAAGATTAAGGTTAGGGATCATTCTCTTTGTGAATGGGGTTTGGATGAAGGTGACGCGGATCACATCTTCTTCTCCTGTCCAAATCAACGAATTTCTCTTTACGATGTGCTTTCCTCTAATATTCCTCTACCTACATCTTTCAAAACTCTTCTAGCCCTGGTCCATACCCCTTTTATCAAGACCCTTTGTAAATATATTGAATATAATAAATTAAAACTGTACCTACCTACTTAAATTACGTAACCATATCCCCCCTTTTTTGTGGTCTCTTATCTATTTATATCTTAAATGTATTGTGTAGTTAGTAGTTACTGTAGATAGAATATTCTTTATCTATGGTAGTTTTAATTGTATTCTTTTATCTTTTATGGTATTTTTTTTGTTTAGACTCTGACTGAGTTATGGAATTACTCGGCCACCGATCATAATTTCGACCCACAGTTAAAATCTCCTACGTTATTAGCTTTACTCACTGGTCATTGGCAAGTTGCTGCAAGTGCAAGCAGAGGCCATAACAAAGAATTGAATTGAATTGATATAATAAAATAACATTCCCCACATTGGTGACCCCGACGTGATATAATTGCCGTGGTAAGCCGCCAGCAACTATGTGCGAACTCTCTCGAAGTAATCGCAGTCTTAGCTGGTCAAGTTTTCTTCGTTTCGACGTTTTGTTTCTCCTGTGTGCTGCTGGGCAAGCACACAATTGTCGTCACACTGGTTCCGGTTTCCTGGCGTTGCTTATGTCGGCGGTATGGTGTCGTGCGGCATGTTTTCAAGTGCCCTTGCATAGCGCCAGATGTAGATAGACGACGACTGGACAGCGCCGGACCCATTCACGCAGCAAGTTACTATATAAACTACCAGTGCTAACATTGAGGTCAATCTATCATTATATTAAAGGTACATTCAAATAATTCATTGTGGAGACAACTACCTAAATATAGATGTTAAGCATTAAATATAGGCAACAATTCAATAACTTAATAACATAGCCTAAATTGGTATTCTGTCATTTTTGTTTTGTTTAACTGATTTATTATTGAAATTCTTACAACCTACTAAAAGTGTAAACAATATATGATTCCAAAACATTTAGTGCTGCACCCTTAATGTGTAAATACAAGTTTTATAACTTTTAAATGTGTTGCTTGGCAATTTACTTGTAAATCCTGTATTGAAAATTGTTGTTGTTGTTTGCAACAAAATATTATCTAATTTTAGAACTTAATTCCTTCAGAGTCAAACATTTTAATTTCCTTTATTCTACTGAATAGTATTTATATTATCTGTAAATAACAGTGTCAGGAAAAATATAGTCCTCATTATTAACATTAGGGATTAAGTTACTTAGCTATTTTGGGTGTGTGGTAGCTCTTATTTTAGTATTCCGTCATGTCGGAGCAAGAGCTTCAGGTACAGTTGGAAAAGCTTAAGACTGAAAACGCTGAGCTTCGAAACAGCTTGGCGTTGACACTACAGAGGCCAAGTTCAGGCCTGTTAGTGCGGTTTCTTTAAAATTACCTACCTTTTGGCCTGAGAAACCACACATTTGGCTTGCCCAGGTGGAGGTACAATTCCAGATTGCCAATATTGTTAGGGATACCACTAAATATAATTATGTCATTGGGCACTTGGACCAGAGACTCGCAGAAGAGGTGGGAGACATTATTACAAACCCTCCAGTGGAGAACAAATATCAAAAATTAAAAGAAGTTCTAATCCAGCGCCTCTCAATTTCACAAGAGAAGCGCGTACGCCAGCTGCTGAGTTACGAAGAACTTGGAGACAGAAAACCATCCCAATTTCTCCGTCACCTTCGGTCACTTGCGGGCTCAGCACTTTCCGACGATAATATCATTCGTCAATTGTGGTTGCGCCGTTTGTCCCAGCAGGCTCAGGCAATATTAGCAGCTCAAGCGGATTTAGACCTCAACAAGATTGCGGAACTCGCAGACAAAATCACCGAAACTGCTCCAGCACCAACTGAACCACCAACGAGAACAACAATCAGTAGCGGCGGCAGCTGATTGTTCCAACGATAGTCGCCGCCTTTTTGTCACTGATGAAGTAACCAAGCGTCGGTTTCTTATAGACACAGGATCAGACTTATGTTGTTTTCCACATCGTTGGCTACGTTCGCGCAGAGAGGCTACTAATTATGATATTAGCGCCGCTAACGGAAGTTGCATCAAAACCTTCGGCACAATCAACCTAAGGCTAAATTTAGGCCTTCGTCGAGATTTTTCTTGGCAATTCGTGGTAGCTGACGTCAGCACCGCCATAATCGGCTCGGATTTCTTAGCTTTTTACCACCTCTTGCCTGATTGCCACAGTAATAAATTGTTCGACGGAACTACAGGTATATCTTCGGCCGCATCTACCGCTAGCATAGACCAACCTTGCGGCGATTATCGCGCATTGAACGCCAGGACCGTCCCCGATCGATATCCGGTTCGTCATGTCAATGATTTCTCTCATAATCTTGCAGGTTGTAAAGTGTTCAGTACATTGGATCTGGTTAAGGCATACCATCAAATCCCCGTTTTTGAAGAGGATATTCCTAAAACTGCCATAGCCACCCCATTTGGAATCTTTGAATTCCCATTCATGACCTTTGGCCTTAGAAACGACCTTTCAACGTTTCATCGACGAGGTTACATGGGGTCTCGATTTCTGCTTCCCTTACGTGGACGACATCCTGGTGTTTTCTAAGGATGAATCGCTCCACGTAAAACACCTGCGGATCCTTTTCAAACGTTTGCAAGATTATGGAGTAGTGGCGAACCCTTCTAAATGCGTTTTGGGTGCAGCTGAAGTACTATTTCTAGGGTACCACATAACCAGTGACGGTACGCGTCCTCCAAAGGACCGAATTTTGACATTGTTAAATTTTCCACCACCCGAAACAGTGCAGGGCATGCGCCGATTTCTCGGCATGCTGAATTACTATCGACGTTTTGTCCCTCGTGCTGCTGAGTATCAGGCCCCGTTGATAAAGGCTTTAGTTTCTACCAATAGCAAAGGAGTAAAACCGTTTCCTTGGACACCAGAGCTGCTGCAGCAATTCAAAACATGTAAGGAGAGCTTGTCAAAGGCTACCTTAATACAGCACCCTATTAGTAATGCCAGATTGGGTTTATTTACTGATGCCTCAGGGGTTCATATTGGCTCCTGTCTTCAACAGAAAGTCGACGGACAATGGTTTCCCCTTTTATTTTTCAGCAAGAAGTTGACGCCACAACAATCGCAGTGGCCAGCTTACTATAGAGAACTGCTTGCGGTATACGAAAGTGTGCAGCATTTTCGTTATATACTAGAGGTCCAACACGCGACGATTTTCACAGACCACAAAGCACTTTTATATGCATTCTTGCAGCGCCGTGAAAAACTTCCACCGCCGCAGCTAAATCAGCTCTTTTTCATAAGTCAATTTACTACAGATATACAATATATAAAAGGAGAGGATAACGTCGTAGTAGTAGATCGATTCGTTTGGCCCGCCGTAAACAAGGATTGTCGATCCTGGTCTCGTTCTTGCGAAGCGTGTCAACGCAGCAAGATCTCCCGCCATAATTCTGCACCCCTTGGTACATTTAATTCTCCATCCGGACGATTTTTACACATCCATGCGGACATTGTAGGCCCCTTGCCAGTGTGCAACGAGTACCGGTATTGTCTAACAGCCATCGATAGGGTGACCAGGTGGCCAGAAGCTTGGCCAATGCGTTCCATTACAGCGGAAGAAGTAGCTGAAACGCTAACGAGAGAATGGATTCCCAGGTTTGGTGTTCCTTCGGTTATTACCACTGACCAAGGCTCACAGTTCGAATCCGATTTATTCCAGCGACTATTGCGACAATTCGGCACCAAGCGTAACAGAACCACCTCTTACCACCCCTGTGCAAACGGAATGATTGAGCGCGTTCACCGCCAGCTGAAAGCTGCCTTAATGTGCCATGAGGATTCCTGGGTCAGAGCTCTTCCTATGGTTCTCCTGGGGATGCGTACTGCATTTAAGGAAGACCTGAAAGCTACATCAGCAGAATTTCTCTATGGTGAGCCTCTTAGACTCCCTGGAGAGTTCCTAACTTTTTCCCCAACTACCGGAAGAGTAGAAGATCCAGCCGATTTTGTAGTTCAGTTAAGACAGAAGATGTCCGCAATCCCAAGCATCAAAACACGGAGAACATGCTTCTTTCGTTTTTAAAGAACTTTCCACAGTAACACATGTTTTCCTGAGAGATGATACAGTTCGAAAAGTTTTGCAGCCTCCTTACACTGGTCCATTCAAGGTGCTCGAACGCTCGCGTGATGACAAAACCTACACTCTGGATATAAAGGGTAAGCCAGTCATCGTAAGCGTAGATAGACTGAAACCAGCCTTCATTGATTTCGGTCAAGCAAACGAGGCTCCAACTGTTTCTGGAGCTCCAACTGTTTCTGGGGCTCCGACTGTTTCTGAAGCTCCGCCGAGATTGTCCGAACAGTATATATCACCTAAACCTCAGTATACCACACGCTCAGGGAGACGAGTTAAATTCAAAAATTTAGATTTTTAAGAGTTTCATAATTACCTTTATTTTATGTTTACTTAAATATGTGTGTAAAAACAGTTTGTTTTAAGTGTTTAATTTTCTCCGCGGGGGGGTGGTGTGGCGACTCGATACAGCGATAGAGACTTTTAAGTCGATCGCCACATCACTAGTATAACATACTAAAACATGAAACATCACTACCCCGATTTGACAGAGAAGAACTTGTTATGTTAGTAATATCCTGCTGATATAATAAAATAACATTCTCCACAGGCTTACCCAAACATAGCTAGGTATCTCTATGGGAACAATAACCAATCATAAAGTTATTATTACAGTTTATGGGAACAATACGTTGTACTCTTTCACACTTACACCATTTGTATCTCGCTCGCTCACTCGCTCGATTAGTCGGATCGGATTCATTCGATAATATTCCGGAGGATATACGTTTGCCGCGGGCTGTCGCCACTTTAATTTGTTTAGTGTTTGTATTTTGTGTTTCGTGGTTATAATTAGATATAATAAACATAATTTACTACTGGACATTTACTGGAAGCTTGGTAAGTGTATCTACAGATTACAGTGCTTGTGTGTGTTTTGTATTTTTTCTAATTATGGTTATGGACTTATAAATAACGATGAATTTGAATCTGACCAGTGACCAATATGTAGGTAGGTACAATACCTATCCTATTACACACCATGAATGTTTTGTTTTTTTTTTAACTTGGGTTGAGTGAGTTAGACAATAAAATAGTAAGTAGGTACAAGTCAGTAAGTAAGTAAGTAATATTAGAAGAAGTTACTGTGATTAAACCACTGCCCTGTTACTACATAGCGGTCACTGCGGTCAGTGGATTAAATCAAGAGGTTTCATTTTTTTTAATATGTTAAGGCTTTGGCATCAAGAAGTATAATTATAAGCAAACAGTGTTGTAAATGTAAAATATGTAAAAAAACTATTTATAGTATCAATTTACAAATTTTAATATAGTAATCTTGAATTGTACACTTACGAGTATGTACTTATTAATTTTACATAGTTGATTATATAAAATGAAAAATTGGAATTTTATGAACTAATAAAGAAATTGAAATTCATATTTTGTATGCAAATATTATATTTTACCTACATACTAGAATTCATATTACGCGCGCATTTGAGGGACCATTTTTGCGATATTTCGTTAACGATACTCGTTTAACTTCATATCAATTCTTAAAATTGGTCAATTTTATTATATAGGATCCATATGAATCAAGAAATGCAAGTGCTCAAATACTCATCGATGATTCTGTGTCAATACAACTAATATTCTTTTCTATTAATTTATAATACCTTTCCAGTAAAAAAAAACATGAAAGGTTATTTTTTATACAAAAAGGTAACATTTTTTTATATTTCAGGTAATTTCTGACATGACCCGACTGGCAACACTGAATCAGAAAACAGACGTTACGTCCTACGGTAGTTGTTTGGCACATGTCTATCTGATACGTAGTATCTCTATTAGATCTGTGGGCTTAGTGCCAACCCCAATCCAACCAGTCGTCAAAAGAAGGTACTCGGCAAGATCGACACCGATTGCCGCGAACGCTTTCATTTTCCAGCTCAGTGTCACGACTTTTTAGACAACGCTTACTTTGCAAAGGAATGAATTGGCAAGAAAGACTAGTGTAGCAACATTTGTGTCTAGGACTTTCATTGTGAAGCTTTCTATAAAGTGTTTTGATACTTTGAATTATAATTTATTATCTAAAATCTTAATTATTATTATTTAAATGACCATTTTTTTTCTAAAAACCTTTGGGAGACTTATCACCTAGACTAGATTTCTGATCCAAAACCTGAATTTTCTTAGGTTTATGATAAAATCAAGTAAACATTTTGTCATCCTCAGGTGATATCATATCATGCATTTTGCATACTGGCAGGCCACGCCAGTAGTAGATAGGCTTCTTGTCTCTCAATTTCCTCCGTGTCTGCATCACTTAATCCCTCAAGTATTCCTGGTTTATGGCGGTCGTATTTGATTCCATAGGAATGTGGCTTTAACGTACCGTAGAATCCTTTTTACATTGGCTACAGTAGTATTTTTGTGGGGATGCTTCCTTTACAAAGTTACACACACTACCAACATTAATAAAGCTACTCCTAGACCTAGACTTTAGAGAAGCTACAATACCCAGTTTAATGGTAGCAGAGAACCATGTTTTATTAACGGTTCCTTTTAAGTTCCATAATTAAATACACTTCTAAGTAATAAATGTTTACTTTAGAAAGAACAAGAAATATAACAAAAAAAAAACAAATGGAAGTTTCTGATTCACAAAGAAAATCAAAGTATCAAGGCTACACCATTGTGTAATTGGGGTTATAAACATAGGGATAAGACAAATACCTAAATTACTATGTATTAATTTTCACACTACACGCTACATATCACTTTCTAATTAATATTCCTGAAATGATTCATATAGAGAATTTGTAGGCAAAACCATTTGCTACAAATGATGACAACAAATTGTATGTAAGACTCATAGTTTCCGAGATATCAAAAGTGTTTTCACCCCTTTTTCCAAGATGGCGGCCGGGGGACAAGTGTGGCGACCCCACAAACTTGAGGTTAAGCTTCTATTGACCCCCCCGTTTTTCTGCCGAACGATAGTGGCCTGGAACGCCTTGCCTGTGCACGTGTTTCCTCCCACATATAACCCTGGGTTCTTTAAGCAGAGCGTGAAGTGGCACATCAGTAGGTCGTCAAGTTGAGGGCCACTCTCTATGGTATTGTGTGCTTTGAGAGTGACCCAACACATGTCCCAAAAATAAAATTGCGTCCTCTAAAAATGCAAAGCTCATGTAACATTTCAATGAACTTATTTACAACACATTCTCTCAGAAACTTTGTTGGCCCCACGTATATGTATCTAATGTGAAAAATGTAAAAAAAGGAAAAATTAAACTAAATATTTTTAAATGTTATTTTATTTCTTCCAACAAACTTTTGGACTAGTTCATTACAGATCATCAGATTAATTGATTAACAACATAAATTTTTTTTAACACCTACACCACTATTTAATTGTAACATTATGATATAGATAGATAACAAAATCTCAATTTGGACGTTTTGGATATTTTTAAACAATGATTAAATAAAACAGAATCAATTTTCATCTTTTTGAAAAATACAATTTTGCCAATATGTTGCACGGTGCAAAAGAAACATTACTCATTACAAATTCATTTTTAAACATTGCCCGTGGGTAAAAAATGTCTACCTGGTTGGTGTAGGTGCACTTGAATATTTAATTTACTAACTTTACGTAGACTACGTTAAATATAATGATATACTTTCATAACACTACGATTATATTCCTACTTAGGCAGGCAGGGAGAAGGTATAATACTGTATAACGAGACGGCAATAACACTACTAGCAAACATCTATACCTAATGCTATTATGGAAACTTCTACACTAATATTATTGACATTGGCGTTGGTGTTTATAGGATGTATGTGCGACGGACTGTTTTCTAAGTTTTACTTTCTATAGGTACCTATGTACTAATATTATAAATGCGAAATGTCCTATGTATGGCAACTATTGTGCAACTGCTGATTATAGGTTGTTAGTAAAGTATCATCATCCTAGCCACAGCACCGCCATAATATTTCTTACACATTAATATTGCTATTCGTCGCACTATCCTACTTCTATCTAAACAGGTTAGTAAACGATTGTCACAAAATAGGTTTTCTGATATAATTATAATACTTAACTATAGATTTGTGCTTGTTCCACACTTTTGCTAAATAAGAATTATTATGTCTGTTTCTATGAACCTAACCTAAAAATATAAAAAAAAACCTATGTAACTAAACTTGGGTTATATGTAAAAAAAACTAAAAAAAAAATTAGGTTCCAGATGTGGCAGAGCCGATTTCTACTTTCACTTTTAATCGTGAAAAGAAATTAAGCTTAGATTGATTGGTAAGTGAGAGGGTGTCTTATTTAGCAAATGTGTGTCAACAACTTACAATAGAGTAGGTAGTAATAATGAAAAAATATATTCATATAGATTATAGAGGGCTACATTAGCATAGTTTAAATAAGATAAATAAGTTTAAGTATGAAAGATAAATAGACTTTTTGTTGTAGATATAATAATATATGTAGATGTACACAAATTAATAATACCACACAACCTTGAGGATCTTTCACACAACCAGTATAAATGGGATAAAAGTAATAGCGTAAACGTGGTTACAAAAATATATATATATTGCAAAGTAATATTTTAGGTGTACAAAAGTCAAAGCGCGTAATTTTAATATTCTCTGTCCAAATAAGTAGGCATCACATTAAGACTTTAGGACGGACTTGCCCATGTAAACAGATTTTACCCACTCGAACCTAAGAATTCTACTTGAAAAGGTTTTAATATAAATCTTTGATACTGGAAATAAAAATCAACTTTACAAAAAGACCCTCCATTCATTTCATTATATCTAGCTAAGATTACTAATAGTAGGTAATAACATTTTAATAGGTAATAACTAGTAGAAGGTAATTTATTTGAATTTAAAAACCAACATAATATTGATCAGTGTCACATGACTAAATACCTTCAGAGAACCACGTTAATAAGTTAACATTCTCGCAAATTCAACAAGTCGAGTTCTACGTACTTTAATTGCCCTATGGGCACTCTTTGCCATGGACAAATTGTTTTAGAGTTTTACAATTATTTAATAAACAATCTACTTAATTAATTTATTACGGCGTTTGACCAACGTATCATTGGTAATTATTGCAAAAACTAAGATTGTATTGTTTCACAAGAAATGTTTATTTCTATCTAATCACCCTGTGTGTTCAGAACCTGATTTAAAAAGTAATAATCCTACTAATATTATAAACGCGAAAGTTCGTGAGTATGGATGTTTGTTACTCTTTCACGTAAAAACTACTGAATGGATTTTCATGAAACTTTACAATAATATAGCTTATACATCAGAATAACACATAGGCTACAATTTATAAAGATATTGTGTTATAACGGGAAAAATCCAAATCCAATCCAAAACCGCGAACGAAGTCGCGGGCGACCACTAGTACTTATAGAATAATAGTATCACTATTTATTAGGAAACTTTTTTTTTACATATTTAGTGGCATTGCTTTAAATATTCCGTAAATAACCTTTGATTTTAAATGATAACTCGTATAAAAATAATTGAATATTGTTAATTTGCTATATTTTAAATTACAAAACTAACTGATAATTGATGTCACTTAATCTCCATTTATACAAAGTACGCACCACAGTGTAGAATAAAATATATAAAAAAATACAATATACAAAGAGGTATCTACATAAAAGTGTCCATCTACGCCACATAGGGAGGGAGATGAATAAGGAATAGAAAAGTGTTCTACGATAATAGTACCAACAATTCGGCTTTTGTCCAATCTAGATTAAGTCCGTGTGATTTTCACCGTTTCCACCGCTGGAAACAGTTTTACGGCCAGCAAACCTGCACAAGCTTTATAGAATTACGTGACTTTACGCTAGATGTGGACACACCCTAATATTTAAAATACTATAAAATTAATAATTACTACATACTACAAAGGCTATCTTAACATCCTAGTATAAATTGCAATTTCTTTGCTAAAATGATTTTTTTTAATCATTATTATAACGACAAAATCCATTAAAAGAACAATAAAATCTATTTGAGATCTAATTTATTTAGTATAATTACTATAATCATAAATATAAATTCATTATAATGTAAATAGTGTACAAATATAATATTTATATTTTAAATAAGATAAATATTATAATAAATGCAACAAGATAACATTAACAAGAATAATTTGATAACTGGTCCTTGCTAAAAGATTATGCTGGACAGACAGACACAAATCACGTCCCTATCCCCGAAGTAGACAGAGACGCTTATTACACGCGATACGCCCACATTTCGCCAATTCTATAACCCCCACTTCATAGGTGAATAGGGAATATTATTTGTTTGCTTTTTATAGCAAAAAAATTATAAATGAATAATATGGAAGCTTAAAATTTGATTGTCATAATATAAACAAGATATAATAGAATATTAACATTTAGCTGTGAACGATGTTTTTTTATTCCGTTCGCTGTTATTTAGTCGACCTTAGTTATAATGTTGTATATTGTAGTAGACTCAAATGAGTATTAGTTATAAACCGCCGAGGTTTCTATAATGCTTATGTATGATTTGATATTACGTTATTATTTTTTATATGATAAATAAATAAATAAAAAAAGATAGTACTTGTGTAACTAACTAAATAATTTCATTACATAATTAATATTGTAAGACCTTTAGATACATTTGGCATCCATTTTAGTAGCATTACTTGTGAATGCAAAGCATTCTGTGATCATTTACGTTACCTAGCGGCGATATTTCTTTACATCACAATACCATACTGGTTTAACAAACCAAAAATCTCGTTGATCTTTATCATACCTTTAGTGACAGTGAATGTCACTGAAATATTTTTTTATTTACTACTCGTTAAAAAGTAGTCTTTTTAATAATATAAATATAATTTCTCTTGCTCTTTTAATTAGCGGAACGCCTTAAACGACGCAAATACTGGAATTTAGCAGGAGACTACATATTGGAGCCGTTTGGGGTAGAGACGCTGGGACCTTGGGTTCCGAGTGGTCGCGGCCTATTCAAAAATTTATCTAAACTCATGATCGACACTTCTCAAGACCAGAAGGCTGGGTACTATTTGGCACAAAAAAATAAGCATTGCCATACAATGTGGTAATGCCGTCAGCCTTATCGGAACATTGCCAGTCGGCGACGAGGCGGAGGAGTTCTATTTGATTTTATTTTATTATTGTGACATTTGGTAATTATTGAGTCAGATTTTATTAATATAATGTAAGTAATTAACTTTTTTGACATGAGGTTTTAATTGAGTTTTTAAGTTTGACATTGAGTTTAATATTTTATTATTGACATGAATTTTATGTTATGTATTTTCAATTCAATTTAGTTCACATCAGCAACACTTGACAGAAAATTTCGGCGCACGTTTTCTTGTAGGTATTGTACTCGCTACCGCTATATTCGGTATGTTTAGATCTCAATACTCTGTTCGCCATAACATTTCTTGCATATAGTGTAAACATCAGACTGAGCGCCATGCTTACCTTTATGATGACATACAATATGCACCAACTTCAGATTTTCCCGCGTAAAAATCTGTAAATAATATCTATCCATCTCTATACCGCCTATTTTGGATTTTTTATCACATATCATACATTTAATATCACCATTGTACAAACAATCGATAGCTTCAAGGATTTTTGGAATTACAGACCTTGATAACTCAATCTTATGATCTAAATTCCAGGTTTGGAAAATTATACGTTCTTCACGGCTTCGGTACGGATTGATGAAGTGTGCGCCTTCGTAAAGGCATTTGTCGGAACTCCATACTCCTCCACATTCAAATTGCCCAAGTTCATCACATAAACGTGTATTTTTGTCGGCTTTCCGATTGAAATAAGTATCATTATACTTGTGTGATTCTAATAGTTTTCTTAAATCTGTCAGGAATGTGTCTATTAGTTTCTTACCGCGTCCATTCTTGGATTGAATGTACAATTCGGATGCCTGCAGTGCCGACTTTGTTTTATAATAATATCCTTTCATACGATCTTTTACCCGTTTTGACATAGACTGTTCTTTTGTTTTTTCTGATGATTCTAAACCTGAAACATAAGTGGGGAAACTCAATGCTATTAAACATCGGTGGAAAAATAACAAACAATATTGATTCTTTACAGTAATCAATCAAACTTTTCGTATTTTCAATAATTTTGAAAAAAAAATAGTAGAAGTTATGTAATTAAAACATTATTAGTCAAGTTGTATATATTTACATATTTTATGTCAACATGTCAGTAGCGCTGGTCTAACTACAGAGCTTCAATATTGCCCAAGAGTTATGAAGATCAGATGGAAGTCGCTTCATGGAAAATCTCGAAATTTGGCCGCATCGCAGTTAAGACTGGAAAGCTGACACGAACTAAGTTGGGAAAAGGCTCGGTGGATGTTGATGATATCAGAAGCACACCAGCAGAAAAAGAAGTGAAATTACCAGAGTTACAATAGATTTAAGCAGGTATTAGTTTAATAATTAAATAAGTATCTACCTTCAAACCATTTAGGATCTTGTTCCCTCTCACTGAGCATTGTTTGAGTATCGTCAGCAGCCTCAATATATTTCTGAAATACTTTGATTTTTTCCTTAATGTTGGTACTAAGGAATTCTTTTGCCGCTGCACCTGTGTCTATGTAGTCTTTTTTTTGAGACCTGATTAGGTTGTAGTAGAATTCAAAGTCTGAAAGTATTGCAACACATTAAATAAATGTGACATTATGTGTATGTCACAATATTTAAAAGATTCAGACAGTTGAGCATCCACTGAGTATGTCAAATTCTCAGTTCAGAAACCTGCCATTAGTATCCAAAGCTCATTTTTAATATGCAGCTTTGCTTGTTGTAAACCCAGAGTAGATCCACTTAGATCTTGATACCCAAACTTTTACTGTTACCTTACAATGGCTTTTTTTTTTAGAAAAACTTAGAAAAGCTTATAATTGGAAAAGACTTACTCCAATTTGACAAATATATTTTATTGAATGAAAATGCAGGTGCAAGTTGCTAGTTTAACATAAATTAATTAGTAAACCGGACAATAATTAAAGTTTATTAGTAAAGCCCATACCAGTTACCATATTTTCATTAGCATGTAATAAAATAAAGAGTGTTTGTGATGGCAGTGTGCCAAGGTATTCATCATCATCGACTTGTGTGCCGTCTTCCGCTACATAAAGTCGGAAGTCTGCGCAACTGGCATTGAACTGAAAATCCAGATTTCTCGAATTAGGTCAAGGTACAATAATATCGGTCAAGGTTTTACCCCTGACCTATATAATTCAATGATAAACACGCCTTATTATGACTTAAACTGGCCCCCAATCATCACGAGTAGCCTGACTTCAAGCAATGTCGTCTCCAAAAATCATCACGAGAAGAAATTGCTTTAACTTACTGCTAACTTTTTACAGGACTTAGCAATCAGTTCTTCAAGATTTTCCGCTGCAACACCTATTTTCTTATCTCGTCTAACGTCAGTAACTTTATATCCTCGTTTCATGATTAAAATTAAATTAACTGTATTAAGAAGTATGTACTTATAAAAATTAATAAAAACAAAGGAACACAGTCGTAAAATGCAGCGCACTTGCACTCGGTTTGAATGAAGATGAACAAACAAGTGAACCACAACAAGTGAACTTGAACAATGAAATGAACATGACATTATTGACATTAGATAAGAATGTTGCCAATTTATTGTGTCAGACTTGATTTGTTGTGGCCACTGTTTTTCTGTTGCCATGCCATTACCAGATTACCACCGTCAGTTCACAGTTTATAGTTGTCGTTCATGTAGGTTTCACCAGATTTATAAATCCCCAAGGTGAGGTGGAGTTCTTTATTTTTCGTATCTCCGTATGTTTGACCGGTATGACGACGAGAGACGTAGACATTGATTCCGGAATCTGCCAATGAGATTACGAAGTCTATTCACCGTGCGTGGGGTTGTCCGATAATAAGGCCATACCTTATAAAATTCTTACTGGTTTTTCCCGCCATATTTCAGTAATGTCAAAACAAACAAATTAGGTAGGTACCTACCTACATACATACATGCTGTCACCTTATTTTTTAATATTTGTCTGATTTTGACTGTCTTGTATTTTGTTTCTATCGTAACTTTCACGATTGACTACAATTCATTTATAGTTTGTTATATTAATAAGCTGAGATAACAGCTTATTAGTATTCTGTGACAATGAAACGCGGTGCACTCATAATAATTGAAGGAGTGGACAGGACGGGAAAATCAACACAAGCAAAGGTTCTAGGTAAATTAAATTGATTGAAAGAGTTGGCTCTGTTGAAAAGAGGACTGACTGACTGACTTCAAAACTTACTAGAAGTAATAAAGTATTTATAACCGGTTTAAAAAAAGGAGGGTTGTATAGTAATTCTTTATCGTTTTACATCCTATTAAATAGATTCTATTTCTCATACATAAAATTCAATTAATAATTAAATAATTTATTTACAATAAGAATTACAATATACATAATAATATACTAAAAATATTTACATTACAAAATATCGTTTAAAAAATCCTCCGCGTCATTGCCGACTGGGAAGGTTCCCAGAATCCTGACTGTGTTGCCACGTTGGATGGCGATACTTATTCTTTGGGCCAGAAAATAGCATTCCACGGTAGCAACGACATACCGTCCGGTCTTTTTCCATCGCTTCGTGCTAAACCATTTGGTTCACGTACAGAAGACCTGCGGTGGAAAGAGCCCTACGAATTATGTCGTTTAGAATAGCGTGCCGAGGTTTAAGACCTGCGCTTCTGCTACAAGAAGGGCCATGGTATCCCAGATTATCGACACTCCACAGGTGCAATGATGCAGAGATACACAAAGTGTACCCAGCCGAAGGCAAGTGGCAATGCGGAAGGTTGTGTCGTCCAACATTGTATCGATGTTGGGCGATGGGAGCGCCTGGATCCATAACCCTGACTCCCATTCTCCAACAGCTAGTAGGCATGCACGCTCTGAAATATTGACAGAAGTATCAATCAGTGTATTAATTCTCAATTTACAGAGCGGCGAACAGTCGCTGTGAGCATAGGCGTGAAGGCAGCTCAGTGTAGGGACAAGACATCCTCCAAGCATTTATGGCATTGGTCTTGCATGGCACCTCGAAATCAATCAGTGTGTTTGACAAAATTTTCTTGAAAAATTCTTCGGTGCTATGGACCGACGACAGAAATGCTGGCAGAATGACATCCGTGACTCTACAAATACCTAGCCCGCCCAAGCGAACTGCAAGAGATGCTTGAACCCAGGCTCGGTCATTAATATTTACATTTAAAATTTTACACAAAGAATTTAGTTGTCTTGTCTGCCCAAAATTTCTACATTTTTCCAAAATTGTCCTGTGTATGTGTAAATTTGGGTATAAATAAATAATTAAATTGAAATTGTTTTTATAGTGGAAAATTTGAAGAAAAAGAATATTGAAGCAGAGTATAGAAATTTTCCAGTTAGAGATACAGAGGTTGGAAAAGTAATCAACAGCTATTTACAATCACAGGTACGGTATGTTAATAGGGGGTGTAACGAAGATAGCTTTCTTCCCTACCAGAATAGGTGATTTCCACTGAATAGTAATAAATAAGAACACTTAGTATGATTTTAAATATCTAATGTTTGAGATAACAGATTACAAGTTATAATGCCACGGCTAAGGGGTTGTGGATGGTGAATGATTCTACACAATGTTAGATATCTAGTTTAGTAAAGGTTACAGGCTTCAGGTCCGAGGCAGGTGCTGTAAGATAGACAGCAACTTGCCTGGATATATTGTAGGTCGCGCAAAGAGATCTAATGACCTGTGTCATTCGTTTATATAGAAGGCGGTCCTCTCGCCGGGACGAAACCTACGGTGCGGGGATGTCGACACACGCCCCGCGCTCTCGATGAAGTATGACATCAGGCATCGACGTCACAGTGGCAAGCCTATTGCCAGTCCCGAGCACTATAGAAAGTTCATAACCACTCTGTAACTCAAAACAATTACAGAGTGTTATAGTTATAATGCTGATTTTCAGTATTGAACACACGTTTGTGGCAATTGATCCAAATAAACCTTGTTCATTACAGAGTGATCTTCCAGATGAAGTGATCCACTTGCTGTTCTCAGCAAACAGATGGGAAAGAGCTAAGAACCTTGTCAAAACTCTAGAAGCAGGCACCACAGTCATTGTAGATAGATATTGTTATTCAGGTGTAGCATTCTCAGCAGCCAAAGGTACTACTTGTCTAAAACTAATAATTTTCTTAGTTTTCTTAAACTGTTCTTAAATATTAGGATAGACATTATAAATACATCACAAAAACTACATAACGTCATAATCATCAAAAAATCAGTGTTTAAATATTGTTGTATCATGATACACTGGTACCATATTTCGGCAGAATTTCAGTAGCTTTATTCATTTCAGTAGCTACTGAGCTACGACGAACTCACCAACATCATCCCTGAACTGGCCTTCTCCTTGTTAGTAACAGGCAGTGGGTTCGAGTCTTGCCAGTGACATTTCAGTTTAGTGATTAATTTATAATTTCTATCCTAATATTTTAAAAGTAACATACATATAGCATCACGCCTTTTTCCCCGAAGGGATAGGCAGAGGTGTGCAAACACACCCACATCTCGCCAGCTATGTTAGGTCCCATGTAATAGGGGCGAGCCTATTGCCATTTACCGGGCACAAGTTCCAGACTCTGGGATAATTATCTGGATAAAATTCTAAAGAGAATTATACATTATCCACCAGACCCGGGAATCGAACCCGAGACCTCGAGTGTGGCAGTCCTTATATAGTACCATTGTGCCACCGAGGTAGTCAGTGCCAGTAGGTAAAATTAACATAATTTAAATTAAAAGCTGATTCACCAAAGTTAAAAAAGTCTTATCATTTTACAGGGTTGGATTTAAACTGGTGTAAAGCACCTGATGCTGGTCTACCTAAACCTGACAAGGTGTTCTTCCTCACCATGCCATTTGAGAAAATACTGCAACGGAATGGGTTTGGTAATGAACGGTCAGTATTCTTCTATTAAAAGTAAAAGCAATAGGCTTGACATTGCATAGTTATAAAAGTCATAGCTTGTCCTGTATGGGACCAACAAAACTGTGTGGGTGGGTATTCAAGTACAATATTTATTAATAGAGCTTCATTCAACAGACAGAAAAATAAAATAAATAAATAAACTGTACCCAGAAATAATTTCTTTCCTATTACAGATATGAGGTGTTAAAATTCCAAAGGGAAGTGTCAGACTTGTTCATGGAACTGAAAGAAGATAATTGGGAAATATTGAATGCCGACAGGTCACTATTTTAGTTGTTCTTAAATTTACTACCACATGTTGTATTTATGTGACACCGACTGCTCTAATACACAAAAATACACATCAAACATTGACACCTTTCCCACCCTTTTTTTCGGAGTTCGCTAAAAACAGAGGAGTAATTTTGTCGAAAAGTTTCGCGCCATTTACAGCGATCGTCAACTTAATCAATATTATCGATTTTTGACACTTGAAAAATGTGTTAATTTGGTTATGTGAAGGAGATATCCTGTGCACCCGCTGACAAGACGAAACAAGAGCAATTTATATTCCCCAGAAATGGCAATAGGGGTGTAACAAATTGGCGAAATGTGGGTGTAAAACGCGCACCTGTCTACCCCTACGGGGATGGAGACTTGATTTGTGCCTGTCTGTCTAAATTAGGAAAACTAACCATAATAACTCAATCTAGATATTATAAAGTATAAAGCAAAGGTCCGAGCATTCCTCCTGTTAGGGAAAGGCCGTGGGTTCGAGTCCTGCCAATAACATTTCAGTTTTTGTGATTAATAAATTCTATCTAATTAAAATGTTTGTATTTCCAATAAACAGGTCTATCGAATGAGTTACATTATGACTGAGTAGTATCATCATTCACCGAGCCTTTTCCCAACTAAAGTTGGGATCGGCTTTCCAGTCTAACTGCGATTCGGCTGAACATCGATATTTTCCGTGAAGCGACTGCCATCTGACCTCCACAACCCATGGGCGACATCGAAGTTCTGTAGTTAGACCGGTCGGATTTTTGATATAGGGCTCCAACTACCCCTAACGACTGCCATAGATGTTTGTATGACAACCGGGACCGACGGCTTAACGTGCTATCCGAGCCACGGAGGGGACTCAGTGTCTTAAGAAATGGTCACCCATCCTAAAACCGGCCTGACTCGATGTTGCTTAACCTTTGCAATGTGTTATCATTGTCGGTTACCACTAGACCACGAGCCCATCCTGAGTAGTATAATAATCGTAATTCATTCATTTCTTGCAGGTCAATAGACAGCATACAAGAAGACCTTCTTGAGCAAACATTGAGTGTATTGGATGGTGTTGTAGATAAACCTATAGAAAAGATTTGGACTAATGTAGAAGGATAATCTTTTAAATAAGCGAGAAAGTGCTTTAAGTTAGTCAAGCTGAACTTATAACATTCACGGTTAAACTTATAACATTGAAACACAGCACCAATGTATCTACTAACAAGTTAAGTCTAGTAACAAAATATTCCGCAGTGTCTGTCTGTCTGTTCATATATATTATAATTTATAACGAGTGAAGCCGTCTGTTAGTTACTTAATACAGTAGGTAAGAAATAAAAATTTAATATGTTTAAATCAGTTTATTTCTTTTGAACTGATTGCAATAACAGTTTAGCACCTTCTGAAGATTGCTTTAGAATATTAAGATGTGGTTTGATTTTCTTCTTGAGTAAGATAGCGACCTCATCCTTATTGCTTTCAATCAGTTTCAAAAGGAAGAAACAACCTCTATTCGTAGGCAGCCACATCTGGATCTGAAAACATTACCTCATAATACTATCTGTAGAAATAAAATGGTTTGTAAAATACATTAAATTTTATTAAAAATGATATATAATTTTAATAGTACATATTACACACACAAAATCAAGTTCCCAATAGAATAGACAAAGGCATTTATTACAATCTCATTTCAACAATAATTTCTAAAAGATTTTTTAATCACTAGCACTACAGAATTACTGGCAAATTGTGGGTGTGTGATGCACCTCTGCCTACCCGCCGGGGATATAGGCGAGATGTGTCTGTGTATCATCAAAAGTGTTCTATTCTACTACAGTTTTACATTATTTTTAAGCTATTGCATATGTAAGGTATTGCGAGTCAATGAAACTATTGAGATTGTTTTTGGTAATGACTATAATATCTGACTGATTGACTGAACTTATAATAAAGTTATATCTAGGCTTAAATATTACTTGCAAACAAAGGAAATTGTACATGTGCAAGGTGCGGTGAACATCTCAGGTATGTGCTTATTGACCGAGCGAGTGAAGCCTCTCAGTTTTAACTCGAGGACTGGCCGTTTTGACGTTGTTGGTATGTGTGTCAGTTCCGGTCTACAGGCCGCATTTTTCAGCCGATTTTCATGAAATTTGGCACAAGTGTTCTTTGTGGGATTTTTCGATTGGGGGGAAAATGCGAAAATAACGCGAGGTATACTGTTCACAGAACCACTAGTATCTATTTACTTTAGTGCACATACCGAATTAATATTATAATCTGCTGAGGTAGCAATGACGGAATATTATACAAGTAATGTTCTTTGGCTTTGCCATATAAGGAATATGAAAATTTCCCCCGGAAGTGGGAACATTACTTCTCTGCCTCCATTATCTCATCCTCTACCTTTCCAAAACGTTGATTGGATGAATTTATGAAAACTTTACAAGAACTTACAGCATCATCCTCCAAGTATTCAGCCACAGCTTGACCCAAAGTGTCTCCATCCTTATCTTTGTCCAGTACAGCCAGTTTCTTCAAGCACATATGGATACCCGCGTCTTCGACCGCTAACACCTCTTTACCATCAGCAGTACTGATCTTCCAGTCAGACCGACATATCACTTTGGCAAATGATTCTAAAATCTCCTTGGTGGATTCTGTGAAAGGTGAAAGCATTATAGATGTAACATAAGTTTGTTTTAATTAATTGACCGAGAAAGCGGAGCATCTTCATTTTGAGACTGGAAACTTTTGCTTTTGTCCATCTGTATGTATATTGTATGTGTGTTCAGAGTTATTGGTCTAATTTTTTGTCCAATCTCCATGAAGCTATTGTTCCTTGATTTATACAATTGGTTTATTGTAAGCTTTTTTTCGATTGGACGGTAATGCTCAAATAATGTTTGCAAGGTATATTTTACAGGTTTAAGGTTGTTACTTCTGAATGGATTTTAATAAAGTTGATGTATAGATGACACTGTTTCTCCGACAACGGCTACTAGTGGGTATTAGAACTACTCACCAATAGAAAGTACAGCTACTGCCAGTAGCATATTGGCTTTGCTACTGAGCCAAGACTCGGGGTCAGTTTGCAAGTCTTCCTTCAAAGCCGGCAGTATAGCCTCCCTGAGCTCGGCCACTCTCACTTCTGTGTCTTTCTTAGACGTTCCACTTTTAGCACCTTCTTCTAACATCTTTATGAAGCTAGGATGAAACGCTCCGGAATCTTTTGGTTTGACAAGCCAATGTAAGGTCTACAAAAAAATATTTTATAAGTAAGTAGGTACCAGTATTTGCTTCTATGTAAAACACGTTCTAAAATAAATGTTTTGAGTGAAAGTTATTGTAGTTCGTAAGCCTGTGCTAGTATTTCTTTTAGAACATGACAATAACGATAGACCTGATTACTTGGAGTCAGAAATAATGACTTTTCTCTCTCATTTCCACATTAGGTTATAGGAGTTCGTAGGGCTGATTTTGATACAATAAATAATGGAGATACAGTATCCGGATAGATAATGCTATGGTTTACATATCGGATAAGACAGGGTGATTCAGGGTGAAACGGGTAGGGGAAATCTAAACCACAAACCGGCTATGTTTTTATCCCAGTAATGTGTTCCAGTGGGAATTAAAAACGAGAAAACTATATCAGCTAGTCTATTTATTAATTACTTACCATATTGCCCCAATGATCTTTAGCTATATCCTTCAAATTGGTGGCGATTGTCGAAACGATGGCCTTCTTCACCAGTACTGTGTCGTCCACTGAGTCGAATATAGCGATCAGTAGTCGGTAGCCAGTCTTGTGCTTGCTGAGGGCTACTGCATGCTCTTTCACCACTTTCAATATCGTCTGTAATAGTAGGTAACTTACTTAATTATCGTAATGAAAGTAAAATTACAGTTGTATACTTAATTATTTTGCTAACTTTCAGTCAAGGTTCAAACATGCATTTCCATTATTATAATGCAATAACTTGACTACATGCTGATGCCATGAAATTTATGTGCAACTAATGTGAAAAAAGTATAACACGGTTGATGTCTGACTGACCTTTTTATCTCTATTAGTGCCTTGCCACACGCAGATGCTGGCCGCATTAACTCCGGGCAGTGAGTTACTGACTGGCACTATCAGTGGGCTAAGTGTTGAGATCAGCTCGGTACGATCCTCCGCACTACACTCTCGAATATAGTCATATAGGATTGAATGGAATAGTCTGAAAATTATTACACAAATAGTTACCTAGCTTTCTTTTTAGGGTGCCGTACCCAAAAGGTAAAACGGGAATCCTATTACTGAGACTTCGCTGGCCGTTCATCCGTCCTTCTGTCTCGGGCTGTATCTAATGGTTAGAAAGTTGAAATTTTCACAGATAATGTTTCTGTTGCCTCTATAACAACAAATACTAAAAACAGAACATAATAACTATTTAAGGGGGCTCCCATACAACAAACGTGATATTTTTCGCGGGTTTTGGTACGGAACCCTTTGTGCGCGAGTCCGACTCGCATTTGGGACGGTTTTTAAATATCCACCTTTAAGTCCATTGCCGAGCGTTCCCCGGTTGGTTATAACACGTGTGCGATAAGTTGATACCTGATCACTGTGATGACAACGGCGTGTATTTGGACAAGTAAAAAACAATATTGAGCTTCAGTACGAGATCTGCCCTAATTTTTTTACTTATAGCTTCTGTTGTTCTTGGAAACAGTACAACTTTAGAGGTTTATGTATGGATTAATGACTTAAAGTGATTCAAGAACAAGTCTCATCTTATCGCGCACAAGTACTAGTAGATATTTATTTTACTCAGGTATTGTTATACTTACTCTCCATCATGAAGGTTTTTATCTAAAATCTTCTGTATGTTGGCTTTGCAAGCTTGAAGTATGGCGGTTCTCATCTCAGGACTGTCCTTGTAGGTATCGCTAATTGTCTTTACTTTATCATCTTTTGACTGGAACACGAAAGAGCATAATTCTAATTTTTTTAAGGAGGCTTTGACAAGTCTAACCAGTAATGACATCCTTATAGTATCCATACTATTTATTACACTACCTTTTATCCCTAGTGCTTTTATGCCAGAGCTAAATCTTGATCATAGATAACAAAATCTTGTAGACTACGTTACATATTTTTTACAGAAACCACATTTTTATTCCCAAAGAGATATGTATATAGAGGCGTCTATTACGCTCACATTTCGCTAGTCACTGCGAATCCCACATAAAGCGGTGAGCCTATTACCGTCTCCAGGCTCTTTAAGCTCCCCGCCGGGCGCCACTGGAAATGCGCCGTGCTTACCAGAGGCAATAGGGAATGGATGTAGGTGCAGCCAGAATACAAAAAAGGTTCTTTGAACACCTATTCTTGCTAGTACATCATCTATTGGTCAGCAGGTGGACCTTGTGCAGGTGAAGATGAACTAGGCCATGGAGATATTGATAAAGTCCCTCAGTACCCTCTTCTCCTCTTCAGGGATGTATAAAGCCAAATTTTTTAAATATTACCTGAAATATTGTTTATTTATACTTACATTTTTGTAAATATCTCCATAGAATTCTTGTTGCATATGAGACTTCTCTTTCTTTGTAGCAATTTCACCGTAAGCATAGTCTAAAACAGGGGCACTAATAGTGTGAGTAGCCAGTGATACAATGTGACCATAGAACTTCTTTACCACTTCATGGCGTATGAACTCCGTACCATACTTAAGTATACGTTTAACAGCATGTTGTGAATACTTAGACTGTACCATCTGAACAATAATGTCCAGAACCTCCTCGGCAATCTCGTTTCTGATATCAGCTTCACTGTGTTTCAGCAATACTTGGATAACACGACTCAAATCATGTGTGAGTGCTATCGATTTGTAGTGATTTTTTAATAAACAGTGTAATTCTTTGCATGATCTCTTTCTGACATCTTCTTTAAGAACTTTTCTGAAAAAAAATTAAAGTGATAAAAATGCTAAATACCACTAAAATACCACCAAAACAAAATAATAATAAATAGAATAAACCTACCTTTGTATCTGTGCTGCGAGTACCTTTGCCTTGTGTGAAACTTCAAACACTTCAGCTGTGGCTTTAGCCTTACGTCTTGTGAGTCTTAGCTCTTTCTTTTCCTTCTTCATCTCAGACCACTTGGGTTTTTCACCTGGCACATTATCATTTTTAGAAAAAGGTTGTCCATCCTTGCCTGAGCCAGGTTTAGCAAATTTATTTGGTCCCTTGTATCCTTCTTTCTTACTTGCACCAGGTGGTCCAAATTTCTTCGAGCCTTTAAATCCATCTTTTTTACCCGCACCACCTTTATTGAAGGGTTTAATTCCATCCTTTTTAAAACCTTTGGTCTTCTTTGTAATTTCACTATCATTTTGTTCTACCTTAGAGTCAGTTTTGTTAGAATTATTTTCCTTGTTGAACTTCTTTTTCTTTGCCAGTGTATCCGGGCCAGTGTTGTTTTTCCTTTTTACTTTCTGCATCTTATGCAAATTATTATATAGCACACAAGGTTATAAAAAATTATCCTTCAAATTATAAAATATCTGTTCACTTACACTTATTGCTTAATATTCTCTGATCGTACTGTACTAGTGTACTTTTATGGAATTTAAACAACGGCAGCGTTCAAGCCATGCGTGTGTTGTCAACTTTGCTTTTTTTACAAGCAAGCATGCATGCCCATATTGCCCCATATGCCATGTGACACTTGACATTGATGGTCTGGTAATTTTGACTTGACACTGCATCATGTTTTTTTAATGAAACAAGAGTTTTTAGGATCGTAAAAAGATTTATTTATTTTATATTTATTTTATATTTTACTTTAAGATCTATCATTACAAGCCACAAGGAGTTGAAGTCATAAGGTGTCCGTGTCTGTTTTCGAAACCTAGGCTTTGTCTCTAACCACGAATATAATTATTTTGTTCATTGTGTTATGTATGTCGTCTGTTGGATATTTTTTTTTGTTTCTACAGCAGTTCTTGACGCAACAAGAAGTTTAAAATTAAATAACGAAAGAACCCCTAAATTAATTAAAAAAAGGAAATTTGACAAGTATTGATTCTGGTATCCTGAAATGTCCTGAATCTGTGAATCTGACAACTGACACACTGTGACACTTATATACTCTTTATAAGTACATAGGTACATAAATTTATTTTGTTTACTTATGTACCTATTTAAGGTATACTTTATTTTGCATTCTGCATTGCGCTAATGGCATTTTGACCTTGCATATAAAAAAATATGCAAGGAATAAGAAATCACATATAAATAAATAATATGAAGCAAGAAGTTTATTATATTTCATAAGTTATGGAAACGTGGGCATAGAAACGACGACTGTATTTGCGTATATTGTGTAATATTATTCAAAAACTACTTTTAAACGTTGGTTATATTATATATTCAAAGCTTATAAATGAAAAAGATTAAGTCGTGAAATTTATTTTTATGATATATCAACAATGGTAGATATTAACAAGTATCTGGAAAACCAATTGGCTCTCGCGAAACAGCGGACTGAATCAAAAAACCGGCAAGACAATAGGATTTCTGATAAAAGTAAAGCTGCCGCTGAATTTCTTGGAAATAAGCAGACGAAAAAGTTAGGTAAGCGATCCTCCGTGTCCCAACGTAGTGAGGATATCCCAAGTACGTCTACAGAGAAGGATTCTGAGGAAGAATATTTACCATCTGGAGATGACAGTGATACTGGAACAGGATGCAATACTTCTCTTCCATCATCATCACATACTCATCATAATTTAAAAAGGATTATAGATGATGGTGACATTAATTCTTATAATGAGAGAATTGAAAATTGGAAACAGAATTTGGCTGCAGCAAAATCCAGTGTATATGCAGGAGAAAACATGACAGCCGATATTCAGTACATACTAGACAATAATAAAGATCCTGAAAGTCTTCATGAATTACAAAATGGTATGTCTGTGCCCAACTATATTTGGAGACAGCTGTACAAGTTCCAAAGAATTGGAGTAAAATGGTTGTGGGAACTTCATCAAGTTGATTCCGGTGGGCTACTCGGTGATGAGATGGGTTTGGGAAAGACAATACAAATAATTGCCTTTCTCGCTGGTCTGTCTAAAACAGATTCAGGCAAGTGGAATGGTCTCGGCCCATCTATTATTGTGGCCCCAGCAACAGTTATCTATCAATGGGTCTCTCATTTTCACTTCTGGTGTCCATATTTGCGAGTAGCAGTCCTTCACCATACTGGGTCCCATTCTGGCAATCATAATAAGTTAATAAGAGATTTACATAACACTCATGGCATACTGTTGATTACATATGCTGGTGTAGTGAAATATAATAAAGAGTTAGTGGAAAGAAAATGGCATTACGTACTCTTGGATGAGGGTCACAAAATTAGAAATCCAGATACACAAGTAAGTAAGCTGGTCAAAAAGTTTGATACACCACATAAAATTCTCATAACAGGGTCGCCTATGCAAAATAGTTTACAAGAATTGTGGTCCCTATTTGATTTCATGAGACCTGGCTTACTAGGTACTTATACCGCATTCATGGATTATTTTGCAACACCTATAACACAGGGTGGTTATGCGAATGCTAGTGAATATCAAGAAGCTACAGCTCTAGAAATAGCTAAGGCATTGAAACAATTGATTACACCTTACATGTTGAGGAGAACGAAGGCAGAGGTCCAAGAACATATAAAACTGCCAGAAAAGAATGAGCAGGTCTTGTTCTGTGCTACTACCCAAGAACAAAGGGATTTATACATGGGGTATCTAATGAGTAACACTGTTAGAAGTATTTTGGATAAAGAAAGTAGATATGGCGATCCTATTAGAGCTAGAATACTTGTTGCTTTATCAACATTACGAAAGATCTGCAATCATCCAGATATGTACTTATATGAAGCTCATGAAGAGAGTGAAGAAATTGATACTGAAAAGTTTGGCAGCTATAAGAGGTCTGGTAAGATGCTTGTTGTGAATTCACTATTGAAGATTTGGAAGAAACAAGGACATAGAGCTTTAATATTCTCCCAGTCCAGAGGTATGCTATGTTTATTAGAGCAGTATTTACATTTACATGGATACAAATTTATAAGAATGGATGGGACTGTAAATGTGGGACAACGACAGAACATGATTAAAACATTTAATGATAATCCTGAGTATAATGTATTTTTAGCCACAACAAGAGTCGGTGGACTAGGTGTAAATTTAACAGGTGCTGACAGAGTAATTATTTATGATCCTGATTGGAATCCTGCTACTGATGATCAAGCCAAGGAAAGAGCTTGGAGAATAGGTCAAAGAAAAAATGTAACTGTTTACAGACTTCTCACAGCAGGCACAATAGAAGAAAAGATATATCAAAGACAGATTTTTAAACATTTTCTTAGTAATAAAATATTGGTAGACCCTAATCAAAGAAATGTTTTGACTACAAGCACACTTCAAGGTTTATTTACATTGGAAGAACCAAACTGTGAAGGAGATACAGAGACAGCAACCTTATTTAAACACACAAAAATAAACGTTGATAGTGGTATTAAACCTGAGCACAAAGAAGCTACAGGTTCACAAAAACGAATTGAAGCAATGAGAAAAATGGCCAAAGAAATAAGTAAAAGAATATCTAAGAATGTCAAGAACTCACAAGATGAAAAAGATCCACGAGAGGAGTATAAAAAGAAACGAGATCTCTTATTGAACCCACCAAAAATTGAAGAACCAGAAATTAATATAGTTGATGATCAAGCTACCAATGTTGGGTTTGAGGCAGTTCTGTCTGAAATAGACATAGTTAATATGCACACCAAGCAAGATTATGAAGAAAATTTATTAAAAAATGTTTTAAATAGTCAAGAAAATGACAATTCTGAAGGGAAAACAAATGATGCAGAACTTGAACTTAATAATAAAAGTGATGGTGAAATTTCAGATTGTGATAACAATGAAGAAAAAGAAGAATGTCTTAAAGAAACTAAACCTGAAAGAGATAAAGTAGACAAAAGCATAAAAGTGGAGAAAAATAATGAACTAAATGAGGATGCCAAGAAGAGCCGCAAACGGAAATATGCTAATGAATCAGAAACTGAAGTAGAAAACATAGTAGCTATAAAAAAAGTAAAAAAGAAAAAGCACAAAAGGGATAAAGAACATAAAAATGATGATGATTATGTTCTAAGCAAACTTTTTGCTAAAGCTAATGTTAAGAGTGCTCTACAACATGATGTTGTTGTTGGATTAGCTGAGAAAGAGAAAAGGCATAGAATTAAGGAAGAAGCTGTAAAGAAAGCTAAAAATGCAGTTAGAGCTATAAGACAGTCATCTAAATAGATAGTTATCATTAAAATCAATGTTGTCATTCCAGGTTTTTTATATTTTTTTTCTATTTGCAATAAAGAGTAATTTTAATAATAAAATGTTATTTTTATTTTATTTTATAGGGACAACAAACAGTTACGATATAATGTAGTTATAATAATTCAAAATTAACATTTATAAAAGTATACAATATCGCAACCCTCAATACCTCCAGATACTGGCGCCGGTCCTCTAAACTAACAATCCTATACTCACTCAGGAGTTGTGAGTATGACAAACAACACCTAGACCTATGGCACCGGTAATACATAGCACGCAGAAACCTGCGTTGGACGTGTCCCTTCGTCCAGCATATTCACCATGGAATCCTGATATTTCATGAATCCCAAAAAATAGTGCTGAAATACTTAAGAAATTACAGCCATAGTTCGATGAGTATGCTGGACGAAGGTTTCGCCCAGCATACTCACCTCCGTTTGTGGAATCTGTGTACGCTTCAACCATAATTCATACTTAAAAAAATTGTACCCAAATAGTGCCAAATTTAGCCCAAAAAGAAAAAAACTTTGCTCTAATAACTCCGGAGTTATAGGCTTCGTTCAGTGAGTATGCTGGGCGTAGGTTCTACGCCCAGCATACTCACTTCACTACGCGAATACCGAACGAGCTATAGGTACAATATACGGCTTAAAAAATTGTGCTTGAAATAGTACCCAATTTTCGCTTGACTTTTGACCTAGAAAACCATTAAATTTAATTGTAAACTTTTACATAACATTAGATTTAGTACAGTCGAGTTCAAAACTTTCTAATAACTTACATTTTGTATAACAATTTTTAAACCCTCGACGCAAAAACGACGGAAATTTGACGTGTCTGTGTTTATGTGTGTGTGTCTGTGACATCGTAGCTCCCGAAAGGATGATCCGATTTGAATTTTGTCTTTTTTTGTAAGGTGAATTAGTCGGGAGTGTTCTTAGCTATATGTGATGAAAATCGGTTCAGTCGTTTAAAAGATACGGGGAGATGAGATGGAAATAAAACAACAATTTGCCGATAAAAGCATGAAACGCACAAAGCGTTATTTTGTTCTAGAGCGGCATGCAGCAATTTGTATTTTATTGAGCGGAGCGGAGTGAAGCGGAGCTCAATCTTAGGCGACAAGTGTGCGTCTACTCCTAAATCGTTAAAAATAAATCGTTTGTGCGTCTACTACTCCGAAACGGCTCGACCGATTTTGACCAAATTTGGCATGCTGGTCGACATCATACCCGGGAGTGCATATATCTGAAATCATGAAAATAGACCTGACCACGGATGAATAATCACCGAAAATGTCCTGGACATCGACGATTTAACATTTAGCTAGAAATTCCAAAATTGGCACGCGCGTACAAGACATGAAGCTGGTCGGTTCGGAAAAACGATTTTCGAAATCGGATGCACCATCGAGGAATAATCACCGAAAAACCAGATCATTAAATGGTTGCCATGGAAACACGTGCGTCAACAATGAAAATAGATTTTTTTTCAATCGATTAATTAATTGAAGTGTTTTTTCTGATTCTGATATGTAATAAAAAGGCCAATTTTACTAAATTATTATGATATTATAATTATTAATTAATTATTTCTGTGATATGCTTGTGATCATAAAATAACTTATTTTGATAAGTATTAATCTGTTGTTATTTAAATAACTACTCAAAAATGAACATGCTGAAAAATACTTTAATAAAAGCATATATATCTACTAAAATATAAAAAAAAAGAGATATGGTACTTATAGCCGACTTTTTGTAGAATTAGTT
Source organism: Nudaria mundana (assembly GCA_963556515.1). Classification (NCBI taxonomy): domain Eukaryota; kingdom Metazoa; phylum Arthropoda; class Insecta; order Lepidoptera; family Erebidae; genus Nudaria; species Nudaria mundana. Next base: position 19,724,833 of record OY748294.1, read on the forward strand.
AAGTTAAATAAAATTTCCAAACATTGTTTTCCATTATAATCGTCTGTTTAGACGCAAATGCAAAAATCAGTATTTTAAGAGGTGTTTTTGACACGCTAAACATATACCTTTACGTGGTATCTCGGCACATTTAAACATGATATCAATATAATTTATAGTCTATAGCACTCAGAGTAATTCTGAAAGAATTTTTAAAATCGGTTCAGTAGATCCGGAGATTACCCATACACATTTTATTTTGCATTTGATTACCTACACATTATTATGATACTAGTTAATGTAGATTAAGATATTAAATGAAGTGAAGTTAGCTTGAAAAATAATGTCGCTGTTTTTACACTGAACTACGGGTATCTATGTATTAAGTTTACGGAATTGACACTAAAAAAATCTTTATACATAGGGCTCACTAAAAGTTTTGCACTTCTAGCTAATCGGAACTATTTTAATTTCGAATGTTATATTTTTTTAAACGTTGCAACCTTTTTAGTAATAAAAAAAAAACATATGGCGGGAAATCATTTGTCAATTGTTTTTTATCACACATCAAAGTTCTACGTATGCAACGAAAATGGAATTAGTCGAAAAGATTTTAGAGCGATGATTTTTTATGATTTTAAAAGTTATCTCTCTCTCTGCAAGACTGTTCCGCTCGTCTTCAAAATGCTTTTGGGAGAGAAGCACCTTGTTTGAGCACCGTGAGGCGATGGTTTGCTGAACTTGAGAGAGGTCGAGTTTCTTTACATGACGAATTTCGTGAAGGTCGGCATTCAACTGCCGTCAACGAAAATAATGTGGCTACTGTTAAGTGGTTAATTGAAGAAAACCCGCGGATTACCTATGAGACAATTCGAAGACTATTTTTTTTTCTCAGCTACGGGTCCCATCTGTACAATTCCACTCGAAGATCAAAAGAGTGTTAATGCCGAGTGGTGTTCTAGCATTCGTTTATCCAGGGTGATAGAAAAAGATCGCGAAAGACGACCCAAAAGCCGCGTTCTCCTACATCATGACCAGTGGCGAACGTTCCATACATTCCCATAAGCCCGGAATTCCCTAAAACATTTCAAAATAATATAATAAAATAATATTGTGTATTGTAATATTGACTCTAAAAACTTTCGAACGGTTATTTCAAAATTTCACGCGCTAAGGTCAATCGCCTATACCGACTAACCGTTCCATGCGTTGTGATACTCTGTACGGTGTTGAGCGTGCGGATGCCATCTCGCTCGCACAAGTTGTAAGTAGACGCAATGCATGCCCGTTATAATCGGGCTTGCATTTTCTCTTTCACACCTATGGATATTTTCGCTAGCATACCACAACACTTCGTAGGTTGTTATAGCAAAATCTGCCTGCCAAAAAGCCTGGTTTTGCTCTGAAGTTCGTCGCACATCGGTTGCGTGGCGACCTATGCTATGTTCGCGTTTGTTTTCTTCAGTTTCGCGTAGTAATTTGCTTTTTAGAGTTGGTGATTATTTCAAAATTGTTTTTTATTGTTTAAAAGTTGTGAATTAGTTTATTTGAGTGTTAAATATGGAAGAAATTGTGCCTTGTGATGATTTGAGGTGCTGTAACGTTTTATTAAAAGACCAAAGGGTAAAATCATTAAGTTTTGATCAAAGAAAGTCGTTAGTTGTTTCTCCTAAACCAACGCCAGATTTTTGTATTTCTAAAGGTAAGTAAAACTCATAAATGTCAGTTTAATAGAACTGTTTACAAAACCACTTGGATTACTGGATATTATCGTTCGAAAAAAATATGCAACACCAGCAATATAATTTATTGGAATGTGAATTCCAATAAATTATATTGCTGGTGTTGCATATTTTTTTCGAACGATAATAGCCCATGGAATACTACGGGTTACGAAGATTTAAATAATTTAAGTACCTCAATAAAAAGACATTCTCAATCACAAAAACATTTGAGTGCATTAACCCTTTCAGACCTGAATTATTTTTTTTTCTTACAGAGATGTAATAATTTTTTCCTAGTGAATATATATATAAAGAACTCTGAAAAAATTATAATAAAAAATCATGCTGTTTTGGTTATAGAGAAAATAGGAGTTTTCTTTATGTCCTCAAATGCGGACATCCGTACTTGGCAATAATATTTATATTATACAGGAAATTCACAGTTTTAGATTAAAACTCGTTTTTTACCAACTTGTACTTAACGTGTTTATTAAAAAAATATAAAAATACAACAAAGCTTTACTTCTCATTACAAATTAAAATAAAATCTTCTCTAATTTTGATAGGAACCATGGCGTTACAATCAGTCTACTATATTTATAACAGGCACGTAACATCGACAAACCTTATAGCTACATTTAAGTATGGAATGAAGCAGAAGCAGCTAAGAAGCAGTTTTTATCTTTGGTTAGGCACAAGTGTACTTTGCATTTTATGCATTTTATACGGGACACATTTTATTACAACCAAACATTTTGCAGCGGGTTCCAGATCCGTTATCATGTGCAGGAAAATGACCTACACAATCATGAGCAATTTCAGTGGCAGGTCGAATTTCTCCGGGTTTCCTTGGAATAATTGGTGGCGCAGGGCTTCCACTTGGACGACCTCTTTTAGCTGTTATCATTTTATTCCGTAGAACTAAACCCTCAGTTAGTTGGCGTCGAAAATGAAGTAAACTGAGCTGCTTGTTTTTGGGAACTCTAAGTAAATCACAATCGTTTTGATAGTCACCGAAAGCTTGAACTACTGCCAAATCTGATGCATGAAAATTCATGCGAAGGGGCCATTTCTTAGATTTTATAAAAGTTCTATAGTAGCTCCTACGTTGATCAAGCAAGTCGACTCCTCCCATTGAATGATTGTATTTCCTAACTATCTCCGGCCTTTCAACTTCAACATAGCGTTTGTCCTTCTTACACCATCTTTTCACAATATCAGTTTCCCCAATGCCAATAAAATTAGAGGCTATATGGGTAGGTTTGTTATCCAACCATTTCACTAAAGTAACATGTTCATCCAAGTTGCTCACTTCTTGGGCAAAACCCCTAGGTTTTTTATTGATTTCTTTATCACTTAGTATTGATGGTTTTGCAAATCTGTTAACACGAGCGGTACAGGCGGCCATGATATTTTTTTTTTTCAAAATCTGAAGCAGGTGATAAGAAGAAAAATAATTATCGAAGTATAGTTCGTGGCCTAAGCTTTCTCCGATGCGTTTTATCAGGTGTAGTACTACAGATGCGCTATATCCAATTGTTTTTATGCAATTTTTATCTAGCTCTGGAGATGAACTTTGATAGAGTATGAAGTCATAAGCCTGGCCACGCTTTCCACATAAAAAAATAACTTTATACCCCATGGGCATGGTTTCCCTTTGATATATTGCTTAGCAGGATGCCTTCCTGTAAAAGGAATTATCTGCTCATCAACACAGAGCTCCCTTTCTAATGGCAACTCCAAGCACCGATTTCTGACTGCATCATAGATTGGTCGTACTTTATAAAATACATCTTGGCAACCTACAGGCATTTGGGTATTTGTCGACTAGGTGCAAATTGTTGCGTAGTTCGAAAAATCGATCTCTGGCCATGTTTTCAGTAAATAAGGGAATACTGATATTGGTTTCCCAGTACATTCTCAAGCATGGATACCCGAACACACCTGTAGCTATATGTAACCCGAATAGTACTTCCAACTCGTACACACGTAGGTTTAAACCTGAGTTTGCCTGACTGTACTGCATAAAGATTGGTCATTTCAGCCATTCTACAAAATAGTTCTTGAGGAATATACCTAAAATAGTAATCAACTGGGACTTGTAAAGTAGATGGTTCAATTACTATTGGTGGAAACCAATCACATGATATTGTATTTTGTAGCGCTGTATGTCTCCATCTAATTCCTTGTTTTGGTGTAAGATTTTCAAAAATACCTCCATGCGACGTCAATTCCGGCCCTGAGACTGCGGAAACATCAATTACTACTGCTGACTCAGTTTCAGCTGGGTTCACTTCTTCATCTTCAGAGTCAGTCGGGTAGATGACTTCTTGGTGCAGATGCACTACATCGGCACCAATACGAATATACCTTGATTCTCGTACAGGATAATTATTACCTCCGTCTTCATCATCGGAAGATAACACGAAGTCCGAGAAATTGCCATCTTCTAATGCAGCCAAAGCTTCTCGCGAGAACATCTTTATTATTCAATAGTACCCACATATATAGTTATTCTGAAAAAACAACAGTAAGAACACATAAAGATAAATTCTAAACTGTAGGTAATGTATTTTGATCTTCCATCTAAGTATTACAATAATGCCGCAAATTTATCGGTTGATCCGAATGTCCACATTTGAGGACATAACAAAAAGTCAAGTTTATGTATGTAAATTATCGATAAATAGGGTAAAAAATACATTAGACATCATAACAAAAACATATTTTATCCACACATATTTTTGTAATCACGTATATTTCACTAAATCATGTTATTTTGAAATAAAATAAACAGCTTACCTGCTCATGTCCAAACTTTGCTCGGTACTGATCGAAACTTGTCGAAATAACGACAATACACGATAAGAGATGGCGTTACCGGTACTTTTCAACAACGTTTTTACGTGAACAAATGAACACAATCGTGCGTAAGCGTGAATGTAATATATTTTGTACCATCGGATTTTTTAAACTTTATGTCCTCATTTGTGGACGCTAGGTCTGAAAGGGTTAAATTCTTTTACGAATTTCGGTAAACAGCGCATAGAAACTCACTTGTCACGCCAATTTGCTGAAGAAATTTCAAAAGGGCATGCAGTCCTCAGTTTATGAAGCTTCGCCCCTGATCATGACAATGACTCTTCACACACGGCCAACAAAACAAAGTCATTTTTAACTTCCGAAAAAGTACAACTAGTCACCCATCCTGCGCATAGCCCCGACCTAGCACGCTTGTGATTTCTGTATTTTCCCCAAAATCAAAGATTTAATGAGAGGTTTCACTTTTACCAACTCCGAAGAGGCAGTGATAGCGTTCAATCAGCACGTAGAAAACATGCTTTCAGATCTGTGGTCCTCCTGTTTTAAAAAATGGTTCGATCGCATGAAAAACTGTTTAAAATGTAAAGGAGATTATTTTGAAAAGCAATAAACATAATATTTTGGTTTTAACATAACATAACACAACATAAGTTAAGTAATAAGTTACGCAAAACTTACAGTGTGACCTACGTATTTCCTTTTTACAAATTTATCTATTCTACGAGTATTTATTTTATTGGCTGCAATAGACTATTAGTGCCCAGACATTTTTTTTGGGAAATATTTCACCCTACAAGCAATAAAGTAATACGAGTAGATTTCATTTATGCTTACAATTTCATTTAATTATAAAAAATAGACCAATCTCTAAATCCAACGTTGGACACTCTCAACCTCTGCCACATACTTCTGGTAAAACGGGTTCCAGATAGGGATAGGGACGGCATACTCCAACTTCGAGCGGTTTTAATAGTATACCGGGCGGCTACACGACTAGTCGCGCGGGGGCGAACAGGGCAATCGCCAGGGGCCTCGCGCAACGACCCAAGCAAAAAATAATAATTTTTTAAAAACAGTTTTTTTTTTATTTTTGTTTTAATATATAATATACATAAAACATAACGGTCAATTAAACTAAAGTTAGTCAACTATTTCATTTATTGAAATATATACGAGGGTGGATTGAAAAGTAATCGGCCTAACCAAGAAAATAAATACATAATAAATGAAATATATTTTTATTTTTCAACGTAATCACACATCCAGTTCAATGCACTTTTGCCATCTTCCCTTCCAAGCATTCAGCCCGTTGAAAAAAAATCATTCTTCCTGAGTCAAAATATGCGTCTACTGCTGCTTTGACCTCGTCATTTGTCAAAAATCTTTGACCTCTCAAGTGCTTTTTTAGGTAAGGGAACAGAAAAAGGTCTGACGGTGCCAGATTAGGTGAATAAGGTGGATGCGGTAACAGTTCAAAGCCACAATTGTGAATTTCTGCCATTGATTGGACGTGTGAACACGAGCGTTATCTTGATGAAACAGGATTTTTCTTCTGATCATTCCTGGAAGTTTTTCTTTTATTTCCTCTCGTAAACGACGTAGTAAGGTGCAGTAATAATCAGAGTTTATAGGCTGACCCCTTTCAAGATAATCACACCCTTCGAGTCCCAGAATACTGAAGCCATCACCCTACTTACTTGCTGACAAAATCGACTTAGCCTTTTTGGGGGGTGGTGAACCAGGTCTTTTCCACTGTTTTGATTGTTGTTTTGTTTCCGGTGTACAGTAATGAACCCATGTTCGTCCATAGTAACAAAACGATTCAAAAAATCACATTCATCAGCTTCAAATAACTCCAAACAGTCGCGTGCAATAGTCAATCGCATCCTTTTTTGCTCAACTGAAAGCAGTCGTGGAACCCACCTCGCAGACACCTTGTGGAAACCCAACACGTTGACTATTATATTTTGAGAACTTCATAAGAGATGCCTATAATCTCCACTATCTCTCTAATTTTCAATCTGCGGTCTCCCATAATTAAGTCGAGTATTTTTTCAAAATTTTTGACAGTAGTGGACGTGGAAGGCCTTCCAGAGCGGGGTTCGTCTTTCACACTCTCTCTACCACGCTTGAATTCTGCTATCCATTTTTTGACGGATGAATATGAAATAGCGCAATCCCCTAAAATGTACTGACCATATCATCATGGCTGGCTTTTGATGACAGCCCCTTCTTATGGAGGTACTTAATGACGGCATACTGCTCGATTTGCTCCATTTGCGGAAATGATGTCAGATTGCTTTGTTAATAAATTTATAAAATTAAAACTAATTATCGCACACGTTTCAAACTTCACACAATTACAGGTCTGAACTGAACTAAATAATGTGGGTAGATTTGATTTTTAGAACTAAATGGATCAGTGTTAGGCCGCCTACTTTTCAATCCACCCTCGTATCATACATACCTAATTGAACACTTGCCACCTTGGAATTATTTTGCTTGCAATGAGTTTAAAGTATTTACTGTACCGTGTACCGTACAACAACCAGACCTACCTATTTTCGCATCTCTTCATTTAATTACGTCCCCGTATGGGCGGCCACATTGATGACCAACAACGTGACTGTTTTAAACAGACAGTTGAAAGATCTTCAGCGGTCTGGCTAGATATTAAGAGGGTAACGCACGATCTCCTTAGGGGCTACATGTCTCTTAGTCGGAGCCCCTCCATGGGAGCAATGGCTCAAGGGGTTTCTGAAGCGGGACAACAGGCCTGCGAGAAATCGAGGCTCAGCGCTTCCAACTCAGCCAGGATCTCATGAAGATATGGAAGGTGCGGCTTTATCAACCACCACCATCGCAGCGGTAGGACCGATCATGGACGAGTGGCTGCACAGGCAGCACGGTGACCGGATCCATCGTGAGGTCACGTTCCAGTGTCAACACTGCGAGGGGTCTTTTGAAGGCACCGCACTCCACACGCGATGCGTGGGCGAGTCAGCACTGGGACCTCGTCGTGGGTCTAGGCGTGATTACCCTCTCAGTGGAAACCATGCTTTGAACCATGGTCTCCAGCGGGAGTAGGTGGAACGTGGCCGTGTCCTTCATCCAGCACGTCATGCTCGCGAAGGTGGCGGCCGAGAGGGAGAGGTAGCGTACCATCCCTGCTGCGTTCCGAAGTCGGTGGCCAGGGCGGCTCAGACTCATCTACGGTCAGCTGCAGTGCTGAAGCCCCACAGAACGCACATTTACTCACCGACGCTGGATAAAACCCGACCCCAATGATGCGGGATAAAACCCCACCCAACCCCAGACAAAGGCCACATAGTTGGCCAAAGTCCGCCAGCGCCACAGCGAATACTTTCGAGTGCGAACATAGGGCGCCCAGCAATGTAAGTAGGGGCGGCCGAAGCCTGGGCCACGGTATAATTCCTTCCCCACTTCTCTATGAAATACCTTTTGATGGGCTAAAATTATCCCTAGGTACTCGTAACTCAGGTATATAAGTTAGGTATCTTAAAATAGCACTAAATAGGCATCTATGCATATAATTTAAAGAATATTCTACAACTTTCTCAAAATATTGTACATGTCTTACTCGTATTAAATATTAACTTATTTGGTTGTTAATTACGATTTGTATTTTTTTGTTTATCAATGTAACATGGAATCTTACGTTTTCAAGTAATTAAAGTGTAAATTTTACTAAATAGCTCAAAATTGTACATAGGTAGTGATTAAAAAAAAATTTTTGATTGGAGTTTTTTTTCTTTTCTTTGCATTTTCTGAGAACATTTACCAATATGTATATAATGTAATATGTAATGTATATATTTTTTTACATTATCAGAAAGAAGAGATTTCTACGAACAAAAAACTCCCCGACTTTTTTTAAAAAGCTGATATTTTGACGCGAGAATTTTCGATTGAAAATTAGGGTGTTTTTTTGATAAGTCAAAATAAGGTGAAAAAATAAATATTTCAAATCAAAAAATTACAGTCTTTGGAACATAAAAAAGTAAGTTTTCACCAAATTTCGTGAAAAAAAAACTTGTTTTGTACAAGATAAAAATAAAAAACCAAAAACATGATTATTTGAATTTTTCACATAAATTTTGAGGTTATGTAAAAAAGTGTTTTTACAAAAGTTGTAGGTCTCTTTATTACCTACAACTTTGTCTTTTATTTTTTTTCCATAATACTTATAGTTTTGCCGGAAATCGAGATAAACCGTTTTTTACCCTTAATAACTCACCCCCTTCCACTTCCCGACCTCAGATCGCCCGTAAATTATTTTTCCCTTCATTTTTGTTATATTCTCTTCCTTTTTTAACGGGTTTCATCCTACTATTTTTTTTTTTGGTGTCAGAAATTATCGACCCTGGTCTATATGCCATTGCATAATTTATGAACTACAAGCTATGCGGCGCAAAGGGTTTGGGATTTTTCATACCCATGCCACAAATATAATTAATAAAAAAAAAGAAATGTCAAAGGTCTAGCGGAGCGAGCTGCCTACTCTGGGATTTATTATTTACTAATCTAGGAATATTATAGATTATTGCCCCATAAAGTTAAATATCTAATGCTGCAAATGTTGTTCAGGGCATTTAGTATGTTTGTGAGTGGTCTTTAGACGTGTATTTGTATTGCACCGCTAATATTGTACAAGTAGTAGAAGACTGATAAAATTTTGTTAGAATTTCAAGCTTTCTGTTTGAGGTTTAGTGTAAAGACGTTGGTGAGATGTCCAGACGTCCGAGGAAACAGCCACCAGGCTTTAATTTTAAACCTCCAGAAGAGCAGGTCGTGTAAGTGTCAACGATTTTGAAGGTTCCCTGGCGCAAGCAGCTCGGGTTTCTGAACTATTAATACTTTGTAATTTTATGTTAATGGTACTTTATAATGTCTCAATAGCTTCATAACATTATCTATTCTCTATTTTGTACACTCTGTATACTTACATAGAGACTTTTATATAAAAAGTAGTAGTTTACACATTTATCTTCTTATGAATAGTTCAAAACTTGTAAATGAAACATCCAAGTAATTAGCAAGTATAAATTATAGATTTTCCTCTACATATTTCAGTTACAAATTCCCATACAAGAATGTCAATGCAGGACTGACAAAATCAAGTTAAAATTTTGACATCCTCTGAAGTTTGATCAAAAATCAGAATTTACCATAAACCTGTGACATAGTATACTCGTCAGAGAGTTCAGTTTGAAATAGTTTATTTCAAATTTTATTGCAGCCAACCTCCAGGAAATTTAGACAAGCAGACTACAATCACTGTGGATGATAAAACCTTTACGGTCCATGCTGATGATTTAGTCAAGATCTGCGATCTGGGCCGAGGGGCGTATGGCATTGTTGAGAAGATGAAACACATCCCCAGTAACACCACTATGGCTGTCAAGGTATATGTTTTATTTGATTTTATATTTTTGGCTAGTTAGTGTAAAAAATAGCATTCGGTTCCTAGCGACGTGCAACAGTACAGCGCGACCCACTGCTTAGTATGGATTTGTATATGTAGCTGGAAATAGAATGCTACCAAAACCAACATTTGTCTTGATAATAATTTACATTAATTATATTACTGTTACAAGCGGCAAAATTGCTACTCAACGGGACCTAATGCATTTGGGGTAATACAATTTTGTCATTTACCTTCATTCATTAACTTTTTTTATATTCTTTGAAATTAGAACACGGTATCTAGTATATTGCTCACATGCCTGGCCTGATGTTGTTGTAGAACTCCTGTTTTATTGCTTATTATTTAAATGTTATTCTCATGCTTACCTGTGTTCTATATTGGTAGCAGGTAATTATAGGGTGGAACTTGTTTGTCACTGTCTCATTGAAGCAGTGGTATGAGTATGCTACTGCCGTCCCTGATCCTCCAGGTTCGATTCTAGGTCTTCTCAAATAATAAAGTTTATTAGTCGTCTTGAATCCATCCCATAGCCGAAGTATGCATGAAGCTTAGCATAAGTAAAGCTATAACTGAATGATCTTACTGATCATTTGAGTTCCTGAGAACTTAAGTAGGACACATTCACATATAGCTACAATGCACTATAATGGAAGTTGAGACTGGTAGTTATTTTCAACTACTCTGCTGTAAATATTTAGACGGCTATAGGATCAACATGTACTGCATAGAAAGACCCTTACAGGTTCGAGGGCGCAGACAGGTGGCAGCAAATGAGATTGATTAGAAACCATCTGTGCTGTGGGGCACTGAGGTCCTTATGCGGTATGTGTAAGCGACAAAACGACGCGAAGCGACTACACGACTATGCGACGCGTCCTACTATATTTTGGTTATTGCTTCTTGAATCATTGAAAAGTACAGCACAAAACAATTTCTACGAAAACTATGTTTTGGCGTTACCACGCGTCTCTCCGCAGAGTGCCACATAGACTGCAAGAAGAGTATGCCATTAGGTTGATAGTAGTCTTCGCTAACACAGGACACAGACTGTTCTGCTGGAAAAAGTTTCATCACTAAGTCCATCACTGTCGTGACGTGTCTGCGATGAACACAACTAAAGTAATAATTATTTAGATTTAGGCCACAAAATCTACTTTGTAGACTAGATGCTTCAGTATTCAATCACTTTCATAGGTTTCTGTTAATTTGTACGAAGTTAGATCAGATCTATAATATTTGTTGCTGCCTCAAAGAGTTATAGTATGTATGTTAGTGCAAATTTAAATTTTCACGTTTTTTTAAATTTATTTCTCTTGAATTCACCTATAAAGTAGTAAAGTAGTGGTTAAGTATAAAGTTTTTTTTTAATTTCAGAGAATCACAGCAACATTCAACAATCAGTCTCAGGAGCTCAAACGTCTGCTGATGGACCTCGACGTGTCGATGCGAGCCAGCGCGTGCCCCTACACGGTACACTTCTACGGCGCCATGTTCCGTGAAGGTGACGTTTGGATCTGCATGGAAGTCATGGACATGAGCCTCGACAAATTCTATACTAAAGTGTACAAGAACAATCGGACCATACCAGAAAATATTCTCGGCAAAATCGCATTCTCCGTCGTCAGCGCCCTCCACTACTTACACTCAAAGCTCAAAGTCATCCACAGAGATGTGAAACCTTCGAATATTTTGATTAACCGAATAGGTGAAGTGAAAATGTGTGACTTCGGTATATCCGGATACCTGGTGGACTCGGTCGCTAAGACTATTGACGCTGGTTGTAAGCCGTACATGGCGCCGGAGAGGATCGACCCGAGCGGCAACCCGGGTCAGTACGACATTCGCAGCGACGTGTGGTCGCTCGGTATCTCCATGATCGAGTTGGCCACAGGCACTTTCCCGTACAACACGTGGGGTACACCCTTCGAACAACTAAAACAAGTAGTCAAGGATGATCCACCACGGCTTCCTAGTGGAAGTTTCTCCGAGGAATTCGAGGAGTTGATAGTGAAATGTCTACAGAAGGACTACAAGCAGAGGCCGAACTATGATGCGTTGCTCATACACCCGTTCTGTCAGGAGCATAGTCAAAGAGAAACTGACGTGGCGTCGTTCGTACAAGAAATATTAGATTTACCAGACGACTCCTAGTGATAGGAACATATTACGTACCTATAAGTACAAGCGTTTACCGACTAACCATAATGTAGTTATGTTGAACAGATTTAAGTAATGTTATTAACCTTTAAATAATGTATTCTGTATAGGGTCGCGATGGCGCGGGCGTGCCATCCGAATGCGGCATTTTATTGGACGATAAGAAAATATTTATTTCGTCGACGAAATATGTTTGTTGAGTGCTCAGTAAAGGGTTTTGTTTAGGATCGTAGCAGTGATCGATGAGAGATGTAGAGTTGACTTCCGGGCGAACAAAAGGAATTGGTGTAACAAAAATAACTGTATGGTTTATTTAGCATCACAAAATTTATCTTAATTAAGTTTGAAATAAAAACTATTGTTTTCAATTTGTCCATTTCTTTTGTACTTACCTCCCCCTCAGTTGGATTAGTTTTCTTTTAAACCGCTTCCAAAAAAGGAGGACAAAATCCGACTGTTTTTTTCAAATATTTTGTTTAATTGGAAGCTCCTACTTCCCAAGTTTCAATTTGGTCCCATTCCGACAACTATTTGGTCCTATTTCGATAGTTGTGAAGTCGGTTGCTGGGTAAATTTTTGACGTGTATTTATTTATCTTGGGAATACATTATTATTAGTTGTAGCGAGTAGGCAAGCAGACTAAACGAAGCACCACCTCTGACGTCACATCATACAAGAAGGCGGTTCTAGTCCCTTCTACAAGCTTCTACCAGTTTCTACCTGCGCATACGCCGTAAGACACACCTAAGCGCTCCTGTACACGACGCCGCCGCCGCGCCGCCACCGTACCGCCGCCGCCACTTTGTACTGTGTATATGTGACGCGTACGCGCTGCCACCGTACCGCCGCCACGCCGTCGCCGCGCAAACTCGCGCCCTGCCGTTTCCCTAACCGTTTTGTTATTCCATTACCGGCTGACTGTGATAGTGCATGCGTATGAGTTTGTTAGTACCTAAACAATCATGGAAAGTTTTGATTACGAAATATTCATAACTTTAGTTGAGGAGAGGCAAGTGTTATGGGACAAAAAATTAGAAATTTATAAAGATAAGCGTAAATCTTTAAAAGCTTGGTTTGAAATCTGCCATATAATGATTGAGAATTTTGTGGAGCTATCCGATACCGTAGGAGGCGTTAGCATCGGCATCAAGCCCTCGATGAAGTACCTAGGGATCGTAGGTACTTGATAGCCGATGGAACTTCGGACCACCTTCCGAAGTTTGGTCCCCAAGGTGACGGGGACTCATGCCCAACGTAAAGGGACCCAACGCCTCCTGCATGAGACTTTACCTAGGGATCGTGCGGAGTATGGCTTTATACGGGGCTCCCGTATGGGCGGATAGATTGGCGGTCAGGGTGAACGCGACTCTGTTAAACAGACCACTGCGAACCTTGGCCGTCAAAACCATACGGGGGTACAGCACGATCTCCGGAGAGGCTGCATGTCTCCTAGCCGGGACCAGTCCATGGGACCTGGAAGCGAGAGCCCTTGCGTCATTGTTTCAATGGCACAAGGAGGCGCTGGAGAGGGACCACAGGCCTGCACACGAAAAATCGAGGAACAGCTGTCCCAACTCCGCCAGGATCTCATGGAGACTTGGAGGGTGCGACTTGAGCAACCAAAGTGGGGAACCACCGTCATCGCGGCGGTGAGACCGATCATGGACGAGTGGCTGCAGAGGCGGCATGGTGACCTCACGTATCGTGCGACACAGATCATTACCGGGCATGGATGCTTCGGTAGCTATCTGTTTCGCATCCATCGTGAGGTCACACCCCGGTGTCAACACTGCGAGGTGTCCGACGACGACACCGCACTCCACGCGTTGGTGGAGTGCTCACCGTGGGCGAGTCAGTGCCGGGACCTCGTAGTGGGTCTGGGCGTGGATATCCTCTCGCTGGAAACCATGCTCCAAGCCATGGTCTCCAGCGCGAGTAGGTGGAACGCGGCTGAGAGGGAGAGGGAGCGTACCCTCCCCGCTGAGTTCCGCAGTCAGCGGCCAGGGCGCCGCGGGCTCATCTACGCCCAGGACCACCGACCTCCATGATCGGGGCCTGAGGACGGCGGGATAGCCACCCGCCGTCCTTACAGAAGCAGGATAGAAGGGTCGCGTGCTGCGGGGCCTCATACCCACAGCACGCAATACTAATATACGGAATACTATATCTTCTATTTTTAATAAATCTGATAATTTGTCGAATGTCTTGATATTCATCCGAAAATAATCAAAAAAACTTGGCCCCATCTTTTCGTAGATCTTCATAAAGTGTATGAAATTCACCATATTATAACCTCCGCATCAGAATAGGATGTACCCACAACTTCCTTATGAACTTACGCCTTTCATTTTGCCATTTTCTGTACATATATGCCAAGAGCAACTTCTTTTTTTTGTGAAATTAGACATCTCAACAGTGTGATCTGTGTAGCTAGCAATGTATTACTAACAACTGTGTAGTGGTATGGTAAAATGAAGCGGCGGCGGCGGCGGCGTGGCGGCGGTGCGGTGGCAGCGTCGTGTACAGGAGCGCTTATAATTGACCTCGCCAATTAGATACAAGCAATATAACTATAAGTACTACAAATGAATAGGTATATTAAACTCGTTCTTTGTTTAGATTGACGCCCATTTAAACCTGTTTGTGTCAAGCCGATGATATAAATACGAATACATCGTTTCAATACCTCCCAACTACCACTATTCCGCGTTCTACCGTATTTACCACGGTGAGTGTTCTGAAGAGCTCTTCAACCTGATCCCACCCTCTCCCTTCCGATCCCGAACAACGCGTGCCGGGCAGAGATTTCACTCTCATAACGTGGAAATCGTCTTCGCGAGAACTGAGCGTTTTAAACGATCGTTTCTCTGCCGAACGATGGTGGCTTGGAACGCCCTGCCTGCGCACGTGTTTCCTCCAACATATAACCCTGGGCTCTTTAAGCGAAGCGTGAAGAGGCACATTACTGGGTCGTCAAGTTTAGGACCACTCTATATAGTATTCCTCTATAGTGTACTATGAGAGTTGCTCACAATCGCCAGACGTCGCCACAGCTTACCATCAGGCGGGTAGCGTCAATTTGTCGAACTAAATATAAAAAAAAAACTGAGTTTAAAAAGTATTTCATGTTAAAAGTAGTTCACGATATAAGCGCGAGGGTCCCTTTGCACATAATGTATTTATCAATAAAATAGCTATTGGCTATATAGATATTTGCATGTGAAATCACTAACAAGTATTTTATTAGAAAGAAATAAAACAACATTAACACAAGTCAAAAAAAAAATCATTTAAAAATATCATTCATACAGATAAAGGCAGTACAAAATACGTACGCTAAGTACATGTCACATTTCACTTACAACTATGTAGATCAGTAGTTAGCCTCGTCGGCGATATAATTTACCTACAGTATAATATCAAACTAGGTAAATAAAGCGTAATTGACTAGAATGGTGAGTTCATTCCGAGTTTTGTACCGAAGTCCAGGCGAGCACGACGTTGGTTGCGTCCGTCCGCTCTGTTAACAATATACAATGTCTTGAAGATATGTTAGACAGTGTAGTAAAATACTTGTTTAATAAATATGTAAAGTGAACAACAACCTTTGATAATGCTATAAAGCGAAACCGGTCACGTTAAATCCTGTAAATTAAATAAAAGTGAAACGGTGTATGAGTGTTTTTTGTTAGCATGTATAACAATATACACGTTAGATCTTAGTACTTAGTGTCCAAACGTAATAAGTTACAAGCACGATGCGAGTAAAAGGGAAGGAACTCGCTCTTCACTGTTTACTAATCAGTTGCGGTCCAAACATGTATTGTTCTAGTCACTAATCAAAGTGGAAAGTAGCTTTTAGTGTAGATACCTGATCTCCTGCCACTTGAGGGCCTCGTTGAGCGCGAACACTCCGAGCAGCGAGCCCGCGTAGCCGCCGTACAGCGCGCACGTCACGCGCACGGGCGCGCCGCACGAGCCCCAGCGCGCGCACGCGCCCCAGCGGCCACTCAGCAGGGAGCTGCTGAACGTGCACTGAGCTAATATGCTGTACAAAACATGAAACATACAAAAGCACATCAAACATTTACACTAAAACCGACAAAAAAAAATCAATATCGGTTCAAGCAGTCGAAAGTTATATAAATATATAACAAACATAAGTCCTGATAATCCTTTTTGGAAGTCTGTAAAAAACTAGCGAAAGAAATGTTAAAAAACAAGAGAAAGTAAAGGTGCCATTCTGATCTCGGCTGCAAATGCAAGCAGACGACTTAAAGATGAGGCCGCGGTCGAAATAATTTCGACAGATCATTCCAATACATAGAAACCAGTCGTTTGTTTTCGTGTGCATCCGCAACCTGCAGCCGAGATTGGAACGGCATCATTTTATTAACTCAACATCAATTGATTGAACTTTTGTTTTTTTTAATCCGCGGCCCCAGGCCTCCTCCGGTAAGCACAAAATTTCCAAAAATGTTAATGTGGTCACGTGACCACAATAGGCTTGTGTCCCAAATTTCAAAAATTGATTAATTCTGTAGTTTTCAATCTATATAGTCACAAAAATGTCGGATTAAAACAATCATTTACATAGTTTATTTTGCGATTTAAAAATGTATTTAAATTTTTAACGAAAACGCTGTCATGGCGCCTTGGGTGACGTCACAGGTTGCGAAACAAATCAAAGTGTGTTTGACTGGCATTGAGTTATTATTACTAACGTATAGAGAAGCTATCCTGAACAAAAACTAACGCATTTTGCCACGAGTTACAACTAAAGTTCGCTGCAGCGATTAAACAATAAATTTGTCGTCTAATCGTAATAATATTCAAGCGCAAGATCGCTTCTTAGTTATAGTTTTTTACGATCAAAAGGTCAAAAGCGCCGAGAATTTCCTTCAACGTATTCCAAGAACATGTCACTTGTAAGGATTATACACTATAGACTGGACACGCATAGCTTTTTACCTACGACGGAACGGAGATGGTTTATGCGTTTGGGGTGAGAGGATATTTGTGCAAATACATGTTGCCATTTTTCTCCAAAACTACTGGTCGGATTTTGATGCAGTTTTCAGTTATGGGTTCAGGTTTGATTGGTGCATGTTCTTAGATAAATTTTACGATGACAACTCACCAGAAGGCGCTGCAGCGAACATTATTTGTGAAAAGCAATGTTGCCAATTTTCTCAAAAACTACTGGTCCGATTTTGATGCAGTTTTCAGTTATGAGTTTGGGTTTGATTGGTGAATGTTCTTAGATAGGTGTTACGGTGATAACTCATCAGGGGGCGCTGCAGCAAACATTTGTGATGAAAGCAATGTTGCCACTTTTCTCCATAACTACTAGTTCGATTTTGATGCAGTTTACAGTCATGGGTTTGAGTTAGATTGGTACCACATGTTTCTAGATAGATGTTACGGTGACAACTCACCAGGGGGCGCTGCAGCTAACATTATTTGTGATGAAAATCATCATTAAAAATGAATCCGTCTTATTACAACTATTACAAGTACTGTGTAGTGTCTGAATTTAATAGTACGAGTATTAAAACTCCGAACAAATTGTTTATACATGTGTCGATTTTGGGCATATTACTGCTATTTGTCTTGGTAAATCCTGTCTCCATGTTGATCTTTCGTTTGAGGAACTTTTACTGAGGAAATCCGTTGTATTTGTAAGAAAACGTACGAACAATTAAATTACACAATATTACAGACACAACTTGACACAAGAAGTCAGAGTTCATACATACTTACTCTGTGGTCAGAGTGCAACATGTGACGTCATATTTTGTGATTGGTGTTTGATGTCACGTGACTGAATGCCTAATTTGCCAAACTTATTTTCTAAAAATAATAGTAACCTTTATTCTATGCACCAATTTATATTAGTTTTTGTTATCTATTCATTGGAAATAGTCGTAAGAAACATACATCAATCCGATTTATTCTTAGTGGACACAAGCCTATTTTATGCGACACCATTGGTTGACTATCTCAATCGAATTAAGTCGACACTGCCATACTTATAAGCTGGTGCAATAGTAATGCACGGAAATTAACCTTCAGGGGCACGCGGTGCATCTGCTGACAACTAGAAGAGGCTCTAACAAAAATAATTACAGTGCTCAGAATCGGCGGATTCCGTGCAACCAAATTGATGGGTGTCTCCTCCTAGACCCCTGTCTACCACATCGGAGGTAGTAACGTGACGAGAAATATTATACACTTACATAAGCACAACAGTGACACACCACACTTTGTTCGTCCAGAAGCCCTTCTGCCATATAGAAGCTTGTCGGTTCACAAACGACACTGATATCACAACTGAAACACGATATATACAATTTATGTCTGCTAAGGAATCGAGGAGATACCACCCATAAATTGAGGCCACCGGGACGAGCGAAAAAATGTAAACAAAGGTCGCTGTTGTCTGTTAGACATGGATGATCATTTGGAATAGTCCAAATCAGATGTATTTCGGTATGACAGAACTATATATTCTATCATGTCGATAAATGGTTGAAAACTACGGTACTAAATGTTTACCTGTGCCAAGAAACAAGCAACGACAGCTCTCGTCGACCAACTTACGCCAATACTGCGTACGAGTGATAAGGATAGAGATAACTACTCGCTGCGGTCGCTGCCGTGGTACTGCGCTGCAGCATGCAATTGAGCGAAGCGACTATTTCTAATAGGCATTTATCAATCTATAAGGAGCAGGTTTTGTTCGAGACCGAATTTTGATTTAGGACCCTCAAAAAAAATTATTGACATATTTTTGGTCTATAACTTTTTTTGAGGGTATTAAATCAAAATTCGGTCTCGAACAAAACCTGCTCCTGAGAATGCTTGATTTTTGAGTGAAAAAATCATGAAAATCGGTTGGGTAGTTGTCGAGAAACAATTTCACATCGAGTTGCATTGGAGTCACCTGATAAGGAGCTCCGCTCGCTTAGCTCACTTCGCTCAATAATCGCTCGCTATCGCAATGTAAGTATAGTAACAGCCCGTTGGTTGGCCTTTCTTTAGACAGGTCGGTCTTAAGATATGCCCATGTATTAACACACTCTCACATTTAGTAACTCGGAAAGCACGTTAAGTCATCAGTCCCGGTTGCCATACGAACATCTATGGCATTCGTCTAGGGTGGTGGAGCCCTAAAAATATCCGACTGATCTAACGACAGAATTTCGATATCACCAATCGGTTATGAAGGTCAGTGTCTAGTACCAGTTCCTTACGTTAATTTGCTCGAAATACGTTTTCGTATTCCCCATACATTTCACACCAGCGCCCCTAGCGGTAACGTCAGGGAACTGGTACTAGACACTCTGATGACAGTGTCTTCACGGAAAATAGCGAAATTCAGCTTCATCGAAGTTAGACGGGAAAGGTGACCACAACTGTGTTGGGAAAAAGGCTAAGTGGGTGATGATCATGTCTGCTAAGGAATCCCGTAAAGTCATCCACACGTAATACACCTGCTTGTTGATGAAGTTCTCGAAGAAAAAATATTGAATGCACTAAAAAAATGTATAAAAACTTTGATTATATACAGGGTTACCTGGTAAGTCGTGCGAACCCTGTTCAGGGGTGGTAGTTTCCACCATTTCTGACAAATTTCACCTTGGACCCCTGCCCCCCAACCTAACCCTTTTCAAGTTATAAGGCTTTGAAGGTTTTTTTGAAAAAATGCCGATTTCTTGTCTATTGGATCTTTTTCGTTTATTTTTGTTCAAATTTTTATTTTTACACCATTTTTGTGTAGCAGATTAGTTTCTTCACCACGATGAAAAATAAAATTAGAGTTACCTCAACTAAATGTGTCGTAGATAGAAGATTGATAGTTATAGCATCAATAAAAAATCAGTACAAATCAAACTTCAACCAGCAATAGTAAAAAAAAATCAATGACACCTAGGCTGCAGACACGCTTAAAAATATCTACGTTACATTAGCTATTCAACAAGGTATAACAAACTAGGCTGCTATTGGCAGTCTTGGAATAATCTTTGATAAAAGTCTTAAAAGTATTAGTTAAAATTACCGTCAAATTGATCAATTAGGTTACAAAATAAAATAAAACAATTCAAATAGGTACACACAACAAATTTTAATGTATTTTATCTTTTGTGTTCAATTTATGTTCACATCTGTTTCACACACACACTCGCATTCAACTCCACTTTTCACCACAGATGTTGTTAAACCGCTTCTTATTTGTTTTGCTGCCACTATAATTCTTTCCTTTAACACGTCTACAGACCGATTATAGTAGAAGTGTCCGAGAATGGTTGGACAGAAACTATTCCAATAGGTGGTTCGGGAGAGGTGGACCTATACCGTGGCCAGCGAGAAGTCCAGACCTGACCCCCATGGATTTTTATGTATCGGGGCACATGAATAGCATAGTACTCGTTTACGACGAAAACCGCCCAATTGAGTCTGTAGGCGTGTTTAAGGAAAGAATTATAGTGGCACCAAAACACATAAGAAGCGGTTTATCAACATCTGTGGTGAAAAGTGGACTTGAATGCGAGTGTGTGTGTGAAACAGATGTGAACATAAATTGAACACGAAAGATAAAATACATTTGTTGTGTGTACCTATTTGAATTGTTTTATTTTATTTTGTAACCTAATTGATCAATTTGACGGTAATTTTAACTAATACTTTTAAGACTTTTATCAAAGATTATTCCAAGACTTCCAATAGCAGCCTAGTTTGTTATACCTTGTTGAATAGCTAATGTAACGTAGATATTTTTAAGCGTATCTGCAGCCTAGATGTCATAGACTTTTTTTTACTATTGCTGGTTGAAGTTTGTACTGATTTTTTATTGATGCTATAACTATCAATCTTCTATCTACGACCCATTTAGTTGAGGTAACTCTAATTTTATTTTTCATAATGATGAAGAAACTAATGAGCTACACTAAATTTGTATAAAAATAAAAATTAGAACAAAAATAAACGAAAAAGATAGGCCAATAGACAAGAAATCGGCATTTTTTTCAAAAAAAATCTTCAAAGCCTTATAACTTGAAAAGGGTTAGGTTGGGGGGCACGGGTCCAAGGTGAAATTTGTCAGAAATGGTGGGAACTACCACCCCTGAACGGGGTTCGCACGACTTACCAGGTAACCCTGTATATGTCTAGTACAAGGCGCGTTGTCAAAAGTGTATCCAGTTGTTAATTCATGTGTACACACTTGCTGTACCTTTACATTTTGTGAATCTGAACTCTTTTGACGGCCGGACTAGGTTTCTAGACATCTATATATTCAAAGTATAAAAATATACTCACTCAAATGTAATGTAAATAAAGCCAAAGTGATGTGTTGAGCAAGATAAAATTCATCGTAGAAGTCGTCCCCCCAGCCGTGGAAACTCCTCAGCGATAGATCATAGGTCACATTGTATGGACCCACATTGATGGGATATACTATCCAGCAGCCTGTGGTCCCGTTAGTAGCTATAGCTATTTGTTCACAGAAACTGCGCAATGTTAGTCCGTATAGAGCCAGTATTGATATCGCGGCTGGGAGGAATTTCAAGATGTAGCACCAAAATAGGAACAACGCCATCTGTTGGTCAAATATATTACTAACTTTAATCATCATACAAATAGTCGTTATAAAAAAAAACAATTTTAAAAGAAAATAATAACATAAAGAATGTAATGGAAAGAGTTTCCTAACACAAGCATATTTTGCTTAAAAGGAGCTTCTAGATACAAAAATGGTAAACTTTACTGACACAATACACATATTCTTGCCTCTCTTTGAGATTCTCTCATTGTCATCATATTCGTTTATCATATAAATAACCTAATCAAGTTGGGAAACAAATGTTAAGTTAACTTCAAATAGAGATTGGTCACTTTAAAGTTGACAATTCGTATGTCATCAGCTTGTTACTTTTGAATCTTGAGTTTACACTGGAACAGTCAAGGTTCAAAAGTCCATTACCATTATTACAATGCAATAACTTGTCTGTATGTTTATGTTTAGCTGGAGATTTCCTATTTGGTGGTATGTAATATTATGTCGGAAAGAACCTTTAAACCTTGACTGTACGTGTATAAGCCGCGCACAATGTGATGGGATAGAACCTTGTCACAATAAATGCTCCGTGATGTCATCAATTGCTGAAAAGTACGGATAACAAAACAGAATTGTAGGTTAATCTACGTGACTATGACGTCACCAACATGGCCGCCAATCCCATTGTCATCTTGCGCGGCTCATAAGGTTACCTTGATGTTGACGATAAGCTGCGGTCGTGTGGCGGCTCGCTGCATGAGGCCGGGGTCGGGCGGCGCGAAGGCGAGTGAGGCGGACAGCGGCGCCACCACCACCCAGGCGCCCCACGCGCCGCCGCCCACGCTCAGCGCCAGGGGGAGGAACCCGCATAGGGAACCCACCTATACACAACATATTTATACAATGTAACATTTATATGGGTCAGTGTGGGGAATATAGATGGCTGCACCGGCGCTGGCGTCCCGAATCACTTACTTTGTTTTTATTACCATTTTTTTCTTTAATTGCTTTTAATCTGTCTAGGGCAGACATGTACTTTATTTTTTTTATTAATATTTTCTTTAATGTTTTTCAGTAGGTAATTACTTTTTGTTTGTTTTGTTTTGTGACGGGATTGTGTGGCCAGTGTTCTTAATTGGAGTTTACTCCTTAAGAATCGATTTTCATATATAAGGCGCCCGGTATGAGAAAAATCCGAGGGGTAAAACCTACTAACAAGTAACGAAAATCGTGTCACGTTTTTGGTGCGCACCTCTAGTGCGCAACTTTCTAATTTGTTATGGTTAGATACTCGTACTTAAGGAGTAAACTCCAGTCGTGCGTCGGAGCTGACACACACACTTTTATTTTATATTTGTATCTTTCCGGGTATGTATTTTCTTTCATTCTTTCTTTGTCTTGCACTTCCGGATTTCCACCTGTTGCGGTTCCTTGCGAATTCTTTAGCCAGTGTCATGTTAACACCAAGAGAGGACTACTCGATCACCACACGATTTCTACTTAAAATTATTTTAATAAATAAATAATATTTACCTGCAGTAGCGTAATAAAACACACACTGCATATCCAGAACTGTGTGCTGTTCCACAAACACGTCATGTAGTGACGCGACATCGTGATCAGAGTGAATAGCGACACGTCAGCGTCGCGGGGCATCTACAACATCAACATTTATTTGTTCATTATTGTTGTATTGTCTATTTGTTGTTTACACTTTGTGTGAGGGTCAGTTCATATTAGGTAGTCGAAACGCATCGAATTAATCTGAAATTTAACATAGCAAATTTACTCTTAGACATTGCTAAACGCTTAATCGATGCTTCTCAGGACCAGAAGGCTGGCTATTTTCTGGCCCAAAGAATAAGTATCGCCATCCAACGTGGCAACACAGCCAGCATTCTGGGAACCTTCAGTCGGCATTGACGCGGAGGATTTTTTAAACGATATTTTGTAATGTTAATATTTTTAGTATATAATTATGTATATTTACTCTTAACAAATTAAATCTTAATATCTATCTTTTAAAACCAAAAAAACAAAAATACCATACATTTTCTATCAGGCAGCAGTCGAGCACGGGTCTACATATTGTCGTATTTGCACCAATGATATCGCAGAAAAAATCGCTACTTAACAAATTTTTTTTTTTCATTTTCTGCGATATCATTGGTGTAAAGACCGACAATATGTCGACAAGCCGTGCTCGCACTGCTGGTCGCAAATTGATTTGGCATTGACACGGGTGGAAACATGCATGAATAACGTAACTAATACTGATTGGCGCTTGAACAGTGCCTACTTCCCGTCAGTCGGCATTGGAAATCCATTAGGTAACATTGTGAAGAATTTAACGTTCCGATGGGCTTCGACTCTGCTGCAGGCTACCTGTCAAATTCCGACTGTCAATATCTTTTTCGTTTAGGCTCTATTCATGGGATATAGATAAATTGATGCAAGAGCAAAGAAATTCATTCAAAAGATGATAACAATATTGTACAGTGGAACAATTTTAAAGCCTTTTCTACAATAGAAAGAGTAATTGAAAGCGAATGATATTAGGTTTTTAAGTCCGCGAATGCTCGGCCACTCTTACGTCCATTGTCGGGCGTCTCTGGTATGCACTAGAAGGTATTTCCAGTGGCGAATGATCATATTTATTTATCATTTATTTCAGGCTACATGAGGACAGTTACAATATTATTATGTTATATTAATTGAGCTGAGTTTACGAAGCTCTTTCTTAGGCGACTCGAGTATGTCGTTCGTGATCGAACTCCTCCTAAACGACTGGACCGATCTTTTTGAAATTTGGCACGGTCATAGTGACCATCACCGTGAGTGCATATATCTGAATTCATAAAGATCGGTCCAGTCGTTTAGGAGATCGACAAACTCAGCTCAAGTTAGTACATATATATCTTATAATAAGAATGTATATAAATATGTTTTATATTAATGGGCACATAATGACGTCGACGTGTCTTAGGTTAATCTAAACTCTAGAGACTATTCCTAATGTGTAATTAATTAATTAAAAAATCTTGTAGTGACATACCTGGTCGTTACAGTAGCTGTTATACGGTTGATTTTGCCATTTGTTTTTCAACTGAGCAGCGTTAAACATTTGTAAAATAATTAACAACAAAAATACTTAATTTTTCGCGATAAGAAAATAGCGACTTTTTTTTAATAAATATGTTAGGACAATTCACACAGCGCCATCTAGTCTCAAACTAAGCTGAGCTTGTGATATGAGTACTAGATAAACTGATATAAATGTGTCATCACACAAAGTTTGTCCCGACCGGGAATCGAACCCGAGACTTCGGCGTCGAAAGCGGGTGCACTACCGACCACGCCACCGAAGCAGAGACTGTATCCTTTGCAGGAGGAACATTCTACCAACTGGTCAAGTCCTCAAATATTGCGATCACTATATTGTATCAATATCGCGACATCTTCAAGTTCAGCCTAAGACTACAGTTTTTGTCATTCATTATAAACTTAAGACTAAACGGGTCTTTTACGCGATTATTGAGATATATACATACCTCTTTATTACCCGACGTTTCGGCTCTGTTACAAGAGACGTGGTCACGGGTGGACTGTAACAGGGCCGAAAGTCTTAAGTTTATAATGTGTACAAAACGCGAAAGTTTAAAGAAGTATTTGTCATTCATATTGTAAAATTATCATAATTGTTTATAAAATCTATATTCGTTTGTAATATAAAATAGTATTGACTATAATTAAGGAACTTATATTATTGAGGGATAAATTTAAATGTGTAAAAATAACTTATCGCCCCTCGATTTATCTATTATTAGCATCAGATACTTTTTACAGCAAATTTTAATTTTTTATTTTTTTCAAACCAATTGTTTAACAATACTAGTAAGTACTAGAGATAATCCAAAAATTTACATCAATATTGCATAGTATTTTTTCGGGTGCCTGCCGTTTTGCCGAAAAGATTTTGACAAAATTTCATTCCCCAAACAAATTTTAGCAACCTTTTTTTATACCATTGCAATATTTCGAATGATTTTAGTATACATATTTTAATTTGGTCAAATTTTTACTTGGCAAAATATTACCAAGCATAATGTCATTATGGCATTTGGTCGTTAATCAAATGATTTATTACAGCAAACAATCTTCAGCCAATAAACGTTTGGTGAAATGATTTGTTAAGACAAAAAATATTAATTGTAATTTGTTTTTAGTAGATTACCCGGAACTGAACTATTTAGATTAGGTTAATTTCTTCTTTAAACAAAATGGGTAGGTTAGGTTAGGTTAAAACTGTGACCTCCTATGCACGAGCCAAGCGAGCGAAGCAAGTGGTGCTGCGGCAGCGGCCGGCGAGTGCCAGAAACGACTTGCATTAATAGAAAAAAGAGATTGTTTGCAGTAATTTACCCGGAACTGAACTATTTAGATTAGGTTAATTTCTTCTTTAAACAAAATGGGTAGGTTAGGTTAATACTGAGACCTCCTCCGCACGAGCCGAGCGAGCGAAGCGAGCGTTGCCGCGGCAGCGGCCGGCGAGTGCCAGAAACGATGATTTTGCGTAAAAACTGTTATTCCAACTGAAACATTTGACTAAATAAAAAATGTTCAAAGTTCTAGTTGGTAAACAAGTTATAGTTTAAACGTTCATTTCCCAAACATTAGGTTTGCGTTACAATTTTTTGTGAATAGATTTTTTGCTAAGTAATAATTTGGCAAATGAAATTATGCGAAAAATTTTTAGGGAAGTGAACATTTGTCAAATTCCTTTCAGTCAAACAAGGGAGACCCTATTTTTTCTTCAAATGCATCAAAAAATATGATTTGAATATCAAAATATACTGATTGCACAGCTAGTTTTCGTGGTTATTTCTTTTAATGCCTAGAAATGGTCTTAGATCAATCCGACGTGGATAGCTTAGAATTATCTATCTATAGAAATGGTGAATGTAATTTTTGTCCCCCCTTAGCTCTCGAGAACTGCTTATGCCCTAATGATGGTTGACCCCTCTATGGATAGCCCTCGATCTGGAGGCAAGCCGAAAAAAATTGACCTAGCCCTAAGGGGTCAAAAGTTATAGGCCAAAACCTATGGCGTGGTGCGGCGCGAAGCACAAGCAAGACACCGTACTAGTTTTTAAATAAATAGCTATGCCTCACGAACTTAAATTGCTGCTAAAATTAATATTTTTGAGGTAATTATTTTCCGCGTAATTAAGTTTAATTGCTTAGGAAAGGGATATTTTTAGTACATAACGAAGGTTTTTTAATTAGCAGTTAAATACTACCCTATTATTAATAGGTTATAAAAAAAATACGTATACTAACGGACAAGGAGCAAGGTACAGAGTTGAGTGCCCGGGCCAGGTCGATGGGTCCAATACATCGCTCCGGCAGCTGGTAGGGAGGAAGCTTCTGACACAGCACCGGGTACAGCGGCTCCACTGCGATACTAGTGGACATACATACATACAATATTTAGATAAGTATTTATGAATCACAAAAAACGGTCAAGTGCTAGTCGGACTCGCGCATAAAGTGTTCCGTACCAAAATGGCAAAAATACCACGTTTGTTGTATGGGAGCCCCCTTAAATATTTATTACGCGTACGGTGTCTGGCTTGTGCTTCGCGCCGCACCACGCCATAGGTTTTGGCCTATAACTTTTGACCCCTTAGGGCTAGGTCAAATTTTTTGACTTGCCTCCAGATCGACGGTTATCCATAGAGGGGTCAACCATCATTAGAGCATAAGCAGTTCTCGAGAGCTAAGGGGGACATTCCCCATTTCTATATAGTAATATTTATTATATTCTGTATTTTAGTATTTGTTATAGAGGCAACAGAAATACATCATCTGTGAAAATTTCAACTTTCTAACTATCACCCAAGACAGACGGACGAACAGCAAAGTCTCAGTTTTACCCTTTGGGACTCTATCGGCAGGACTCGAACCCGCGACATTTCTCTAACGAGGGGAATGCTCTGAAAAACTGAGTTACGATGAGCAAAAGTTGGTGTAATTTATAATTTTTATCTCAATATTTAAAGAATAATTTCAGCAAACTCATTGCTTTGAAATACAGAAACATTACATACATTATAATCACGTTTATATCTACCCCGGCAGAGAGGGATAACACATCCACAGCATTTTGGCAGTGGTTTCATAAAGATCACAATAATTTATCCTTTCGATTTTCGACATTTGGTGGACTTTGTAATTAATAAATTACGTGGATCCAGAACTCTCTCGCATTTATTTCAATTTTTTTATTTTTTAATTTAATAATAACCTAAGATAATGTCATAATGCGAAATTTATCATTATTGTGTTAAATGCGTACAAAGTAGTGGAATAAATGCAACTAAGTTTTGTTTATTTATAATGTTTTATAACACAAACTATGTCATAATAACGCAAAATTGTTTATTTATAATGTTTTATAACACAAACTATGTCATAATAACGCAAAATTGTTTATTTATAATGTTTTATAACACAAACTATGTCATAATAACGCAAAATTGTTTATTTATAATGTTTTATAACACAAACTATGTCATAATAACGCAAAATTGTTTATTTATAATGTTTTATAACACAAACTATGTCATAATAACGCAAAATTGTTTATTTATAATGTTTAATAACACAAACTATGTCATAATAACGCAAAATTGTTTATTTATAATGTTTTATAACACAAACTATGTCATAATAACGCAAAATCGAGCCAAACATACACATTACAGTACATTATCAAATCTGTGTTAGTTAAGTAAATTATAAAATATTTGAAAGTACTTTTGAAATAAAGCACCTTGCTTTATTTCAAAAGTACTTTCAAATATTTTATTTTTTTTAAATTTATTAAAAAGCTTATTATATCTAACCATATAATCTAGCTTTTATACATTTTTTATCATAACATTATCTCTCACCTGGCATCGGCTTGCATGAAAATTTCCATATTGAGACAGTTCGCGGCGGAACCCATGACACACACTACTTCGCCATAGTCCTGTCAAAGAAATACGTAACAACGACTATTACTCACGCACGTATGTTCCTGTAACTACTTCAGAATCTGAAGAATCTATATTTAATACGATAATTTGTCTGTCTGTTTGTCTGTCCGTCCGTCGCGTTTTTCAATTTACATACATTTGCATGAAATATTAAAATATTCTTTTTTTATATTTTTGAGGCGATACAAAGTTCGCTGGGATAACTAGTCTATATATTTAAAACGACAATTTGTCTGTCTGTCCGTCCGTCGCGTTTTTCAATTATAATTAATAATACATACATTTGCATGAAATATTAAAATATTCTTTTTTTTATATATATTTTATTTTTTATTTGAGGCGATACAAAATTCTTCGGGATAACTAGTTCTATTTACAAGGCGCTTATTATATTATAATTTCATTCAAAATTAATTACCAGCCAATTGAAGCCCATCACCCTAAGAGCGTTTTTCCTTTCAAGCGTTTCGCCGCCAGTACGCAGCGTGCAGATCCCGCCCGCAATACGTGTTGATGTCAATGTAAAATTTCATACAAAAAAGAAATGTGTTTCATGTCGTCCAGATTGCCATGGTAACGGGACTAGTCGCGAACTGATTTGACATTGACATCGACACGCATTGCGGGCGAGATCCACACGCTGGTGAAAAAACGCATGATAGCAAAAGTGTACTTAATATAGCCACAGAATTCCGTCCTGTACCTTCACAAGGTCGTACGTGCAACTAGTGTCGGGCTGTATCAGTATTGATGATGTTGGTAATGGGATCCCCTAGCACCTAAATACCGACAAAATAAAAAGAGGAGTATTGACTGACCTGCATGATTTGTATCATCTGTTGTACAGATCTGGGCGTGCAGTCGGTGAACAGCGACACGAGCAGAGGCACGTTGTCTACTTGCTCTATGTGAGGGCGGATGTTCTCTATGCCTCGGGGGAGTTTCGCCTGACAACAGAGTTTACTTATGTGGCTGAAATTGTCTATGGACTGTGAACGGAAAAAAACATAGAAGCATGGTTCTATTGTCAATTTACATATATGATTAGGTAGCTACTATCGCATGATTATCGCTTGAAATGACCGGCTGTAAGAACCGAACTACACACCTCCGTGGCATGATCTACCTAGCGATGCGACGGCATAACCTGCGTTGGGACATTTTCGAACGCTAGAAATGCTTTTCCGAATTGTTTTTTTCCGTTCACTGGTCTCCAGTCAAGTTATTGCATTGTAATAATAGGAATGGACTTTTGAACGTTTAAGGCAATGAGAGACTGATCCTTCGTATACGAGCAACGTCTCTCGTCTCGTCGGCAAAAATGGAACTAATTTAATTGTATGTAGTTATTGTTATGAACGTTGTTTTTAACGTTTTTAGAGTTTTCGAAACGAAAATCTCTTATACAACAGTAATGTCCGTCCGTCCGTGAACTACTTTCAACTCGAGAACGGTAAGAGCTAGATACTCAGTGTAAACGCCAATCGACTCAGCATTACAAAGACCTCTAAAATGAACTTGACCTTTGACCTCTAATCTCAAGGTCAAGGTCAAAACGAGGTCAAATCGAGAACGGTAATAGTTAGAGACTCAAGACCAGCTGCAATCAACTCAACATGGTCGCAGACCTCTAAAATTAACTTGACCTTTGACCTCTGATCTCAAGGTCAAGGTGAAAACGAGGTCAAATCGAGAACGGTAATATTTTTTTTTTAGATTTTATGAAAAAACTTTCAAAAGCTCTAAAATATATGGCAAATGTTTGCCATATTTTTAACTTGTTTTAATGCAATGTGGCGCGCCTATTGGAAAGTAAATATTTGACACCTGTATGTTATTGGCATCAAACACGCGAATCTGGCTCGGTGACGCGTAAGACAGCGTGGCGAATGACAAGTGTGTTTGTTATCATATTACTATCATACAAATAATATAGTCCAGATCTTGTTCAGATGTCATAATGCGTGGCTTACGTCGCATACGAAGGGTGAGTTTGTATTTACCTTGACAGTCCATAATACAGTATTAGTTAGAGTAAGTTAGTTACCCTATTGCTCATGTCGAAGTTGACCGGCGCGGAGTGGTCCGTGGAGTCAGTGAGACAGGACAGCGAACGGCAGCCGTCCGCCGGCGAGCCCTCTTCATCCTCGAACTCGTCGTCCAGCAGGGAGTCTGTCGAACGACGACTCGTTGATATACTGGGCCGCTGGAATACATACATTCAAATTGATGTGGCTGTTTTTCACTGATGGCGCATCTGGCACGGGCATGGCATATCGCTCATAGGACTGATGGCCGATCAGGCTGAGTTATCGAGTGGTACGACACAAGGTGTTGAACTGACGACATCGTAAAGTTCGCGGGAAGCTACTGGATGCGGAAATCTCAAGACATTCGTTGAGGGAAGCGCTATACTCAGCAGTGGGCATCAATTGGCTGATGATGATGTGGCAAAGAATTTGGTGAAAAATAGGAACTATTTATAGTATTTGGTTATCACTTCACTACATATTATAAAACATAGTCGCTTCCGTCCATATGTATGCTTAGAACTTTAAAACTACGCAACGGATTTTGATGCGGTTTTCACCAATGGATAGATTGGTTCTCAAGGAAGGTTTTTGTGTATATTATTTGTTAACCGGGCGAAACCGTAGGCGTCCGCTAGTTAAACCATAAAACGAACACTCGCGCGTTTCTGTCTAACACACACACAATTCAGTTTCACCACAGTTTATTGCTTGTCCACGGAACACCGTACATTCGGTTTGTAGAACTGTATCGGTGTTCCTGGTACATACCAGTCTGCGCGGC
Source organism: Nudaria mundana (assembly GCA_963556515.1). Taxonomy (NCBI): domain Eukaryota; kingdom Metazoa; phylum Arthropoda; class Insecta; order Lepidoptera; family Erebidae; genus Nudaria; species Nudaria mundana. Next base: position 19,756,381 of record OY748294.1, read on the forward strand.
CCCATAACAGCCAATAGCTCTCTGAGGCCTCGAATAAATGAAATGAAAGGGTGATAAGTATCATTCTACCACATAATAGTGTATAATTTACCTTTAAATTAGCATGCGTAGTGATGGAATGGCGCGCTTTTTTGATCTCATTGTCGAACTTCACCGTATGGTGGTCCAAGTTGATGGCACCCGGGGCCGACATCGACAGTGCCTTCGACGTACCCATGTGCTTGCTAACAAATTTTAAATATTAAAAAATATTACTAAGTTGACCTGACAAAAGTCTTTCCAAAATTGATCACGGGATAGCAAACTGTCTTGGACTCAAAGAAAAGTTACTGAAACGGTAAATGGTAGGATTAGAATAATAGGTCCACCACTACTCTCATAGGCTCAGATTGCTGACGCAGAATATGGCTAAGAGTGCTGTTCTGCGTGTACTTGATTCTAGTAATGTCAAACTCCAGTTAAAACGATTAAAAGAGTTTGCGCACTGCATTAAACAGGTTCGCTTCTAGAAGTATGTGCGATAAGGGTCCCACAGACTAACAGTCCACCGACGGACTCAACTAATTCAACTTATTGACAGGACATGCAGATTTCCGCCCGCGGACTGTTACTCTGTTAAAGTCTGAATTCTCTCAGATGTTTATTTTGACTGCCTCGGATCGGATGCAGAGCACAAACATTTGCATTTGATATGAGATTGACACTTTGTACCATGTGATGTGTAAATAAAGTGAGAGTTTTTCCTGTCAAACATTTTTCACCAGCATGCGGATCTCGCCCGCAATGCGTGTCGATGTCAATGTCAAATGTCATACAATAATGAAATGCGTTTCATGTCGCGCGGGCCGCCCGAGCACCGGTTGCTATGGTAACGGGGCTAGTCGCAAATTGATTTGACGTTGACATCCACATGCATTGCGGGTGAAACCCGCACGCTGCCTGGTGAACCGCATGACAGGAAAAGTGCCTTAAGTATTATTCAATAAGTTAAGTTTTTTTTTTATATCCGCGAAACCGCGGCCTTTCCCATGTCCATTGCTGCAGGCGTCTCTGGTGACACTGAAGGCATTTCCAGTGGCGCCCGGCGGACTTTGGCCACCAACGAAGTTAAGTAGGTACTAAAAGCTGTAAGGCGAAGCATAACTTAACGATACGCAGCTACTATGGTTTTGCATATTATGTACATAATTAATAAAATAAAAAAAATCATATCCAATCTTTGCTGTAAATTAATAAATCATTCTTAAGAGCGTGTACGCCTAGAGCTCGATGTTAAGTTTAGGTAATTCAAACCCACACAGAAGAAGCGAGACACGAGTGTAACTGTGTGTGAAGCGCTGGCGTGCTATAATCAAACTAATATATCTTGATCCGTTCAAGTGAACACTATAGTTCCAGTGTAGTTAGTTTGAAAAAAAATATCATAAATTTATGATTTTTTTTTGGTATTCAATTAAAACTTAGTAGTTTATTTACGGGTGCCTGCCGTTTTGCCGAAAAGATTTTGACAAAATTTCATTACCCAAACAAATTTTAGCAACCTTTTTTTATACCATTGCAATATTTCGAATAATTTTAGTACGCATATTTTTATTTGGCAAAATATTACCTACCAAATATAATGTCATTAGGGCATTTGGTCTTCAAATGATGTATTACAGTAAACAATCTTCAGACAATAAACTTAGGTGAAATGGTTTGTTAAGACAAAAAATATGGGAAGTAATCAAAATGGGTAGGTTAGGTTAGGTTAAAACTGTGACCTCCTACGTCAGAAACAACTTGCATTAATAGAAAAAATATTGTTTTTAGTAGGTTACCCGGAACTGAACTATTTAGATTAGGTTAATTTCTTCTTTAACACATTTTGTCATTGAAGCATTTGACTGAATAGGAAAGGGAGAATTGAAAACTGACAATACTAAATATTTGGCTTATTTGATTTTGCGTAAAAACTGTTGTTCCAACAGAAATATTTGATTAAATAAAAAATGTTAAAAGTACTAGTTGATAAACAAGTTATAGTTTAAAAGTTAATTTCCAAAACATTAGGTTTGCGTTAAAAGTTTTTGTGAGTAGTATTTTTGCTAAGTAATAATTTGGCAAATGAAATAATGCGAATTTTTTTTTGGGAAGTTAACATTTGCCAATTCCTTTCGGTCAAACAAGGGAGACCCTTATTTTACACTAGCTTCTGCTTGCAACTACGTACTTGGAATTTAGTGTAGAGAGAAATGAAACAAAAGAAAAGAAGGAAATAACATCTTTATAAATTCAATTAATATGTCGTAGTTCTCAGCGGCATCGACCTGGACTTTCGTGGGTCTACCATTTTGCTCCTTCGTCATGACATTTTGCATGTTCATACTCAACTGTTCCCATTACTCCTTCTTCACTTGAGTTTCTTTTACATTGCCTGTAGTGAAACCATAAAACAATAAGCACACAAACCTTGTTATTTTAAAGCAAGCAAAAATTATGAAAACGAAACAGACTTAGGATAAAATAATATCAACGTTTTTAAATAAAATTGTTTAGTATGTTAATCGTGTAAATCTATGGCATTGAAATACAATTGAAATTGCCATGGTTAACGGGCCTTTCTGAAATAAAACCTGGCTCAAGTAGACTAATAGTAAAAAGTACCACTAAACACTACCAGTCTTATTAATAAAAAAGACCTAATCAATGGATACTCTTATGTTTACACCGAAATAGTTGGTTCTAAATGTAATTGTGTTTAAGTGTGACGTAACAACCTTATTAATAAACTCGAAGCAACGTTGAAGAACCTATACATTATTTACAGCTCGGATTACGCGTTCCTTGTGGCAACATTGTCGAAAAAAAACGCAATGTATGCTAAAATAACAAGTAATCAGTCGGGAGCTGTCAAATGAAACGTCACTCAACTGTCATCGTTTCGTACTTGTCTTTTTATTTTTGTTATTTTGTTTGTTGTTTGTTATTGTTTCATTGTCCATGAATCGTGGGATATTGTTAATGTCTTATTTTACAAGATGGCTCACAAACGTAAAATATTTGTACACTGGAATAAAAACGTATGAAGAAAAGTGTGTACCTACGAAGATTTTTTTTCAATTTGAAATGATACAGAGCAAGACTACAGAAATTGGTAAGTAAGTCTTATTTTGAAAGATTATTCTCAAAATACGTATAAGTCTTTAAAAGCGAACCCCAATAAGGCGAAGGGCAACGCATGGTTTGAAGTACATAAAAGAAAGTTCCTCACAATTATAGTAGTTGCGTGTAGTTTGTCAGTTTACTTTACTGATTACTTCATTACAACATTGCACTTCATGAGATAAAAAATAACTGGATTGTGGGATATACATAAAGGATTTTTAATATTTTTTGTCACAGAGTATTATTATGTATTTTATGACCGTTATTGTGATAGAAATTATCATAAATTAAAGTATTGATGATAATGCTACTTTGTTTCAGATTCAAAGAACTGAACTTGAGAACCCGAGACTTGAGTCAGCTGCAGATATAATGGAAGGGAATGATAATGAATGCAAGAAAGCATCTGGTGGCTACAAAAGGGAAACTATTAAAACTGGCGGTGGATCTAATGTTCAAGTCCCAGTCAAGCCGATGTTGAGGTAGCCAACTTATGAAATCCAGCAGAGATAATTAGTGATGAGAATAAATATGATTCCGATGGACCTTGCCTGGTGAGTTTTAAACGTCATCTATCTACATTTAGTGAGCGCATACAAATGATACGACAGTCTAAAGACATACTATCGGTTCATTCATCATCATCATTCACCGAGCCTTTTCCCAACTCAGTTGGGGTCGACTTTCCAGTCTAACTGCGATTCGGCTGAATGGTCAGTGTCTAAGAAATGGTCACCCATCCTAAGACCAGCCTGACTCGATGTTGCTTAACCTTTGCAAAGTGTTAACATTGTCGGTTACCACTAGACCACGAGCCCCTCATACTATCGGTTCATTAAAATATATTAGGTATATTGGAAATGCGCATTGCAACAAACCTGTCTATTATGCACATGGTGACTTGACCACTGTGTTTGGCTCATTGTAGAGAAAACAGTTTTGTTTAAGTTGTAAGCCAGATTTGTCTGTGTAAGACAAATTCAGGCAAGGATGGAATAAACCCCATTACAAAAAACCATAATAAGCCCTGTACCTTAGCCCATGGTGACATTATAGATAATAATATACATATTTATTTAGTAAATATGTGTAATATGGGAAATATGTAGGTAATAATATTGTACATTGTTTTTCTAGGATGTAGATTTTCAAAATACTTGGCCCAGTCAAAACAATTAAAAGAATTGGAACACAAGAGACGCATGGAGATAGCTGAAGAAAACCATGCCATCGAAATAGACATTAAAAGATTCAATAAAGAAATAGAAATTTAAAGAGAAGAACTCAGATGTGCACAACTGGAATGAAGCTCAAGACATTTTATAAAAATCCTTATAATTATGTTAAATTATAAAATAAAACCTTGTTGTAAAGCTTGATATTTTATTTATTTGTAAGTATGTCTTCATCATCAACCTAGCCTTTTCCCAACTCAGTCTAACTGCGGTGCGGCTGAACTTCTATATTTTACGTGGAGCGACTGCCATCTCACCTCAACAACCTACGGGCTATATCGAAGTTCTGCAGTTAGACTGGTTGGATTTCGATTTAGGGCTCCAATTCCCGTAACGAATGCCATAGATGTTCGTATGACAACGGGGACCGACGCGACAACGTGCTCTCCTAGGCACATTTGTTTTTAGTCTTACTTACCTAATTATTACAAAATTTTCATTAATAAAAGCTGCTCGTACGGAATGAATTAGTAATTTTTCATTTCTTGATCCTGATAATAAAATAGTCTTCTAACTCATCCGTTACCCTCAAATGATCAACTAAATAAATTATTTACATTTTCTACGGTCAATGAACAAGTAATCACGACATCCGTATTATAGATTGTGCGGAGGTAATAGGAAGCCTTGAGCTGCTAGTCCAGCGCCGAACAATCGCTTTCTTGGCAGCATTCTACCGTATTTACCACTGCGAGTTTTCTGAAGAGCTCTTCAACCTGATCCCACCCTCTCCCTTCCGATCCCGAACAACGCGTGCCGGGCAGAGATGCCACTCCCACTCAGTGGATAGCATGTTCGCGAGAACCGAACGTTTTATCGTTAGTGTCTCTGCCGAACGATAGTGGCCTGGAACGCCCTGCCTGTGCACGTGTTTCCTCCCACATATAATCCTGGGTTCTTTATGCGGAGCGTGAAGAGGCACATAAGTAGGTCGTCAAGTTGAGGGCACAATACTATAGAGAGTGGCCCACAATCGCTAGACGTCGTCACGACTTACCACCAGGCGGGCGACGTCAATTTAGCGAAACCAAAATAAAAAAGGCATAAAATCGGCTAGAAATAAAAATACAAATGAATGATAAAAATATCAGATGTTTAGTTTAGTCATACGCACAAGTTATACTAGGAGACGGTTGGGATTAAATTTTACTGCGAAACAACAATCGAACTAGCTTACTTCCTTGCTGCCCGACATTTATTAATAATGAATTTGGTTACTTCAAACTTAAAATTCGATGTAAAGTTTACTCTTTGTTTATTAATAAGGCTGTACAAGCTAAGTCACTTATTACGTTATGTTTTCATGCATCTCAAAGACATTTGCTGTTAGCGTTATTAGGATCCAAATAAAACACCATATTAATATAAGGATGCGAAAGTGTATATTTTAATTTGGCGAGCCGAGGATTGAAGCTAGTATATCATATATACCTTTCAGCTCTTGCCTTTTCCAAATTTGTATATTTTTTTCGTTTCCGTAGCTTTGCTATAAATAACTAGGTTTTAATTCCCATTGAGGCTGAAATATAATTTGGGGTGACTAAAAATATTGTCTGCCATAAAAAAAAAAACATATAATATTTTACTTACCAAAGTACCATGATTTGTCGATGACGCTATAAATGTCTGCTATCCTTAAACTCACGGCAAAGGTCAACACAGTTCAATCAGAGTGCCGAGCGACACATCCTCACTCTAGAAAGCCACGCGGCGAACTGATTTGAATAGATTGACGCGCTACGTTTTATAATAGTTTTCAAAAATTTATAGAAAATTAATAGTAATAAATTTATTAAAAATTCAAATTAGGTATTTTAAAAAAGATATTGATCATTTAAGTTGAACTATTATTATATTGAATTTAATAAGATATATCGGTGAAAAAACCTTTTAAATTTCCTAATATTTCACATTGTTTGAATTTTAATTTCTTGTAATAATATACCTAAATCATAAAATCTTATTAACTAACTATTTTCCTAAGGATCTTATCGATTGGTTAATATTTTTTGTTAATTAATTTTGTCAGTAGTTTCATATATTTGCAGCTACGAAATTGTTGCTGAAAGGGTAATTGAGAAAACCTCCGTTAGGTTATCTTAATAGAATGCACAAATACTGTATTAATCGAAATATTTTCTCTACTAACTATTGAGACTACAACATTTCCTAAAGTTATTAGTAATTAACATTTTTGTAAGATAAGAAGTTCACGATATTAACAGGTTTGAAAAGTATTGTTTTTGAGTCAAATTGCGTATGGCGTACACGCTCTTAATGGTTATAATGGTTTATCATCAGTCAAATTCAATGTATGCAGTACTGCAGAACCATGGTAAATAAAAATATTATAAAAAAAATATAAAGCGTATTTGTTAGGTACAGTGGGCAAAGATTTAATTAAACTGGTAAACCACTTGTTTACCACATAAGCACAAACAACAACATCGTGCCGATATTCAAAACCATTAACTTTTTTACCAGTTTTGATCTTGTTTCCTAGTCATCGAAAATTACAGGAAGGTTCATACAAAAATATATATCTACTAGCTGTACCCTGCCACGCTTTGCTGTAGCACATTGTGATTTTTTTTTTTAGAACTATCCTTGATGCGGATTATATATCATGCTAAAATTTCAGCTCGATTGGTGCAGAACTGTTTGAGTTTTTGAAGCGTACACAAACCAACGTATCATTTTTATATATAGAAAGATATATAGAAATGGGGAATGTCCCCTTAGCTCTCGAGAACGGCTTATGCTCCAATGATGGTTGACCCTCTGGATCTGGAGGCAAGCCAAAAATCGAAAATTTGACCTAGCCCTAAGGGGTCAAAAGTTATAGTAAAAAACCTATGGCGTGGTGCGGCGCGAAGCACCGCGCAAGACACCGTACTAGTGTGAAAGAGATGCATAATAATGGCGTAAAATTACGCCCTCTGCAATTGACTTTACGACGCCATTGATTTTATCACATTCAAACTAAAAACGTTGTCAGATCTACACACACACACACACACATACACACACGCACACACACACACACACACATACACACACGCACACACACACACACACACACACATATCACGCCTATATCCCCGAAAGGGTAGGCACAGGTGCATTACACACCCACAATTTGCCAGTATTTTTAGTCCCACGGAATAGGGGCAAGCTTATTGCCGGGCACACATATAATGGCTTGTGTCGAAAATGGCTGAATGAATTTCATAAAAAGTAGCAGCTGTATTATAATTTTGAAAAAAAGTTGAAACCCGTTGCCTTGCGATGAAATGTTGATGAAAGGCAACAAAAGCTTACGTGCCAGCCGCGTGGCACAGCCAATTAAAGTCTTGGGCGTCTCGGACTAATCGATCTGCAGGCGAAACTAATCTTTATTGCCTATGAATCTGCAAACTGCATTCTAGGGTCATAAACTAATTTCTTGGCCCACTGTACATCACGTCTAGCACAACTGTTTGTGATATAGTTACCCACAATGATAATACATATATTTTACATTTATTAAAAGCACAAATTTTTCACGATGCAGTCATTAATAATTAAACATGCAGCAGTAAGAAAATCGTTTAAAAAGCAATATAATTTTCAGTAGCAATTTTCTTCTTGCCTAGTAAAAACGAAAATAAAAATAATTCTCATACAAGACCAAAAGAGTGTTCATAATTTCATTCGCCGATTTCGGAATCTGCCAATGAGATTTTCGGGACTGAGTATGTTTTCACATCGTCCGATCCGATATCGGACGCGTAGGTTGCTTAAGATGTGAAACAACAAGACGCGTGTGTGGGCTAAAGAATAGAAATATAGTGTGAGATAGAAACAAACCTATAGTACAAGCCGGTGTAGGGCGCGTCATAAGGGAGCCGCGGGGCTGCGGTGCCGCGATCCTTGCCCGGGACCAAAGTTTGCGACGACAGCGGCGACGCGCTCTTACTGGAGTAGAAGCCGTTTGTTACACAGCGCAGAGACCACACCCAATTATATTCTAACCTAACGTTTATTTTACTTATTACAAGACCGGTCTACAATCTATAATAACCTTAGTTACAAAATGCTTTAAAAACCTAACCTAACCTAACGTTTATTTTACTTATTACAAGACCGGTCTACAATCTATAATAACCTTAGTTACAAACTGACTAGATGTGGACCGTCGTAATTCTAAAAAATCGCGGTAAATCGCAATTTCAAGCCACACTATGTTACTGTCAATACTGTCAAGGTCTCGGGCTGTTGTCATAGTGATTTCAGTTGGTCAGCGCATTCCCTCAGGAAGGGAACTGTCGCTGGTTCAAGACTTTTGGTTTTGAAATTTATATTGTAAAATATTAAATGGAAGTTAAGCATACTCAATGCTTTAAAAACAATTTTTATTAAAGTGAGAAGGTACAGTAAGAGTAAGTAAAATGAAATTCTAAAATATAAGATGTCAAACTAACAAGTTTTTAGAAGGAAATATTTGTTGGTTCAAAAGTTAACTTAAAAAAAATACATAGTGAGTATTCAATGTTATAGTTACTACCGTTTAAAAACAGTGACAAATTCTAAACTTATGAATGTAATTGGGTGCGTTCTACAATAAAAACACTAAAGAAAAACAACACTTAGAAAACATTAGGTAAGTTATAAAATCTGTATTAATACAACACGCACTAACAATATTAAAAACAAATATTAAGTATCTATTATTTATTGAAATTGACTCTAAGTTATTTGTCATTGTATTACCACGTCTGTTAACTTTTTTAATAGAAACCGAAATAAATTAACGCTAAAGATATCGTATGGTATAAAACTGGTTTAAAACTCGAAGTTTCAATACCGTCTACGGTCAACGCGCATGAGATTAACATAACCAACAAACATGGCCACACAAAAAAATGGAGTTTAGATTTTTTGTCTATGAAAAAAAAAACAACATCAATCAAAAACACTCGATAATTAACGTTAAATACACATTTAGAATTGAAGATAGTAAAAAGTTTGTATTGTAACGTGTCTCTGTGTGGTTTAATATGTGTGGAATGTGGCTCAGGCTAAAATACGTGCTGGAGTCTATATATCTGGATACACATTACGCTACGTATTCTATGACACATAACAATACTAGTATATAACTTAGATACATTCATATTGAATCAATAATTTGAAAAATAAAAAAATAAAAATTTCCCGTTAAATTCATCCCATAAACGGAACCATTAACGGTCGAAATACCATGGCACCTGCAGGGCTAGCAGTCTAGCACGACGATCGACTTTGTCGACGCTGCTATGCTCCTAGGGGCCCCATATACAAACAGTCCACCAGTGGGATATCAGACTGTCAGTTTGTGGAATAGACTACAGAGGTTCTAACTGACGACTGTTCTGTAATTTGATATACGCCTAACAAACTATTCTTTCAAAAATTTTCTATTATCGCGTCCCCAAATGTCAGTGTTAAAAACGACCCAGTCATCACTGACACTGACATATTCACGTAACCGGCTTATAGAATGACTTACCTGAGATTATCATCACTATTAAGGCTAATATGGCAGTTCCAGCCGGACTCGAGGCCCATTTTCTCGCTGAACACCCTGGACCGCAGCTCGTTCTCCTTGCTGAAGTGAACAAACCTGATACAGGCGCGCTCCAGCCTCTCGATGAGCTCCACCATGTCGCTCTGCGCCTGGTACTGCATCGTCACCATGCCTATGAATACCTGGTCACATACATACATAGATAAATCCTGGTGGGACCCCTTTACACCCTGTTGACGACACTCTAAATAATACCATCAATCAAAATGACAAGTCTTGTAGAAATTCGAATGAACAAGTAGTGGCACCCAGCGACGTGTAGGTACTATTATATTTACTAAATACCAACCTGATTGCATTGCATATCGAAGAATCCATCTGCGTCGCTCACGTCATCCTCTGTCACTTCGTTGAATAGTAATGAATCTGAAAACGTTACAATTGATGTACCTAAGTTCAACTTTAAGTAATGCCCGCCATACATATTCCGATAATTTGATCAAACAGATAGTTTTAGATGATTGTTTTTAAACTATCGCGTTCTGAATTACACATAAAGTCAGAACGACTTAGTACCACAGCCCGATGTAACTCGGTCGAAACGTCAGGCCCTAAATAAGGTAATTTTACGAGATTAAGTCCCGAAATCGTATATATTAAAAAGTTTTGGATAATTTGATGAAATAAAATTACGAAAATTCGTATTTCCTTCAAACTATTTATGACGATCAATTTGATCAAATATCGGCATAACATGTAAGTTCAAAACACGCATTGATCGCAGAACATTTTTTTTTTAAATATTGTGAGGGTTTAAAACTTTTGAGCTTTGACTGTGACACCAACCTATTTTAACAACTTAGAAAAAGCTGTCCCTACAAATATTTTGTCAATTTTTCCGTGTTGCAACTAATTTGATAGTCAAAGGCCTTGTTTGAAGCGTTTGTCAAACATGTACGTTGTTAAGTTGTTTGATGAAATATTGGATTGTCGTAGTGTTTGAAAGGAATATGGTCGCCTACCGCGGTGTTTGTCAAAAAGTTTGTTGGTTCCCAGGGCACTTAATTAGTACCCATCTATTCTAGGTGTATCTAGTAAGAGCTAGGTCTAACCGGTGGAGTGGAAGTGTAGTGCTGGCGCGTCCGCCCAGTGCTGGGAGAGCGGCGCGTACAGCTGCCGACTGTCGGCCGGGAGCTCCAGGTACAGCGCCGACAGCGACGGGGATATACTGCGCGTCAGGGGCCTGGACACATACCACACTATATTACTGTCAATACTCACTGTCAATTATGTTAATCCCAGGTTACAGGAGTCCTAAAAATCCAACTGGTCTGAATTCGACAGAACATCGATTTCAATTCAAGCAATTAAGCGATACAGAAGCAATCCTTATGTTATGAAAGCGATGTGAATTGCGAAAATAATGAAACGTCAGTAATTAACAGTTATATCGTGAATGTGAATATGGGATATCTCTCGCGAAAATTAATGGCCGCTCTGAATATAGGCGCAGAATTCACATTTCTACAATGGGTTCGCGATAAAAAAAAATGTAGGTAGGTATTCGATAGCTCATTTATTTGACGACAAATAACATAATATCACGTTTCTACTCTTAAAAAGCGTAGTTAATAATAAAATAGTAAGTAGGTAGTCAGTAATGGTTTATCTATATATTTAATACGACAATTTGTCTGTCTGTATGTCCGTCTGTCGCGTTTTTCAATTTAAATACATTTGCATGAAATATTAAAATAATCTTTTTTTTTTTATATTTGAGGCGATATTTGTATCGCCTCAAATATATAAAAAAAACAGTAAACTAGTTATCCCAGCGAACTTTGGTTCGCTGGGATAACTAGTTTACTTTATTCTAATAAATATAATATAATACACATCATTCACAATAGATGTAGAGATTAACAGTCTTTTAATACAGCCTCTGGGTTCATACATTGGAGTACCATATAGGGTGTAATGATCAATATTTTTGAAATAGATGATTGATTATAGGTATATTCAGAGCGGCCATAAAGTTTGTCGAGTCAGTGTATACATACTTGTAAGCAAAGGCAGTGCAGTATGCTGTGAGTGAGTTTCGTTGGTAGAAGTCTATGATCTTCTTACGGTCTGATGCGGAGATGGTGGTCAAGTCGTGACCGTTCCAGTAGTCGACACACGAGTCTAGTATTATGTCTGCAGTGCCCTGCATAGTATATAATAAACTGTAGTCGAATTTGATTGGATCGGTCTTGAGTCGGTTCTTCGATTCTCGCGACTGATAATATGAACATTATTTGAGTGTGAGTGTGTGTACATCCACAGACATACACACACACACACACACACACATGAATATTGTACGTTATTAAATCATGGTATCCTCATGAGACTGTAAACCACAACCATGGAAGAGTATGGTCACCTATCACAGTCAAGTGTCACAGGCAAGTGTCACATGTTTTAAAAGTCGACCACGATCAATAATATCATGATGTGAACAGCATAAACTCTGCAGTGGAAATTGTAGCACATTGTAGGGCCCTTAAGTAAATTTAAAGTGTAACTAATCATGAACAATCTATCTATCTTATATCTTCTTCTATATAAATAAAAATGAATCGCCGTTCGTTTGTCTAAAACTCGAGAACGGCTAGACCGATTTTCCTAATTTTGTAATGAATTGTAGAAGTTCAGTGTGTGGTCAGACCTGCGTGAGCATCTGCAGCTGCGCGGCGTGGTCGCGTACGAGCACGGCCAGCATGTGCGGCAGCGGCACCTTGACGCGCGTGCTGAGGTGCAGCGAGCGGACGAACCGCGTCTCGCGTCGGATCGTGTCTGCTTGCTGGGACAACACGGAACGGAATTACCATTACTGTTTCAAGTTTTCGATATTTAGGTACTGTTGCAAGCACTACGATAACGGAGGGAATTGGAATCTTGAAAACTAAAACCATTCGGCCCGTAACGAGGATAAGAACTGAAGTAAAACCACATCATTATGACAGAAGTATGTGATAGAATTATCATGTTGACAAATTTGAGAACTACGGTACTAAATGTTTACCTGTACCACGAAACACGCAACGACAGCTCTCGGCGACCAACTTACGTCATTACTGGGTACGAGTGATAAGGACAGAGATAATAATCGCTCGCTATCGCTATGTAACTCAGTAACGGTACGTTTGTTGAAAAGTTTATCTCGCTTACATTAGTTAAAAACTATACAGGGTTATTTTAAAAATACTGAAAATGTTTCGTGGAGTAAATTCTGACACTAAACACCTATAAGTAACATTTAATAACACAAGTGATGTCTTACCAAATGTCTAAAAACAGCTAAGCATTCCTGTATTTGATATGAATCAGTGGCAGTATCAGTGAATCCTATCTGTTTCGCCAATTCACATAAGCACCGTCTGTTCGTCACAGGAACTAAATCTTCGCTGTAATTACAAATAATAAACATTAGTTTGTTTATTTTATTTGATTGCCAGTGTGACGTAGTAGGTTGAATGTACGACGACGAGAGACTGCTACTTGGCTCGAGACCTAGGTCGGGTCAAATAATATACGATTTTCAAGGTCATGGTGAAAGTGCCCGCAAACGGCAATAAGTTAGCCACAGCGGTGCCAAATTCTGTCTGGAGCGCAGGTCGTCCCTGGTACGTTACCTGTACTGCGCCTCGCAGGTGAGGTGCGCGCAGAAGTGCGCGTAGACGTGGCGGGGCGCGGGCGCGCACGTGTTGAGCAGCGCAGCCAGCCCCAGCGGTCGCAGGCGCGCCAGGTGCTGCCGCCAGCGCTGGTCGTCGAACTCCACGCAGAACGGCGCGTTCTGATCGTGAGTCAGGTCTAGCACCTGCACGACAACATGTACAAACTAATGACTGTACTTTTGGCGCGGTCAGCAATCAACTCATTGCTTTGAAATACAAAAAAAAAAAGAGTATAGATATTAAGATAGCAGTCCGTTCCTAGCGGCATGCGACGAGCGATCGCGGCAAGGCCCTGGTCTGTTTCTGTTTGTTTGGCTAGATGACGTTGTGTAAGAATGTCCAAAAATATTTATTTATTTACCAGTGAGCTGTCTGCTTGTGCTCACTGCAAAAGCCACTCAACTACGTTTTCCGGCCAAACACTATATTTGAGTACTCCACTGTAGTTTACTATCTAAAGTGATCCCCAAAAATACAGTTGATTCTAAAATTTGAAGGGTGTCACTGTTCAATGATATATTCGTTTCGTAATTCCGGACATTTAATGGCAAATTATTGGCCGTTAACCAATCTACAAATTGAAATAGTACACTATTTACACCATCAACTTTACATAACTTGCGACCATCTTTAAAAATAAGTTGAATATCATCAGCAAGTAAAACAATATCCCACAAGTTCTGTATATATAATAATGTAACGCCATCTCGTAGCGAGTAATAAGACTACCAAACTCAGCGCCATCTAGTAGCAAATCGCAGTACTACTACGTAACGTCTTTCGGGAATGTTCTGTCAAGGTACTTCTATGCAACGTGTTATCTAGAAGCATCTCGAAGGTGTGGAATGTTCGCGATATTTCTTCCGTGAAAACTCCAGAGTAATCTAGAGTAATGACCGCACTATAAAGGCGGAGCACTTCGGTGGCGGAGGATCAGTATTTCCAGAGCGATAATACGAGTTATACCTGCGAGTTCAAGTGCGATTAAAAGTGTTCAGTGAAGCTTATAGTAAAGTGTTAATTAGTGGTGTAATAAATAAAGTGTTTTAAGGTAGATTTACCGGCATTTCAATTCGGTAGAACCCCGGCTCGTAACAATTGGTGTCAGAAGTGGGATTTGAACAATGCCGGTGTTACCAAAAGAAGACACAGAGGGCGTCCGTACCAGGGGTCAGCGTCAGCAGGAGTTGGACAGCAGGCGCTTCGGAGGTAATACGCCGGAGAGGATGGGTGGTCAGCAGCAGCCAACGGTGGAAGCTGGCCCGTCCACGGTATCTCCAGCGCCAGCACCTCCAGACTTTGCTGCGCTGATGGCGATGCTACAGGAGCAAGCCCGCCGCCAGGAAGAGCAGGCCCGCCGGTTGGAAGAACAGCTGCTGCGTGACAAGGAGGAGCAGGCACGCCGCCAGGAGGAACAGACACGCCGCCAGGAGGAACAGATGCTCCTCATG
Organism: Nudaria mundana; assembly: GCA_963556515.1. Taxonomy (NCBI): domain Eukaryota; kingdom Metazoa; phylum Arthropoda; class Insecta; order Lepidoptera; family Erebidae; genus Nudaria; species Nudaria mundana. The sequence continues at coordinate 19,771,481 of OY748294.1, forward strand.
AAAGATCTTCGAGCGACTTTTGGCAAGGAGATGAATGTGATGAAGGATCAAGTTCATCATGTTGAGAACCGCATCACGGAAGCCGAAACACGGATAGAAGATGTAAAAAACCAGATTACAGAATATGTGAGGAAAGAGCTGGGAAATCTGAAAGCTGGAGATGGGAATGCGACTTCCTTACCTGCTGTGCCTTCAGCACGTGGATTTAAAGTACCTCCATTCGATGGGACATCATCATGGTCGGCCTATAAAAAGCAGTTTGAGGCCGTTAAGAAGGCAAACGGGTGGAGCAAAGCCCAGGCCATGACTGCGCTTACATTGGGTCTGCGAGACAAGGCGTTAACCATCCTAGAAGCTCTCGGAGACGATGTATCCTACGAGCAGCTACTAGAAGCCTTGGAAGCCAGATACGGTGACGCTCACCTGGAACACGTGTATCGTGCGCAGCTGAAGGATCGTGTCCAGCGCACTGGCGAAAACTTGCAACAGTGGGCCCTGGAAGTAGAGAAGCTGGTACGGAAAGCATACCAGTCGGTACCTGCGCTCATCAATGGGAATCTGGTGCAAGCATTCATCGACGGCATCCACGACCTGGAAGTCAGGGCTGCTGTGAGGCTCGGGCACCATGAGACTCTCAAAGACGCCTTGGCTCATGCTTTGGAGGTCGAAGCCGTACGGAAAGATCATCGATCTCACCGCGTCAGGGAAGTTGTAGCATCACCGGCTCGCGACCGTTTCACGAGGTATAGCCCTAGGTCCCACCTTCGATCCAGTTGCCCAAATCGGACTGCTGAAAGAGAAGAAAGTCGTTCCCAAGAGGAGGTATAGCCTAGGCCCCACCTTCGATCCAGTTGCCCAAATCGGACTGCTGAAAGAGAAGAAAGTCGTTCCCAAGAGGATAAGGTGGCTAACGTCACCGCCCAGCAACAGCAGGGAAACGAATAAATGCCAGGACTGCGGGGCGGGTGCTGGCTGATGTTGGAAGAGCCCCAAGGGTTTCGATCTCACAAACCCAGGATGGGAACAGCCTGATCATCAAGGGCGAGGTAAATGGAACACCATGCAAGCTGACAATAGATACTGGAGCATCTCGCACGGTTGTCAGTTCCCGACTTGCAAATCGGTTCCTTGGGGACTCTGCAAACCGTGACCGCATCAACTTGGTAACGGCCACGGGTCAGCGCATACCCGTCCGAGGAGAGAAAGAGATGCAGTTAAAGTTGGGCAATGGAATTTACCTGCATAATGTCATCGTGGCTGACATAATGGACGACTGCATACTGGGCTTAGACTTTATGAGGAAGAACTCTTGTGAGATCGACGTCAAGCAAGGAGCGATGAAATGTGGTCAAGAGGAACTTTTCATGGAAGGAGCGTTATCAGGAAAAGTGTACAGCTTGAAGAAGGTCGTGCTTCCTGCCAGATCAGAAACGACTGTACCAGTTAGTCTCCCTCAGAATTCTGGGCGAACACATCGATGTGTACTCATAGAAGGGATATACAATGAACTTCCATGGAAAATGGCCCGAACTCTGGTAAGAGCCAATGAAGCCTCAGTGGTACGTGTGCTGAACCTTAGTGACAAGGAACACGTGATAGAAAAGAGCACATTGATTGGCACTTGCGAAGAAGTAGATTGGATGCGCCGATGCCAAGAGTTGAGTACTGGGAACATCGTCAACAAGGACGCTAGAAACAACGTGTTGACACTTTTAGAAGACTGTCGTAACATCTTAACGAAGAATGAAATGGACAAGGCTAAGAAGATGTTACTCAAGTACGCCGATATTTTCTCTTCGAGTGATGCTGACATTGGGAAGACTGGATTGGTTCAGCATAAAATCAATACAGGAAATGAGGCACCCATCCGTCAGCGACCAAGGAGACTGCCAGTAGCACGAGAAAAGGAAGTTGAGACCATGATTGAAGGAATGGTAAAAGATGGTGTGATAGAACCATCGTCAAGTCCATGGTGCTCACCTGTAGTGCTGGTGAGGAAGAAAGATGGCAGTATGCGGTTTTGTGTCGACTATCGTCGTCTGAACGACGTTACGAAAAAGGACAGCTACCCTTTACCAAGGATCGATGACACGTTGGACATGCTGACAGGGGTGAAGTGGTTTAGCACGCTAGACCTGAAAAGTGGCTACTGGCAAGTTGAAATCGATCCGAAGGATAAAGAGAAGACTGCATTTTCCACAGGAAAGGGTTTGTGGCAGTTTAAAGTTATGCCATTTGGTTTATGCAACGCCCCGGCTACTTTTGAAAGATTAATGGAAATTGTACTCGCCGGATTGACTGGGGACGCCTGTCTTGTCTATCTAGATGACATTATCATCGTGGGCCGTACGTTAGAAGAGCATCTTCAAAACCTGGAACGCGTGCTTGTAAATTGTTGATCCGAAGCGCGAACCTGAAGCTCAGCCCGAAGAAGTGCTCATTCCTCAAACGGCAAGTAAGCTACCTAGGCTACGTAGTGTCTGAAAATGGTATCCGCACGGATCCAGAGAAAATCATCGCCGTCAAGGATTGGCCGGTTCCAAAGGATAAGACGCAGGTCAGAGCATTTTTGGGTTTGTGCTCATACTACCGGCGATTCGTCCAGAACTTTGCGGATATTGCCAAGCCCTTACACAAGCTCACGGAGGAAAAGCGACAATTCTGCTGGGACGGAGGCTGCGGCATCGCATTCCAGGAGCTAAAGAATCGTCTGTGCAATACACCTATTTTGGGTTATCCTGATGCGGAAAATGAATTTATAGTTGACACAGACGCAAGTGATATCGGACTCGGAGGTGTGTTATCTCAACGGAAAGGTGATCGAGAGGTAGTTATAGCCTACTTCAGCAAATCCTTATCGAAACCTGAAAGGAATTATTGCGTCACGAGGAGAGAATTACTCGCCGTGGTGAAGACATTGCAGCATTTCAGCAAATATTTACTAGGGCGAAAATTCCTTATACGTACCGACCATGCTGCATTGAAGTGGCTATTACAATTCAAGAATCCAGAAGGACAAGTCGCCAGATGGATTGAGCTATTACAGGAATATGACTTTGTAATCGAACATCGCAGTGGGAGATCCCATGGCAACGCAGACGCATTGTCAAGAAGACCTTGCCCTGAAGACTGTAAGCACTGTGCCAAACAGGAGATAAAGGAAGCCATACCTGTGAAGATGCTTAAAACGGATCTGAGCGACGAATGGAAAGAAAGCCTACAACATGCTCAACAGGACGACGCAGACATCAAGCCAATATTTGAGTGGATTAAAGCAAGTGCTCCTAAACCCATGTGGAGTGAACTCGCTTCAATGAGTTCAATCACAAAAAGTTATTGGGCGCAATGGGACAGTTTAGTTATTCAGGATGGAGTCTTGTGCCGCAAATGGGAAAATGCTCGAGGAGACAGCTGTCATTTGCAAATGGTCGTCCCTAAAGTTAAGGTCCCAGATGTGCTACAGCTCTACCATAATGGATGTTCAGGGGGCCATATGGGAGTAAAAAGGACTCTGTTGAAGATACGTGACCGGTTTTACTGGATCCACTGTCGCGACGACGTTGAGGACTGGTGTCGCAAATGTACGAGTTGTGCTGCTGCGAAAGGACCTCATACACGGAGCAGAGGTGCACTGAAACTGTATAACGTTGGGGCACCATGGGAAAGGATAGCCCTAGATGTTGCGGGACCGTTTCCTGAAAGTGAAAGCGGAAACAAGTACTTCATGGTTGTGATGGATTATTTCACGAAGTGGCCAGAAGTCTTCGCTATACCTAATCAAGAAGCTACTACGGTCGCAGATAAATTAGTTCACGAAGTCTTCTGTCGTTTCGGGGTGCCTCTAGAAATCCATAGCGATCAAGGAAGAAATTTTGAATCTCAGGTGTTCCAGGAAATGTGTCGGGTCATGGGTACTCACAAAACCAGAACGACCTCTTACCACCCGCAGTCAGATGGAATGGTGGAGCGATTTAATCAGACATTGGAGAGATATCTGGCAAAAGTTGTGGAAAGCAGGCAAAAAGATTGGGACAAGCACATCCAACCGTTTCTTTTGTCTTACCGAAGTGCGGTTCACGAAAGCACGTCAGTGACACCAGCTTATGCGAACTTTGGAAGAGAATTACGGTTGCCTGCCGACTTAATAACCGGTATACCACCTGACGCTCCACGCAATATCACCGATTATGCGAATGACTTGCGCAGCAGGATGAATGACATTTATGAGCATGTCAGACAATCAGGTCAACAAATGTCTGAAAAGATGAAGACCCGTTACGACCGAAAGACAAACAATAAGAGCTTCGATGAAGGTTCGTTAGTGTGGTTACATAGCCCAGTCCGCAGTAAAGGGAAGTCTCCTAAGCTGCAAGCTAAATGGGATGGACCATACCGAGTTGTGACCAAGATTAACGATGTCACTTACCGAATACGGAAGAGTCCAAGAAGTGCGCCAAAGATAGTTCATGTGGATCGATTGGCGCGATATTATGGGCCTGACAATGCTCGGGACGAGCATGTCTTAGGAGGGGGCAGTGTAACGCCATCTCGTAGCGAGTAATAAGACTACCAAACTCAGCGCCATCTAGTAGCAAATCGCAGTACTACTACGTAACGTCTTTCGGGAATGTTCTGTCAAGGTACTTCTATGCAACGTGTTATCTAGAAGCATCTCGAAGGTGTGGAATGTTCGCGATATTTCTTCCGTGAAAACTCCAGAGTAATCTAGAGTAATGACCGCACTATAAAGGCGGAGCACTTCGGTGGCGGAGGATCAGTATTTCCAGAGCGATAATACGAGTTATACCTGCGAGTTCAAGTGCGATTAAAAGTGTTCAGTGAAGCTTATAGTAAAGTGTTAATTAGTGGTGTAATAAATAAAGTGTTTTAAGGTAGATTTACCGGCATTTCAATTCGGTAGAACCCCGGCTCGTAACAATAATAAATCATTAAAAATAAAAACGGACCTAAAATTGATCCCCTGCGGCACACCCGTAGATACAGATGCTCCTGAGGGCCGATTTCCATTCACGTCATCATATTAGATATAGATACTAATAGATAGCAACAATATAGAAGGCAACAAGGTCCAGTGAAGAGTGTCTGATACCATAATAAGCGAGTTTTCGTAATAGTGTTATGATCAACATAATCAAACGCTTTGAAGATATCGCAGAATACACCAATGGCATTGCCTTTTCTCCAAGGCGTCGGAAATATACCGAAGAAGTGCCTAACCTGTGTGAATAGTAGCACGAATTACTAACCTCGGCAATAGTACTCGGTTCTGGTATCGGTTTTCCTTCATGACGACTGGAATCGGGCTCTCCAGCATCACTATTATGGCCCATAGATCCCACTAGACTGGTCTTACTAGAGTTATTAGAAGTTGGACTTGAATTTCGTAAGAAGAACACTTTCTCCGCCGTGGGATTTGGCCATGACAATATACCCTTTTTGTCCACACAAGTCAAAGCCTGAAATAAAAGTTTTACATAAAAGAACAACTATGCATCAACATCATAAATTGTAGGACCAAAAATTCTCAACCAAATAAACCTTATTTACTTACAGATAATGAGCCCAAGACATGTACAATCTTAGCTGTCCTGGACACCATATCTTCTCTGCCAGTCAGTATGTTAAAGAAAGTCTTGCCAAGAGTTTTGATAACTTCAGGTTTAAGATTGGATTCGCTCATAGCTTTTAATAAAGGATCGCTTGTTTCTTCAGAAATAGAACATGATTTTGGACGGACGAATTTCTGACGGGTTTCTGATAATAGTTTAAATCTGGAAGAAAGTTTTACTTTTCATTGATCGAGGAAGGCTATATAACATCAGGCTACGACTAATAGGCAGCAATGAAAAATGTTGCAAAAAACGGGTCTGTCCGCTAGTCAGAGAGAGACAACGACTACACAACATCAAAACGACAAAAAGTGATAACTTGAGAATAATAGTCTGCAGCTTTTTGCAGTAGCGTTGTAGTAACTATAAATATCGAAGCGATGTAGTCGGTGCCCGAGTTGTGATTATGTATATTGTAACCACATCGTTGCGTTATAAAATATAGTCCAACCACGTGTTTGCGTTATTTTGTGGTTGTGCTTGTCGTATCGTCTTTGTACGTTTATGAGCCGCGCACGATGACAGTGGAATGGAACCTTGTCACAATAACCGCTTCGTGACGTTTTTGATCAGTACTTTTAGGGATTGATGACGTCACCATTTTCCACCAGGTTCCATTACAGTCATAGTGCGCGGCTTATACGTACCCCGATTTTCCACACGGGCGAATCTTCAAGTGCTAGCTAATAATAAATACCTGGCTAATCCATAACAATTAAGCGTAACCCACGCTACAGGGAATATAATCTGTAGCAAGGGAAGTGAGGCGGCCATGGTTTGTAAGAAGTATATTTCTGTCCAATGGGTGACGCCCGGCAGGTGGTAGACATGGCGGACGAACGACGCTATCACTACTATGGATATCACTAGTGGTAATAATAAGCCTTCCATTATTTTTACAGTACACTGCAAAAGAAAATATTGGCTTAAATTTTTAAATAACACAGTGATAAAAGACTCTAGAAATAGGAAATACTCATTAATCGGTTGAAGATATTTATGTACTGAAGAAATAAAAGCACTTACCAGATATCGTTGCTTTTCAAATACAGTAACAGGTCTTATAATGGCCTGTTCTAGTGCTAACTTGAGATTTTTCAGATACGGCGTCTCACACATTTTGTATGCCTTGTTCTGATGCGGTGTTCTGACTCGTGGCGCACTACAGTTGTCTCTTTGCTGGTATAATAAAAATGTAAACTCATAACTCCCAAATGACTGCACCAATGACAATTGTTATATTGTACTGAGAAAAAGCATGTAACACAGTTCAGTTACACTTCCCTTTGCAGGGTAGATGAGTCGGTAGACCATCATTCTGCTCTTACGCTGGGAGGAGGTCAAGAACTACAGGGCAACACATCTCGGCACTCCCGGTCAGCATGCAGAATGGTCTAGTTCTAGAGTTCCTAGATAAGATTTATTGACTTGAATAAAAGAGTCCCTCACCCACGCAAAAGTCTTGACATAGACTTTCAGAAGTCAGCCGTGACAACAATACGCTATCTAGTAGACTTGGTGTTTAAAGTCACGTGCAACATTGAGAATATACCACTAAAACAGGATTATATAAATATAACACATATCTATACACTTACAGATGCGTTAGGTTGAAAGATCTGCCCGAAAAATAGTTCAGGGTCGTCGGACTGTAGTCCTTGACAGTGACCTGGCACCTCCTGGCCCGGTCTCAGGACTATAATGTCTCCCTCCACTAACAATGCCCATGGAAGATTTACTATTGTTGCTGAAACAAAATACATCATGCACCTTGAATTTGTGACTCACCTTCAATTCACTTCTGAGTTTTTGGACACGCTATTTTTTATATCTCATGTTGATTATATTAATAAAAATATAGTTTTAATCAGTGTAATTGTGTATGGTAAAAAAAAAATTATGCAGCCATTGTGGAGAAATTCGCCAAAAACTGATTCCGCTGGGCAAACGTTGTCCTGTCGGAGCTTTTTTTAATCCATGGACTTAGAAAAAAAAAATATGTCTAAAAATTAGCGTGTATTTGTGTGTAATTATATATCTATGAATAAAATTAGTGCATGCATAAACTTCGAAGAAATTCAAGTTTCCGCTACGCGAACGTTTGGCCATTTGCTAGTTTTCATATAAATAGAGCTGTAGAATTTTACATAAGTTGTATTGAATTTGTTAATATTTGTTTAAAAAAACAGATTTAGAAAAAATCGTAGGGTCTAAAAGATAAAAATATAAACGTAAAATACGCTTATTAGGTCTTAGTTCGTAAAGTATGCACTTTGGGGTCTAGTTTTTTACGTTTATACAAACCTTGTAAGAGTGTCTGCAACATCTTTCAAGTATCAATGATGTCAGGACAATTTACCATGCATAGACCACTGTTTACAAAGCAGTCAAATATCACGACGTTCTAAAGAAATTGCATAGTAAAATGTATTGTACTCACGTGCAAAATTTGATCTCATTAAATTCAGTACATAATTAAAGAGAAACAATTAAAATAGGGCCAAAGCACCGAAAACCTACATAACCCGACCAAGTTCAAAAAAGATGCCGTGCAATATATTTTGGTAACATTCTAAAATTTACAGTACATGGGGCACACTAAAAGTTTTGCACTTCTAGCTAATCGGAACTATTTGAATTTCGAATTTTATATTTTTTAAACGTTGCAACCTTCTTAGTAATAAAAAAAAACAATTGGCGGGAAATCATTTGTCAATTGTTTTTTATCACACATTAAAGTTCTACGTATGCAACGAAAATGGAATTAAGTCGACAAGATTTTAGAGCGATGTTTTTTTATGTTTTTAAAAGTTCTCTCTCTCCGCAAGACTGCGCCGCTCGTCTTCAAAATGCTTTTGGAAGAGAAGCACCTTGTTTGAGCACCGTGAGGAGATGGTTTGCTGAATTTGAGAAAGATCGAAATTCTTTACATGACGAATTTCATGAAGGGCGGCCTTCAACTGCCGTCAACGGAAATAATGTGGCTACTGTTAAGCGGTTAATTGAAGAAAACCCGCGATTACCTATGAGACAATTCGAGGACTATTGGGGATTGGCATGAGTCAAATCGAGAAAATTTTACACGAAGAATAGAAAGTTCGGAAACTTTGTTGACGTTGGATCCCTCATGAACTGACAGCGGAGCAGAAGCGGGCTCGCGTGGAATGGTGCTCACAGATGCTATTGAAGTACGACCACGGACATTCTAATACTGTTTATGACATTGTCACAGGAGACGAAACGTGGATTTAATGTTTTGAACCCGAAAAAAAACAGCAATCTTGTGAATAGGTGTTTGAAAATGAGAACAAGCCAACAAAAGTGAGGCAGGCGAGAAACGTTGGTAAAAAATTGATCGCGTTTTTTTTCTCCACTACGGGTCCCATCTGTCAAATTCCACTTGAAGATCAAAAGAGTGTTAATGCCGAATGGTATTCTACCATTTGTTTACCCAAGGTGTTAGAAAAAGTTCGCGAAAGACGACCCAAAAGCCGCGTCCTCCTACATCATGACAACGCTTCTTCACACACGGCCAACAAAACAAAGTCATTTTTAGCTTCCGAAAAAGTACAACTCGTCACCCATCCTGCGCATAGCCCCGACCTAATACCCTGTGATTTCTGTATTTTCCCCAAAATCAAAGATTTCATGAGAGGTTTCACTTTTACCAACTCCGAAGAGGCAGTGATAGCGTTCAAACAGCACGTAGAAAACATACCTACAGATCTGTGGTCCTCCTGTTTTAAAAAATGGTTCGATCGCATGAAAAAATGTTTAAAATGTAAAGGAGAGTATTTTGAAAAGCAATAAACATAATATTTTAGTTTTAACATGTTGTTTTTTTAAGTTACGCAAAACTTATAGTGTGACCTACGTATAATACCGATTTTAAATTGGTACAGGTGACAACACAATTGTTGTTTCGATATAATTTATAGGTCATTTATTTTTATATTTAAGGCTAGTCCTTTGGTTAAAAATAGTCTAAGTAATTTTTTTTTTTTTTAATCTTTATTTAGGGAGCTTAGCCACAATTATGACTATGTTATGTTGTACGCTCCATCATAGCCACTTTTTATGTTACTTGTAATTATACTATAGTTAGTCTTAAATATTCTAAGTACAATGTGTACATGGCCTTAGCTGTGTCTGACTGTGGACTGGCCAGGATACTGTTGCACCTACCGGTTTCCATTACACTAATATTTAGCACACAATTTCTTTGTTGTTGGATCCGAACACATTCCATCAATATATGTTGTACGTCCTCAACAAGTCTAAGTAATTGTAGTTATGAATTGATCAAAAATATTTTGCTAGTGTGAAAAAATAGACAACGCGCCGCGCGCAACGAGCGATAGGCGGCTTATTTTCTGTATTTTCATTCTTTCATTCATATGCTCACGGCTGTTGTTCCAGAAGGGGTAGGCAGAGGTGTAATATTTCTGTGACACCCACATTTCGCCAATTTTTGGGTTTCTACGTAACAGGTGGCGAGAAATAAATAATAAATACATAATTATTATATGTAATTAAAAATATTTTTGTACACGGATGTTTAATTAGAAAAGTACTTGTTAATTGAAGATTTATATTTATCGTAGACTAGCTGTCCCGGCGAACTTCGTGCCGCTTGAAATTTTACTTTTTAACCTTCCCGAGCTGGTACGAACATTTTAAGACCAAAATTAGCCAAATCGATCCAGGTGTTCTCAAAAGAGATATAAAGGTGTGGCCGAAAGCCGATGCCCGCGGTCTCTGACAATTTCTTTTCTATTTGATGTTATCATCGTTTATATGCAACTACTTTTACGTGATGCCTAAACAAACAAAAATTCATCGCGGTGCCGGACTCCCAATTCCTTGTTAAAACTGTCTTTATCAGTTATTAATAAATTATTGCACTACGAAATTAATAATAAATTTATGATGAGAGTAAAATTAACATGAGAGATGCAAAGAAAAATTAAAATAATACGTATAATAGCCGCTGCTACGTTCGATACACAAATAAAACCAAAAGAAAATGGCCGAAAACTGTATAGTGAGTAAGACAGGAGATCGGATGAGAGGTGACAACGGTAGACATCTAGCGGGGATAACTGATCGATTGATAGTTGATCGGTTATCGACCGGGGAAGGCGGAAGATCAATTTGAATTGAGAAAAAAATCATAATTAAAGGAAATTATTACAAATAAAAAAATCGCGATGGAAATATAGGGGTTGAGCGTAGAGGGTTGAAAATTCAGGGTTGTATGTATTTTCTAATGCTGTATCAATAAAAAAATAAAAAATTATCTAAAAATACAGAAAAAAAATTACGGCTAGACTACCCTTAACATTTAGGGGATGAAAAATAGATGTTGTCCGATTCTCAGACCTACCCAATATGCACACAAAATTTCTTGAGAATCGGTCAAGCCGTTACGGAGGAGTTTAACCACAAAACACCGCAACAAGAGAATTTTATACGAGGGTGGATTGAAAAGTAGTCGGCCTAACACTGATCCATTTAGTTCTAAAAATCAAATCTACCCACATTATTTAGTTCAGTTCAGACCTGTTAATTGTGTGAAGTTTGAAACGTGTGCGATAATTAATTTTAATTTTATAAATTTATTAACAAAGCAATCTGACATCATTTCCGCAAATGGAGCAAATCGACCAGCGTGCCGTCATTAAGTACCTCCATAAAAAGGGGCTGTCATCAAAAACCATCCATGATGATACGGTCAGTACATTAGGGGATTGCGCTCTTTCATATTCATCCGCCAAAAAATGGATAGCAGAATTCAAGCGTGGTAGAGAGAGTGTGAAAGACGAACCCCGCTCTGGAAGGCCTTCGACGTCCACTACGGACGAAAATGTTAAAAAATACTCGACTTAATTATGGGAGACCGCAGATTGAAAATTAGAGAGATAGCAGAGATTATAGGCATCTCTTATGAACGTAGGTACTCAAAACATAATAGTCAACGTGTTGGGTTTCCACAAGGTGTCTGCGAGGTGGGTTCCGCGACTGCTTTCAGTTGAGCAAAAAAGGATGCGATTGACTATTGCACGCGACTGTTTGGAGTTATTTGAAGCTGATGAATGTGATTTTTTGAATCGTTTTGTTACTATGGACGAAACATGGGTTCATTACTGTACACCGGAAACAAAACAACAATCACAACAGTGGAAAATACCTGGTTCACCAGTATTCACCACCCCCCAAAAAGGCTAAGTCGATTTTGTCGGCAAGTAAGGTGATGGCTTCAGTATTCTGGGACTCGAAGGGTGTGATTATGGTTGATTATCTTGAAATAGGTCAGACTATAAACTCTGATTATTACTGCACCTTACTACGTCGTTTACGAGAGGAAATAAAAGAATAACGTCCCGGAATGATCAGAAGAAAAGTCCTGTTTCATCAAGATAACGCTCGTGTTCACACGTCTGTCCAATCAATGGCAGAAATTCACAACTGTGGCTTTGAACTGTTACCGCATCCACCTTATTCACCTGATCTGGCACCGTCAGACTTTTTTCTGTTCCCTAACCTAAAGAAGCACTTGGGAGGTCAAAGATTTTTGACAAATGACGAGGTCAAAGCAGCAGTAGACACATATTTTGACTCTAAGGAAGAATCATTTTTTTTCAACGGGCTAAATGCTTGGAAGGGAAGATGGCAAAAGTGCATTGAACTTGATAGTGATTACGTTGAAAAATAAAAATATATTTCACTTATTATGTATTTATTTTCTTGGTTAGGCCGATTACTTTTCAATCCACCCTCGTATATTAGATTAGATAGTGGCGTTATTATTAATAAAATATTTATCATTCAAGAAATGAAATTGTTTTAAATTTTCCTAACGCTTGTGTACGCACATATTAATAAATACTATACTGGAAGGTTAAGAACGTTACTTAGATATATGGCACGGCCGCTTTTTTGTAGCCCTCCGAACTTGGTTGGGTTATGTAGGTTTTCGGTGCTTTGTCAGTATTTTAATTGTTTCTCTTTAATTACTGAATTTAATGAGATGAAATTTTGCACGTGAGTAGTTGAATTAATAAACTAATTATTGGAATACATTTTACTATGCAATTTCTTTAGAACGTCGTGATATTTGACTGCTTTGTAAACAGTGGTCTATTCATGGTAAATTGTCCTACAACTCCTTAATTACTAACAGAACAACATTGATACTAGGCAAGATGTTGTAGACACTCTTACAAGGTTTGTATAAACGTGAAAAACTAGACCCCAAAGTGCATACTTTACGAACTAAGACCTAATAAGCGTATTTTAGGTTTATATTTTTATCTTTTAAAGCCTACGATTTTTTCTAAATTTTTTTTTTAAACAAATTCAAAACAACGTATGTTATAATATACAGCTGGCCAAACGTTCACGTAGCTGACACTTGAATTTCTCCGAAGTTTATGCATGCACTAATTTTTTTCATACATACACAATTACACACATACACACTAATTTTTGGACACATTTTTTTTCTTCTAAGTCCATGGATTAAAAAAAGTTCCGCCATTTCGCGAATTTCTCCACAATGGCTGCAACTCAGACTAAAAGAATAACATAGACGGAACGAATAGAACTAGCGAGTGAAGCCGCCAAAAGGGATACTATATAGCAATGGGATACCATTTCGCTCGCCACTCCTTTGTGAGCAGCGAGTGTGTACGCACGTGCGATCACGGTTGAACAAAATATTATAAATATGCCGTATTGTGTGGTGAAAAGGTGTAAAACACTTCAATTTATTCATAGAAAGAATGCTGAATTATCGTTTCATAAGTAATTAACTATTTCTTATTAGATTTCATAACATTTTTCTAAATATTTTAGTTGCACAAACTAGGAACACAAAACCTCCGCCATATCATACAGAGTTGCCATAATTTTTTCATCATTTCCACAAAATATTTAGCAGTATTTATGGGAATTTATAAAGTACTGAGTAAAAAAAATGTGTGTCATCAATGTTGACAACCTCGATGTTTCTAATCATCATCATCATCATTCGTGCGTTAGTCCCGAACTCCCGATCACATCTGTGTCCGGGATCTACTTAATACGTGGCTTGGTTATTTCGGCAATCTTGGAATTGACCGCTGTCTGACCTCCCAGCCATCCAATATATTTATGTTACTGTGTCAGTAGTTTAATTTCAGTCGAACACTACGAAGGCCTCAGTCTTAACCTAACGACTATTGATATCTACTTCATGTATAGTCAACGACAAAAGTAGCTTAACCAATAATTCTTATCTGTTGATCACTAATAGCTGTTAAACCGATCACAAAATTATAAACAAAACACGAAATATATTAACTTTGTCCTTGGGGATTCTAAAATTACTTGTACATTGCTGTTGCACATGCATTGGGATGTAAAAAAGAATAATAAATATTTTTGTGCTAATCAACTTTTGTTGTTGACTGTACTTTGTACTTACACTGGAATGAAGCTTTGTTCATTAATCTTAAAAAGGATTATTTTAATTATGAGAATTTTTTTGAAAGCTAGTAATTAAAGTGTGTTTACTCAGTGTTTATCACGTTTTTATTTATTTTAACACTTCCCCATTTTAGGCACTTATCATAATAATCATTTGTGTAAATGACAAAATAATTGCAGATAACATTTACTATAACAAATATTAATTTTCCATATGTCCACTATATAGAGATTTTTAGGAGATTTTTTCATTTGCTGGCAACATTACGCACACGCCGTTAGTGGTATCGGTACACGGAAATCGGAGTCACACGCACACATTGAAAGTGTCATTTGGCTTCACGTGTTTATTCTACATGTTCCGTCTATGTTATTCTTTTAGTCTGAGGGCTGCAAGCACAATTTTTTTTTTACCATACACAATTACACGACGTCATACACTAAATATCTGCATAATTAAAATCTTTAAATTCAACAACATTCCGCTGCGCGAATGCACACAAAATAAACGGTCCCTCTATATATTTTGTTTTCTATGAACTACAATTAATATTTCGAAATAATGGTTGATTTAATTGTCAATGTATGTCTTCGATTTTCTAGCAACTGTCCCATTATAGTTGTAATGACAGGCCGGCTACAAGAACAAAACTACACCTTCAACCACTTTCGCTGCAAGATTTGCCTAGCAAAAGCTAGATCTGCGTTGGGTCACAGTAGTTGTCACGGAGCAATAAACAAACATTTAAACTTTCACATAATATTATTCATCACAAACTGGATAATTGGATATTTACTATAGAATTTGAGAAATGAAGGTTCCAACTTGCTTATTGTTTTCTATAATGATGATGGAAAATAGTTACAATAATAGTGTGAATTTATAATAGTATTTCTTACAGTCTCGGTAAGTCCATTGTAGGATCACACATGGTGAGTAAGGGGCACACAAGTGTGGATAGTGAATCTCGTCCCATTTTGAATTGTCTATAGCCTGGCTTAGCGTATCTGAAAGTAGACATTGTGATATTAAAAACAAATGGCTCAATTCTAACAAAAAGAATTTGTACACATACATCCAAAAAAAAAGAAATAGGTATATAATGTTGAGTGCCTTGGTGGCACAGTGGAATGAGACTAGTGTGCTGGGATCCCCGTTAGATTCCCAAGTTGAATCAAATATTGGAGTGGTCCACAAATATTTGTTAATATATAATAATATATATATATATAAATATTTCTGCCAGCATTTCTGTCGTCGGTCCATAGCACCGAAGAATTAGTCAGGAAAATTTTGTCAAATCCACTGATTGATTCCGAGGTGCGATGCAAGACCGATGTCATAAATGCTTGGAGGATGTCTTGCCCCGACACTGACCTGCCCTCACGCCTAGGCTCACAGCGACTGTGGGATTCACCGCTCTGTAAATTGAGAATTAATACACTAATTGACACTTCTGTCAATATTTCAGAGCGTGCACGCCTACTAGCTGTTGGAGAATGGGAGTCAGGGTTATGGATCCAGGCGCTCCCATCGCCCAACATCGGTACAATGTTGGACGACACTACCTTCCGCATTGCCACTTGCCTTCGGCTGGGTACACCTGTGTATCCCCACATCATTGCACCTGTGGAGTAGCCGTCGATAATCTGGGACACCATGGCCTTTCTTGTAGCAGAAGCGCAGGTCGTATACCTCGGCACGCTATTCTAAACGACATAATTCGTAGGGCTCTTTCTACCGCAGGTCTTCCGGCCGTACGCGAACCAAATGGTTTAGCACGAAGCGATGGAAAGAGACCGGACGGTATGTCGTTGCTACCGTGGAAGATGGGAAGGCCTTTGGTGTGGGACGCTACATGCGTTGACACCTTAGCACCTTCACACCTTCCAAGCACATCCGGATGTGCCGGCGCTGCTGCTGCATCGGCTGAAGGCTTTAAACGGCGTAAATATGCTAACCTAGCAGGTGATTACATATTTGAGCCGTTTGGGGTTGAGACACTGGGGTCATGGGTTCGAGTGCTCGCCGCCTTTATAGAGACATTGCTAAACGCTTAATCGATGCTTCTCAGGACGAGAAGGCTGGCTATTTTCTGGCCCAAAGAATAAGTATCGCCATCCAACGTGGCAACACAGCCAGCATTCTGGGAACCTTCCCAGTCGGCAATGACGCGGAGGATTTTTGAAACGATATTTTGTAATGTAAATATTTTTAATCTATAATTATGTTTATTTTGTATATTGTAATTCTTATTGTAAATAAATATGTCTTTCAAATATTATAAAATATTTAAAGCACTTACCTAAAACCTTTCTAACTCTATGAGGTATTTCATTTCTGTGTAAATACTCTTCGTTGAATGCAATCAAAAAGTTAATCACAAGTATTATAAATAAGAAAAATGCTTCCCAGAGTAAATAGCCATGTGCTTGAGGAGATTCACCCAGTAAATATGTAAGTATCAAGCAGATAATGAACACCAATGTAATTGTATAAGCAACTCCCGACAACAGAACTTTCTCTGATGAAAATGATATTATGTTCCGCACCAATGAAAATCTGAAAAAAGAAATACATATAAAATAATTTAATGTGAAAATAAAATACCTCAGACAGCCTTGTGCTGGTAAACTTGCTGACCGTTTAGAATAAAAGATTCTAATATTTAACATGTATTGAAAAGTTCAGTTTTCTTGTTGATGGAAACAGGGGCTTGAGTTGAGACCTATAAAATAGTTTACCCTCATGTAGATAAAGTAACTAATTATAAGGATGACTACTAACAGCCCCCTATTTCATATACTTAACGTATTTTTGTTACATACCTTACTGGGTTTTTCTTTTTATGTTCGTCTATAATTGCATGTATATCATTACGAAGTTTGATTAGTGCCGCTTTAGTTGTGTAACCTAAAGAGTGTTGATTACTATCATCCATCTTATCACGTGTTCTTCACATAATTTGATTTGGTTTAGTTTATTTCTATTTGAGTGATTATATTCACCAAAAAACCCAAAATTATACAATACAAACCTACGCAAAGTATCAACAGTCAACACTCAAGTTCACTCAACAGACAGAAACAAACTTGAGAAGACAGATAACGTTTTGAAATGTAATTAATTTGTTATGTAACGATTGTCAAAGATATATCTTATATTTGTTGTAAGGTTAGATGACAACGGAAAGTATAATGCATTATAAATAGTTTATACGAGTAATAACTTGGTATGTACTAATTTGTAACAATTAATATTAGAAATAAATACCAGAATGAATATTGAAGGACAATGAAATACATTTTACTTAGTTTTATTTGGATTCAGAACGCACACTAAATACGGTACTGTCATTGTCAAAATGTCAATATGTGAATATTGACAAACGTCAAATGCAAAAGACGCTTCTCTTTCTCTTCTTTTATTTTCTTTCAGTATACCAGTGTTACCAACTTATTGCATGTACCCTTATTTAGTGCTGTAACCAAAAATCCAACAGTGGAATTGGTATTTTTTGAATTTTTCTAGTACCGAATGACTAGTATTGTTAAACAATTGTTTTATTTGCAGGGAAAAAAATATTTGCTATAAAAAAAGCTTATCTGCTGCTTATAAATTGAGGGGCGATAAGTTTTTGCTGTGCATTTAAATTTATCTCTTTCTTTATTGTACATTCGAAAAAAAATTAAAATCAGTACATAATTATTAATTACATGCACAAAGGCGTCCTTAAGGGATGATTTATATTAGACTGTGCCGTGTCCGGGCCGGGGTGGGGACGGGGCGGGGCCCGTCCGTGCTGCATGTTTAGGGATGATTTATATTAGACCGTGCCGTGCCCGGGGCGTGCCGTGTACGTGGCCCGGATGGGGCACGGATTTGAAACGTTACATACATTTTATTATGAACCAGTTTATATTACACAGTGCATAATCCGTGTCTCGTCCGGGCCCGGACGACACTCGTCTACACCACGGTTGTTGCACGGTCCTGCCCCGTTTTCTCCACGTCCCGTCTTAATATGAACAGTCTTCCGTGCTGCGTACGGGCGGTGAGCGACGAAGGTTTAGTGAGGGGGCACGCACGTTTTTTTTGTTTCACCGAAGTTCAGTCTCCTTGTGATACGGAAAGAAAAGATTTATTCTGTGAAGGTCAGGAAAAGTTGCCACATACACGGCCCGCCCCGCGCACGGCACGTTCTAATTTAAATCAAGCCTTAGTCTTTCAGACTTATTTTACAGCAGACCTTAGAGTTTTAGAGGAGAGAAGTTATTTAGAAGAGAAGTGTATGTATTAAGTATTTCGTGTTAGAAACAAGAAATAGTTACAAAGTTACAAATTATATTATATAAACAAAATAGTATACTTACTAGTACTTACAACAAATGACAATAAAAAAATTAAAGTAATGACGAAGAAATATATAAAAGGAAACAAATACAAGAAAAAGCAAAGTAAAATACCTATACAATACATCCAACATACCAAAACAAGAAGATCAAGAAGTAAGGAGAATACTTAATAAAAATTATACTTGGGAGAGGAAAACCTACTAGGACTCGCACGAGTTTCGTGTGGTAGTGAGTTCCACAATCTGACTGCCTGGATTGTGAAGGAATTATCACAAAAGCTAGAAGTATGTGCAGGAGTTCCAAGAAGAAGGGAAGGTATTTGACTCTCTAAATATTTCAGAGGTGCGGAGAATAGGAGTGAGGGTTATGGATATAAGCGCTTCCATCACCCAAAATCGGGACACAATGGATGACACAACCTTCCGCATTGCCACTCGCCTTCGGCTGGGTACACCATGTGTAATTTCCACATCATTGCAACTGTGGAGTAGCCGTCGATAATCTTGGACACCGTGACCTTTCTTGCACTTTTTACTGACACAGAAGTATAAATTTTTATGGTGGAATAAATTGTCGCCCCATAAGGTAACATTTAAATATTGATTTTTCCCAGGTCATCCAACGCTAACTTCACTTTGAAAGTTCGAACTGAAGTTGGCATTTCTGAGAATTTACTCCGTGAAGTTTCTTCTATTTTATTTTTAAGTAAGTACCTTCTGTTGCTGCAGCGTTTCAATGCAGTATAAAATTTTCGAGTACCGTGCGTCGATGCAATTATTGTCTACTAATTTTCTTTCTCGGAACCTAAATAAGAACTGATATCAGTGACCGTTTGCAATAGATAATATAATCTTGTGCGTGCAGTGTCGGAGCTCAGTCAGTGTGGACAGTGTGTGTCATCGAGTTGGGTTCATCGGTGCGCCATTCAGCTACGGGAAATAAAGCAAGTGTTGTGTATTTCTGCGTATTTAGTTTCGTTTGTTGGATGAATATAGTGTAACAGTTCGGTATGGAGTGACGAAATAACTTAGCAGTTATGGAAAATACATGCACCAGTTCCCGAAAAAGCCAGTGCATAGGGGCCTGGAGGAAGCCGCAGCTTGGGCTATGGATGTGGTGTATTCTTATAAAATGTTTGATCAGTTTACCGTGCATATTCTCAAGCTGTCAAGGTGTCGATATTTCAGTCGCTCTGCATCCCGAAGGTATGATAAACATCCGTTATGGTGACCCGTTAGAAATATTTTGTATCGCCGAAAATAATTTTACTGCTAACGACTTAGAGTTTGTCTTAAGTGGAGCAGTTGTGAAGTCTGATGTAGTAAATACAACTACAAGAAGATTGTACATCGAGAATTTGGAGAGACAAGTGTTAGTGTACTATTGTAGAAACAATGTTACCAAGAAAGTGTGTACCTCTAGAGTCTTGGTGGACCTACCACCATCTAATATCACTGATTTTAGTTGTCTATCAAAGAACCTCGAAGAATTCAACTGTACATGGACTCCTATTCAAAATCCAAGCAAAACGAACTACACCCTTGTATTTATGATAAATAAGACACCATCGAATCCATGCATTATAAGATCAGCAAATGGAAAGAGGTCTTGTAGTTGGAATACTAATAGCCGACCAAGATACAGACAGATGGAAGAGCAATATCATTTTCAACTAACATCTTGTAATTTTTTTGGATGTAATGTACAATTTTTTAACGTGGATCACTACTCTCATGTAAAGCCTGATCGGCCTCTAAATCTAAAAGTGGTCACTAATGAGCCACACAGTGTGCTGCTCAGCTGGAATATTCCAAATACTATGGTAGACCTTCTTGGTACACCCATTGTTCATAAAATAGAATACCAGATTGCCAAAATTGACAACACTACATACTTCCGCAGTGTAAACACTTCGAACATCAAGTCAAGAGCTAACAATTTAGATTCTAACAAGAAAAATTACATGTTTTTACTCTCAGATTTACCATATGCACACATGTCGTATGAAGTAAGAATTTATATTAAACCTGAAAATGCAGCTGATCGATTCTGGTCAGATTTTAAGTATGTTCTGTTTACTACAGCAAGTGAAAAGCCACTGAGGCCACCAGATACAATTACAGGTGCTTTTGACCAATCTGTGTTTAATGATAAAAGAGTAATATACTTGTATTGGAGACAACTTGAGGAATATGAAGAAGCTGGCGCCAACTTTACCTACAAAGTTGTGATTAGACAAGGGTCCAAAAATCCACAAACAATTCTCTCTGATAAGAACAAGAGCTTAAGTTATGTTATACTTCAGGATGCATCTCTCGAAGCCATTGATGTTTCAGTTTGGTCTACAAAT
The DNA here is from genome assembly GCA_963556515.1 of Nudaria mundana. NCBI lineage: Eukaryota > Metazoa > Arthropoda > Insecta > Lepidoptera > Erebidae > Nudaria > Nudaria mundana. Next base: position 19,792,286 of record OY748294.1, read on the forward strand.
GCTGTTGGATCATCTGCGAACAGCAGCCATCTTTATATCCCTCCGAAACGAGACACAGATGCTCTGCAAGTCCATTCATTCACAAAACTAGCTTATGAAAATGGCACTTATAAATTGTCATGGGTAAGAGTGGATAATATTGACAATTATACTCTGTTCTGGTGTCAACACAATGCTACCAAAATATGTGCTGGACGCATGAATTTTACAGTTTTAGAGCCTGAAAAGAACAATCATATTATTGATTTGCCAAAAGAAAATAGGTATCAATTTGCAATATCAGCTAATAATGGAACTAAGACTAGTGGAATGATCTGGGCATCATGTGACATATCCAAGGATGGAATTCCCATGTATGGCTTCCCTGTACAGGTAAACCACGATGCTCCAGGCAAGTCTTTTGTGAAAATTACTTGGACTATGTCTTGTACTCTTCAAGAAGGCATTATTACTGGCTACAACATAAAGTATTGTCCAGTAGTCAATACAAGTAGTGTGTGTGATGAATCATTTGGTAATGAATCCACTTATTATATAAATAATCCAAAACAGATGGAAATTAATATTACAAACCTGAAACCATACAGAACTTATCAGTTCAAATTGGAGTTAAATACCACCTATGGGTTGAAAACTATTGAAAATGCATCTACTGGTGTCACCACTACAGAGGACACACCAACAAATCCAAGAAATGTGAGGTTGTCTAACATTCAATATGATTCCCTCATTGTCTCATGGGATCCACCTGCACATAAAAATGGTATAATAGGAAAATATGTAATTTTGAATAATGGTATGGAAGAGATTCATGTCGAGAAAATCTCTGATGCAGATAAAGATGTTGGTAGAAGGTCTGTTAATGTAACAGGACTTAAGCCTTTCACCAATTATTCAATAACTATTCAGGCTTGTAACACTGCTATTCGAAGTTGCTCTAAACCTAGTGCATCTGATGCTATATATGTGAGGACCAGGATTGGTCCCCCAAGCACTTTAAATTCTCCAATTGTTAAAACTAACCCAGGTCTCCTAAAATGGGACCCTCCGGTATTACCAGGGGGTACAGTAGATCGCTATGAAATAAAAAGAATCAAAGATGATAATCTTAAGACAGTTGAAATATTTAATACTACCAATTTGCAATACTCCTTAATACATTGTGAAGGAGTTGATCTGTCAGAGTCCTATCAAGTTAGAGCGGTAAACATAGATGAAGCCCCGAATCATGGTGCACTAGCAGATAAAATTGAAGTAGACCTACCCGAACACCCAACAAAATATCAGGAATTTCCTGGTGAATGGAGTTATCCAAGTACAGTGACATGCAGAAGCCGTGATCCCATCACTATGGGACTTATTCTTATGGCAGTATTCATATTGATTGGTGGCACATATGGTTCAATTAAACTGGTAAAGGTAGTTAAAAAAATGGAGGATATAGACCCTGTTTTGCCCAGTGGGCTAGGAATACCCGAAAAGGATGTTTCTAAATATACATATGGCGGATTATATTCAACAAATAAAGAAGATAAGCCTTCATCAGACGAAATGTTATTATTGCCTAACAGCAGGACAAGTGTATCAACTACGGAAAATAAGTTAAGTACAGATAATAATTGTGGTTCTAGTGACCACACAGATAGCACTGCATTATCTGATAACTCGCAGGGTGTTGTCGAAAGACATGTATCCACATCTGATGGTGGATCAGACTCTTCTCTAAACTTAGAAGCAGAACCTGTAAGACCCGATGGTGAAAATGTGACGCATAGTGAAGCTTCAAGCAATTCAGAGTCTGAAACTTCTCCACAAAATTCGCCTTGCTTCAGTGATAATGTGTTTAAAAAGAACCCAGCTGGGTATTCGAAACCTGTAGTTAACCCAAGCACTGGCTACGTAACATCCGCTCCAGTTTCGCAAAAGCACACCCTTATGGATCCTGCAGGGCAGTCAGCTGGATCGAGTTATGTTAAAGCTTCATTAGCACCAACAATATTTACAACAGGTGTTGCACCACCAAGTATTCAGTGCCAACTACCTTCTTCAGCATATGTCCGGCCTCAGGATGCGCAGACTAGATCTATGATGAACTTCCCCAAACTAGTTCCGTCACCTACGAAAGTGTTCGGATCTGAGAGCTTGCCACCAATGCCAGTCTTGCCACAGTCAGCTAAACCTGGTGCTGACAGTAGTTATATCCAACTACAGTCTTTGGACTCCTTGCCTAGTCATAAGCAGCCTCTGCGAAGTGCTGTACCATTAAAGGCGGTGTCGTCTAGTGGCTACGTAAGCCCTGGAGATGCAGTGATTAATAAACACCTGAACAATATGTTAGCGGGTGGACAGCTAGCGGAAGAGTCCGCGATCTTGGACCCAACGATGTCACCTGACGCGTACTGCAGGTTCTCATGGAGTACTGACCCCGCGAATGATAATCTCCATTCGCTGCTGGCCGACTCGCATGCATTGAAATCAACAAAAAATTGAGCCTATAATAATAAGTTTAAAATAAGTGACACGGTACTGATAAAATAGACTAAGTGACAAATTTGTAAACCCTGAACTATAAAAGCTTTACAAAGTACCTACTATACAATTATTGGACATAATACTGTTACAAGAATATGGATGTGTTGTCTAGTGATAATTCTTGTGCCTTATTAAATTATTTTAGGTGATTTTAAAAAGTTTAGTAGGTAAGGGAGAAAATGGGATGTGGATATTTATGTAGGTGTTGTTTTCGAAATGGAACTTTAGAAAACAATATTTGTTGCAGATAGTAATTACGCAAGTAAATAAAAGAGATTTATTGATCATGGAAGGTATTTATAAGATAGGATTAGTACCAAGTGATCTGAGTGTAGAGGAGACAGTACTGCAAATTGCAGATACTTTGGACAACCTGAATGGTATTGTAGACGACGTGTTCGCACGACTCTCGGCTAGAATCAAGCAGAACACAGATAAGACAAACAAACTGCACGAACGAATTGAAGCTTCAAAAAGTAAAGTACAAAAATTGACGGGCATGCAGAAGGCTATCAAAGTTTTCTCTAGTGCGAAATACCCGGCTACTATAACCCATGAACATTATCTGTCCGCTTTCGACCAGGACAAATACCAGCATACACCTAAAAAGGTTAATCTGAGAGCCAAGTCTCAGGGGCAGCCCAACGAAAAGGAACTTCAGGTAAGTGGCGTATTATTACTAAAAAAAAACTATCTTAATCTCATAATATAAAATGATGCTGCTTCCGCTGGCTGTTCCTAGATCTAGTTAAATACTAATTTCGTCATACGAATTTTAATGCAATATTTAGCAATAGATAGAGACAATCTTGTCACTTTCGCCGTTCGATACTAAAGTGGGACAGTGAAGAGTGTATATTTTAAATTTTTATATGTATATATTTGTTTTGTTAAATAGTTAGTATGACTTGACCATTCAATTTCAGGAGAAACTACACTTCTACCATGTGAAGGTAGAGCCTATAAAACAGGCATCGAAACAGGACTTCAATCTGAACACTATCATAGACGACTTATCAAGTATTGGTGAACTACTGATCTTTAATACAGACGAGAGCCCTTATCTTGGGACCACTAGAAGGACGTCAGTATATGTGCCGGCCACGAAGGTTGAACATAAGAGTTTACTGGAAGATGCTCCATCATCTATTATGACGAGAGATGAATTAAAAAGAGATGCGGATGAATATCTTTATACACCAGGGATGGGCATGGTGAGCTGTTTATATTACTCAAAGGATAGACAGAAGTGTTTTATACGTCTTTTCGTCAGGTATTTTGTTGCTCGCACATTAAAGATGGCTAACTTATTCCAGTTTTTCTCACAACTATATTTACCATAACTACGTCCGTTAGTGTGGACAGATATGAATATATATGGGTTCCAGAGTTTTCGGTAGAACACAATAATGCCATATATCCTGGGATTAAATTTATTTATAAATTAACACCACTTATCCGAGAACGTTTTACTCTTCCATTCACATCCAGTCCAACGAAGTGAATGCTTTCCTTTCTAAAAACATACTTATCTTTTAGGGAAAGACCTCAGGTTCGAGTCCTGCTGATGACATCCGTTTTTGTGATTTATAATTTCTATCTAAATATTTCAGAAACAAGCAAACTCATTTCAAATACAGGAATATCTTTGATTTATAGCTGATTCATCACATATGTTGATACTATTTAAATCATTCTGTAGGTACCAGAAATGGAAATGCCTCTCGACCTACCGCACCTACCAGGCATAGCAGGCGACGTCCAATTCTCCTTTACAAGCGACGGTTCCATTGCACCATCAGTCGTCACTTCACCAGTAATGCCAGTTATGGCTGTACCTGAAACGGAGCTACCGGATTTAAATGAATTACCGGGTTTGAAAATGGATCATGATATTTCGTTACCGGATGTTCCGGACGCTCCTCCGCCGCCGCCAGCACCTCTTATGCCTCCCCCGCCTCCAGCACCTCCGGCACCTCCTGTACAAGTGCCGTTACCTCCACCGCCGCCGCCACCGCCTCCAATGGACAGTGTTGCAACCCCCACATCATCGAAGAGGTAAGTTTTTACTGAATTTCTTTATTGTTAGCTTAAAAATGTTTTTCCATAGAGTATAGTTTATTTTTCTGTGTTAAAATGGAGGGAAACTCGTACTCGTAAAGTGTGCTTTCGACATATTTTTATTTGTGTTTTTAACCTTAATTCACTGATGTTTTAATTATGTTTACGTGTCCAATAATAAATTAGGGAATTAAAATACCTCGATACCACACAAATTATGCGGCTGACATAACAATATGAAATTCCAGTTGAAGTTTCATAACTCCTATTTATTTCATAAGATATTCAACTTTTCACCTATAATATTGAATATAACATCTGTTGCCATAAATTACAAGAAAGAAATTGAAAAATAGTCGTGATCCAAATTCTGTGGAAGTTAAAGTTTATTCTGAATTGTCTAAACAATTTCGCTTGAAAAAATCGGATAGGGAAAAATTATAGAAATATTTCATCCATTCATATTGATAGTTAGTATTAGAAATACTCACTCACTACGATCTATCGATGCTATAAATCGTTCGTAGATTCTCAATCGATATTGAGAACGTTCTCACTTGTTTATTCAATCGATTTCGTAATTTAGTAACATGTTTCTCAAAACTTTCGTACATTTTACTAGCTGAGCTGAACGCAGACAATTATTTTAGGCAACTTAATACTATTTATGAAATCATATACTAACAATAAATTAGCTCATAACTAGTTGGGTACCGCGGCTCTGCCCTCGTAATCCCAATTCCCAGATGTAGCTACAATCAGTAAAATAATTTTCAAAATCGGTTTTTTAGTTATGGAGCCCATAGGAAACAAACAATTAAACATTCCTATTTATAATATTAGAATAGATAATTATGATGTGTCTGGTAATCTATTGAATCATGTGAAAATTACGTGCCGAAATATTTCGTGTCTCGATAAAAAACGCTTACATAGTGAATAATTAAATATCTCGTTGGCAATAAAAGTTCCTTATATTTGTCCAAAGTGCCCAAAAAAAGCAATGGACTCGCCCCCTATTACGTGGGCGCCACAACTTTCGAAATATTGGCACAATAAGCTCCCCTTCGGGAATAAACCGCGGTGGTAGATATTTGGAGACGTCTGGTTATAAAAATATGTCTTCAAACTGCTCTGCGCAGACGCATTAATTGTCAATAATCCAATCTGTCAGCATAGTCTGTATTACTCGCGTTGAACACGAGTGTTTCGTGGTAATTGCCTATGTTAATTACTTATAAATCGCTTTCGCAATTACGTAAGTATTTAATAATCACTGCTGGATAATAATGTTTACCACAATCATTGTTGCAGAAAATCTAAGCGAAATTGTCAACTGGCTTACTTAACACACACGAGAAGTATCGAATTTCTCTAAACTTGTCCTAATTCTTCACATCTGTTTATTTATTTTTTTACCGTAGTGGATCCCATTAGCGTTATCGTAAATCTACCTGATTTTTTGTGGTATGTCACCCTTGCCATATGTGTTTACTCGGCACCTAAAGATTTTTTCTTAAGCGTTTACATTAATTAATGTATTTAAAAGTCATTTTACGGGTTTAAAGATGTTCGATAATGGCAGTGTTTATAAATAATGTATGTATTAATATTAATTAAAGACCACAGTCGGTCTATGGAATATTGTATAATTAATAGTACCTACTTAATAGATAAACGTTTAAAAAACTCGTATACCATCAAGAAATATGATTATTAATTACCTCTTCGATGTAAAAGCAGATAAAGAATCGCCATCTCGCAGATTCACTATAGATTAGCTAGTTAACCATGTAGTTGTGTTAACAAAAAACGTTGTCCTGGCATGTATGCATGTCTATGTAAATTATGCCACGACAAAGTTTACGAAATAAAAATAGTATTTTTTTTTGTACATGCAAGAAGGATCCTAGGAGTTTAAACCATTACTGGAGTCGTCTCGTTTTGTTTTTTTTTTTGCGGTAAATATTACTCTTTACTAAACGTTAATCATTTAGTCTCGTCATTAGCAAAATACATTGTCTCTTATTAATGATATCAACGATTCTAACCGTTTGTCAGCGATCTGCTTTTTGTAACATCGGTTTTTGTTTGTCTGTACGAAATACTAGCATTCTCATTAACCCCTCCTCCAGGCGACGACGTCAGTGAAACGAATAAACGATACATATAGCCTACTAGTGAAATTTCTTAGCGAGATAATAAAATAAACAGGAAGATTGTATTGTACTTAGAATCTTACAAATAAGATGAAACAAGATGTTCGTTTCTTGGTACCTATCTACATGGGTAAATCCTTGTGGGTCCAAGCCGCAGCACTCGAAGCAGTTCCGTCAACAGCTCTCAACTTACTTTGCATTACATGAATCGTAAACAGCTCACATACGAATATGAGGGTAAAATAGATGCAGTTTCGTAGAAAAATGTAAATGGTTGAGTTTTCCACGATGTCCGGATTAGAGTTATGGGTCATTTGAACCCTGTTTACTCCATCAATGGAATATTAAATACCTCTTAAGTTGTATAAACATGCTCTACTGTTCTAGAGAGTTCCTCAATAAAATAAATATTTGATGTGTGAGTTGCGGCCGCGTAGTTAGATGGATGTATGTTAACGCTCACCAGGGAGTTATTATTCTAACTTTATAAATGTTTGCTCATAACCAGGTACACACTAAGTTTGAGAATAAAACCAAATATAGGGAAAGTACATTCTACTGGTCTTTGGTCTTGAGATTTTGTTATTTTAGGTGGACACTAATCAAAGTGACTGCGGCGACTTGAAATAATGTAGAATTGACTGATACGCTTACAGATAAAGATACTTCTACCTATTGGCACTATTGTATAAGGGGTGGTGTCTTGTTGGCTAAATTCTAGAGCTCGCGAGATCTAATACTAAGCACTCGTGTTATAAAGTGGGGAATACATCGCAGGCGACTCATTTGTAGGTTTAAGGTTACCTTTGGACACGTCAGCGCTCACCTTCACCAAAAGACATGCTCCCTTCTTTACCATATTTGGTAAGATCGTAAGAACAAGTCTTAAATATATGTATATTAATCTTTATTTGAGCATAATCAAACCATTATCTAAATTCTGTGACTCAAACACAATCTCAAAAATCTATATATTTAATACGACAATTTGTCTGATCGTCTGTCGCGTTTTTCAATTATAATTAATAATACATACATTTGATGAAATATTAAAATATTCGTAGAAGTTTAGGGAAGGTTTTTTTTTTTTAAATATATTTTTGAGGCGATACAAAGTTCGCTGGGATAACTAGTATTTATTTAATACTAGCTGTTGCCCGCAGCTCCGCCTGCGTGTTACTTTAGATCTAGATAACTTTTTTTATTTATGAAGCGATTGAAAACCAAACCGCAAATTCAAATCAAAAATTCAAATCGGTTAAGCCGTTTCTGAGATTAGCGTGTTCAAACATTCAGACAAACAGACAAAAGTTCTGGATTGTTTTGGGTTTTATTGCGTTCATAAAGCCCCCCATACATACTGTTACGAGCCGGGGTTCTACGGAATTAAAAATGCCGATCAAACTACCACAAAACACTTTATTTATTACAACACTAATTTACACTTCACTATAAGCTTCACTGAACACTTTAAATCGCACTTGAACTCGCAGGTATAACTCGTATTATCGCTCTGGAAATACTGATGATCCGCCACCGAAGTGCTCCGCCTTTATAGTGCGGTCATTACTCTAGATTACTCTGGAATTTTCACGGCAGAAATATCGCGAACATTCCACACCTTCGAGATGCTTCTAGATAACACGTTGCATAGAAGTACCTTGACAGAACATTCCCGAAAGACGTTACGTAGTAGTACTGCGATTTGCTACTAGATGGTGCTGAGTTTGGTAGTCTTATTACTCGCTACGAGATGGCGTTACACTGCCCCCTCCTAAGACATGCTCGTCCCGAGCATTGTCAGGCCCATAATATCGCGCCAATCGATCCACATGAACTATCTTTGGCGCACTTCTTGGACTCTTCCGTATTCGGTAAGTGACATCGTTAATCTTGGTCACAACTCGGTATGGTCCATCCCATTTAGCTTGCAGCTTAGGAGACTTCCCTTTACTGCGGACTGGGTTATGTAACCACACTAACGAACCTTGATCGAAGCTCTTATTGTTTGTCTTTCGGTCGTAACGGGTCTTCATCTTTTCAGACATTTGTTGACCTGATTGTCTGACATGCTCATAAATGTCATTCATCCTGCTGCGCAAGTCATTCGCATAATCGGTGATATTGCGTGGAGCGTCAGGTGGTATACCGGTTATTAAGTCGGCAGGCAACCGTAATTCTCTTCCAAAGTTCGCATAAGCTGGTGTCACTGACGTGCTTTCGTGAACCGCACTTCGGTAAGACAAAAGAAACGGTTGGATGTGCTTGTCCCAATCTTTTTGCCTGCTTTCCACAACTTTTGCCAGATATCTCTCCAATGTCTGATTAAATCGCTCCACCATTCCATCTGACTGCGGGTGGTAAGAGGTCGTTCTGGTTTTGTGAGTACCCATGACCCGACACATTTCCTGGAACACCTGAGATTCAAAATTTCTTCCTTGATCGCTATGGATTTCTAGAGGCACCCCGAAACGACAGAAGACTTCGTGAACTAATTTATCTGCGACCGTAGTAGCTTCTTGATTAGGTATAGCGAAGACTTCTGGCCACTTCGTGAAATAATCCATCACAACCATGAAGTACTTGTTTCCGCTTTCACTTTCAGGAAACGGTCCCGCAACATCTAGGGCTATCCTTTCCCATGGTGCCCCAACGTTATACAGTTTCAGTGCACCTCTGCTCCGTGTATGAGGTCCTTTCACAGCAGCACAACTCGTACATTTGCGACACCAGTCCTCAACGTCGTCGCGACAGTGGATCCAGTAAAACCGCTCACGTATCTTCAACAGAGTCCTTTTTACTCCCATATGGCCCCCTGAACATCCATTATGGTAGAGCTGTAGCACATCTGGGACCTTAACTTTAGGGACGACCATTTGCAAATGACAGCTGTCTCCTCGAGCATTTTCCCATTTGCGGCACAAGACTCCATCCTGAATAACTAAACTGTCCCATTGCGCCCAATAACTTTTTGTGATTGAACTCATTGAAGCGACGTCACTCCACATGGGTTTAGGAGCACTTGCTTTAATCCACTCAAATATTGGCTTGATGTCTGCGTCGTCCTGTTGAGCATGTTGTAGGCTTTCTTTCCATTCGTCGCTCAGATCCGTTTTAAGCATCTTCACAGGTATGGCTTCCTTTATCTCCTGTTTGGCACAGTGCTTACAATCTTCAGGGCAAGGTCTTCTTGACAATGCGTCTGCGTTGCCATGGGATCTCCCACTGCGATGTTCGATTACAAAGTCATATTCCTGTAATAGCTCAATCCATCTGGCGACTTGTCCTTCTGGATTCTTGAATTGTAATAGCCACTTCAATGCAGCATGGTCGGTACGTAGAAGGAATTTTCGCCCTAGTAAATATTTGCTGAAATGCTGCAATGTCACCTCACCACGCCTTCACCACGGCGAGTAATTCTCTCCTCGTGACGCAATAATTCCTTTCAGGTTTCGATAAAGATTTGCTGAAGTAGGCTATAACGACCTCTCGATCTCCTTTCCGTTGAGATAACACACCTCCGAGTCCGATATCACTTGCGTCTGTGTCAACTATAAATTCATTTTCCGCATCAGGATAACCCAAAATAGGTGTATTGCACAGACGATTCTTTAGCTCCTGGAATGCGATGCCGCAGCTTCCGTTCCAGCAGAATTGTCGCTTTTCCTCCGTGAGCTTGTGTAAGGGCTTGGCAATATCCGCAAAGTTCTGGACGAATCGCCGGTAGTATGAGCACAAACCCAAAAATGCTCTGACCTGCGTCTTATCCTTTGGAACCGGCCAATCCTTGACGGCGATGATTTTCTCTGGATCCGTGCGGATACCATCGTCAGACACTACGTAGCCTAGGAAGCTTACTTGCCGTTTGAGGAATGAGCACTTCTTCGGGCTGAGCTTCAGGTTCGCGCTTCGGATCTTTACAAGCACGCGTTCCAGGTTTTGAAGATGCTCTTCTAACGTACGGCCCACGATGATAATGTCATCTAGATAGACAAGACAGGCGTCCCCAGTCAATCCGGCGAGTACAATTTCCATTAATCTTTCAAAAGTAGCCGGGGCGTTGCATATACCAAATGGCATAACTTTAAACTGCCACAAACCCTTTCCTGTGGAAAATGCAGTCTTCTCTTTATCCTTCGGATCGATTTCAACTTGCCAGTAGCCACTTTTCAGGTCTAGCGTGCTAAACCACTTCACCCCTGTCAGCATGTCCAACGTGTCATCGATCCTTGGTAAAGGGTAGCTGTCCTTTTTCGTAACGTCGTTCAGACGACGATAGTCGACACAAAACCGCATACTGCCATCTTTCTTCCTCACCAGCACTACAGGTGAGCACCATGGACTTGACGATGGTTCTATCACACCATCTTTTACCATTCCTTCAATCATGGTCTCAACTTCCTTTTCTCGTGCTACTGGCAGTCTCCTTGGTCGCTGACGGATGGGTGCCTCATTTCCTGTATTGATTTTATGCTGAACCAATCCAGTCTTCCCTATGTCAGCATCACTCGAAGAGAAAATATCGGCGTACTTGAGTAACATCTTCTTAGCCTTGTCCATTTCATTCTTCGTTAAGATGTTACGACAGTCTTCTAAAAGTGTCAACACGTTGTTTCTAGCGTCCTTGTTGACGATGTTCCCAGTACTCAACTCTTGGCATCGGCGCATCCAATCTACTTCTTCGCAAGTGCCAATCAATGTGCTCTTTTCTATCACGTGTTCCTTGTCACTAAGGTTCAGCACACGTACCACTGAGGCTTCATTGGCTCTTACCAGAGTTCGGGCCATTTTCCATGGAAGTTCATTGTATATCCCTTCTATGAGTACACATCGATGTGTTCGCCCAGAATTCTGAGGGAGACTAACTGGTACAGTCGTTTCTGATCTGGCAGGAAGCACGACCTTCTTCAAGCTGTACACTTTTCCTGATAACGCTCCTTCCATGAAAAGTTCCTCTTGACCACATTTCATCGCTCCTTGCTTGACGTCGATCTCACAAGAGTTCTTCCTCATAAAGTCTAAGCCCAGTATGCAGTCGTCCATTATGTCAGCCACGATGACATTATGCAGGTAAATTCCATTGCCCAACTTTAACTGCATCTCTTTCTCTCCTCGGACGGGTATGCGCTGACCCGTGGCCGTTACCAAGTTGATGCGGTCACGGTTTGCAGAGTCCCCAAGGAACCGATTTGCAAGTCGGGAACTGACAACCGTGCGAGATGCTCCAGTATCTATTGTCAGCTTGCATGGTGTTCCATTTACCTCGCCCTTGATGATCAGGCTGTTCCCATACTGGGTTTGTGAGATCGAAACCCTTGGGGCTCTTCCAACATCAGCCAGCACCCGCCCCGCAGTCCTGGCATTTATTCGTTTCCCTGCTGTTGCTGGGCGGTGACGTTAGCCACCTTATCCTCTTGGGAACGACTTTCTTCTCTTTCAGCAGTCCGCTTTGGGCAACTGGATCGAAGGTGGCCCCTCTCACCACATGTGTAGCACCTAGGGCTATACCTCGTGAAACGGTCGCGAGCCGGTGATGCTACAACTTCCCTGACGCGGTGAGATCGATGATCTTTCCGTACGGCTTCGACCTCCAAAGCATGAGCCAAGGCGTCTTTGAGAGTCTCATGGTGCCCGAGCCTCACAGCAGCCCTGACTTCCAGGTCGTGGATGCCGTCGATGAATGCTTGCACCAGATTCCCATTGATGAGCGCAGGTACCGACTGGTATGCTTTCCGTACCAGCTTCTCTACTTCCAGGGCCCACTGTTGCAAGTTTTCGCCAGTGCGCTGGACACGATCCTTCAGCTGCGCACTATACACGTGTTCCAGGTGAGCGTCACCGTATCTGGCTTCCAAGGCTTCTAGTAGCTGCTCGTAGGATACATCGTCTCCGAGAGCTTCTAGGATGGTTAACGCCTTGTCTCGCAGACCCAATGTAAGCGCAGTCATGGCCTGGGCTTTGCTCCACCCGTTTGCCTTCTTAACGGCCTCAAACTGCTTTTTATAGGCCGACCATGATGATGTCCCATCGAATGGAGGTACTTTAAATCCACGTGCTGTAGGCACAGCAGGTAAGGAAGTCGCATTCCCATCTCCAGCTTTCAGATTTCCCAGCTCTTTCCTCACATATTCTGTAATCTGGTTTTTTACATCTTCTATCCGTGTTTCGGCTTCCGTGATGCGGTTCTCAACATGATGAACTTGATCCTTCATCACATTCATCTCCTTGCCAAAAGTCGCTCGAAGATCTTTCATGAGGAGCATCTGTTCCTCCTGGCGGCGTGTCTGTTCCTCCTGGCGGCGTGCCTGCTCCTCCTTGTCGCGCAGCAGCTGTTCTTCCAACCGGCGGGCCTGCTCCTCCTGGCGGCGTGCCTGCTCCTCCTGGCGGCGTGCCTGCTCCTCCTTGTCGCGCAGCAGCTGTTCTTCCAACCGGCGGGCCTGCTCCTCCTGGCGGCGTGCCTGCTCCTCCTGGCGGCGTGCCTGCTCCTCCTTGTCCCGCAGCAGCTGTTCTTCCAACCAGCGGGCTTGCTCCTCCTGGTGGCGGGCCTGCTCCTCCTGGCGACGGGCTTGCTCCTGTAGCATCGCCATCAGCGCAGCAAAGTCTGGAGGTGCTGGCGCTGGAGATACCGTGGGCGGGCCTGCTTCCACCGTTGGCTGCTCCTGACCACCCAACCTCTCCGGCGTATTACCTCCGAAGCGCCTGCTGTCCAACTCCTGCTGGCGCTGACCCCTGGTACGGACGCCCTCTGTGTCTTCTTTCGGTAACACCGGCATTGTCCAAATCCCCAATTCTGACACCAATTGTTACGAGCCGGGGTTCTACGGAATTAAAAATGCCGATCAAACTACCACAAAACACTTTATTTATTACAACACTAATTTACACTTCACTATAAGCTTCACTGAACACTTTAAATCGCACTTGAACTCGCAGGTATAACTCGTATTATCGCTCTGGAAATACTGATGATCCGCCACCGAAGTGCTCCGCCTTTATAGTGCGGTCATTACTCTAGATTACTCTGGAATTTTCACGGCAGAAATATCGCGAACATTCCACACCTTCGAGATGCTTCTAGATAACACGTTGCATAGAAGTACCTTGACAGAACATTCCCGAAAGACGTTACGTAGTAGTACTGCGATTTGCTACTAGATGGTGCTGAGTTTGGTAGTATTATTACTCGCTACGAGATGGCGTTACAATACCCTACAACAGTTTCTCTATTATATCTTCTAATATATTCTCTATTATAACATAAAAATTGATCTTAAGATACGAAAATATGAAATATTATTTATTATCTTCGTTATGTGTGATAGTCCATTGAATTGTATGGCGAGCGATATTTTGTATCTTACGTTAAAATATCACAGTATCTTAGCCGTGGTCAGCGCCCCTTAGTGAACTGAAAAGCTCTTCAATCTGATCCCACCCTCTTCCTTCCGATCCCGAACAACGTGTGCCGGGCAGAGATGCCACTCCCACACAGTGGATAGCATGTTCGCGAGAACTGAGCGTTTTAAACGTTCGTTTCTTTGCCGAACGATAGTGGCCTGGAGCGCCCTGCCTGTGCACGTGGTTCCTCCCACATATAACCCTGGGTTCTTTAAGCGGAGCGTGAAGAGGCACATCAGTAGGCCGTCAAGTTGAGGGCCACTCTTTATAGTATTGTGTGCTGTGAGAGTGGCCCACAATCGCTAGACGTCGTCACGACTTACCACCAGGCGGGCGGCTTCAATTTGGCGAACCCAATATAAAAAAAAACCTACGACAAACTTAATATTTGTGGTAGGTACAGTAATCGGGTCTAGGGATCGAACCGCAAAATTAAGTTTGTTTTTTATTGTATATACTTTTCCGGGATAAAAAGTACCCAGTGTGGTGCCCAGGATATTAAAGAATAATTATACCAAGTTTCATCGTAATCGAACCGGTAGTTTTTGCGTGATGCCTGAACAGACAGACAGACAGACAAAAATTTTTTTAATCACATTTTTGGGTTCGGTGTCGGTCTAGTAACACCCCCTGCCATTAATTTTTTTGATATTTGCAATGTACAGAATTTTCACTTCTACAGAGTTATTATAAGTATAGATAGGTTATAAAATAACACTTATTAACGTCAGCACATAAGAATTTACATTTAAATCCAGATTCGCAAAGCAACGGGTGGAGCCAAAGAGAAAAGAACCTGGCAATAAAAACTCCCGGCCGCTCTTTTTCAATCATCAGTTGCTACATTCATAGTATAATACACACAACGTATCCAGAAAGATACTGCAACTAATACACCACGCGTTATGTGTTAATTTAGAAAATTCATTTTCAATGATGTCCCTTCCCAAGTCACAAACACGGAACGAACTCAGGTTAACACTAAAACCACACACATTTTCATAACACTGAATGACATCTATCCTCGGGGATATGGGCGTCGTTATAATGTAATTCTGTATGTTTATCGTTAATCGAAGTGTGTATGTGGATAATAATTACTTATATCCGGTTTCCTGACCAATTGTCGGTATTTTTTCATGTGAAAATGTTGAGTCAGTACAGATATTGAAAGCTTTTATCGTAACGTAGGTAATAAACAAAGATAATAAATTAACTCAGTGAACCCGACGCATCCCGGCGACTGGAAACTGGAAACCCTTTGATAACATTCCGAGTGTTTCTGGGTAAAGCGTCCAATCGATTCCAATAAATAGTTTCGTTTCATTTATCTGTGACACTAGCACGGTGTCTTGCGCGCGGTGCTTCGCGCCGCACCACGCCATAGGTTTTGGCCTATAACTTTTGACCCCATAGGGCTAGGTCAAATTTTCGATTTTTTGGCTTGCCTCCAGATCGAGGGCTATCCATAGACGGGTCAACCATCATTTTAGCGTAAGCAGTTCTCGAGAGCTAAGGGGGTACAAAAATTACATTCACCATTTCTATATAGGTATAGATAGATTTGAAACTATTCCAATTATACTCTTTGTTTGAATACTTACTCACGCCAGCTTTCTCGAAGGGGCAGGCAGAGGCATACGCTCACTTTTAACTGACTTCAAAAAAAAGGAGGTTCTCAATTCGTCTTATTATGTTGGTTGCCTCATAACTTGTGAGTGGGATAATCGATTTAAAAAAAAATGATAGACAGTTTTTCCCATTTAAATGTGGTCCCATTCCGGTATTTGAAGTCGGTGTTTTTTTGTTTAGTATAGTCCGAGACACCCAGGACTTTAATTGGCTGTGCCATACCGGCTGGCACGTAAGATTTTGTTGCCTTTCATCAACATTTCATAGCAAGGCAACGGGTTTGAATTTTTTTCAAAATTACTATATTGCTGCTACTTTTTATTAAATTAATTCGGCCATTTTGGACATAACCCATTAATATGTGTGCCCGGTGACGGCAATAGGCTTGCCCCCTATTACGTGGGACTAGAAATACTGGCAAATTGTGGGTGTGTAATGCGCCTCTGCCTACCCATTCGGGGATATAGGCGTTTTGAAACTCAAATTAGTTTTATTTATTGAATGAAACTGAGAGTCAGACAGAGCGTTGAACGCATATGGCCTATTACGCGAATGATTCATAATAGAGGAAGTGTTTGTTCATATCGTACCGATTGAATGGACACACTCTTAGATCTTGTACACGTGACGAATAGGTATTTTGCATAGATAATATAATAGTCACGTACTGTATAGGACTAGCGGTCGCCCGCGACTTCCACCGCGTGGTAATTTGCAATATTTCCCGTTCCCGTCGCTTGCATTTATTATTCCCGTCGCGTCGCTCGTAATAACATTTAGATTCGCAAATAATTATTTTAGAACGAATTTAATTTCCATAATATATGTTATAGTGAGTTAACCTTAAAAGATAGATATATGCTACCGCGGACGTTTTTCAGAACTTTTACAGCCTTATTAATAAACAAAGAGTAAACTTTACATCGAATTTTAAGTTTGAAGTAACCAAATTCATTATTAATAAATGTCGGGCAGCAAGGAAGTAAGCTAGTTCGATTGTTGTTTCGCAGTAAAATTTAATCCCAACCGTCCCCTAGTATAACTTGTGCGTATGACTAAACTAAACATCTGATATTTTTCTCATTCATTTGTATTTTTATTTCTAGCCGATTTTATGCCTTTTTTATTTTGGTTTCGCTAAATTGACGTCGCCCGCCTGGTGGTAAGTCGTGACGACGTCTAGCGATTGTGGGCCACTCTCTATAGTATTGTGCCCTCAACTTGACGACCTACTTATGTGCCTCTTCACGCTCCGCATAAAGAACCCAGGATTATATGTGGGAGGAAACACGTGCACAGGCAGGGCGTTCCAGGCCACTATCGTTCGGCAGAGACACTAACGATAAAACGTTCGGTTCTCGCGAACATGCTATCCACTGAGTGGGAGTGGCATCTCTGCCCGGCACTCTTTGTTCGGGATCGGAAGGGAGAGGGTGGGATCAGGTTGAAGAGCTCTTCAGAAAACTCGCAGTGGTAAATACGGTAGAATGCTGCCAAGAAAGCGATTGTTCGGCGCTGGACTAGCAGCTCAAGGCTTCCTATTACCTCCGCACTATCTATAATACGGATGTCGTGATTACTTGTTCATTGACCGTAGAAAATGTAAATAATTTATTTAGTTGATCATTTGAGGGTAACGGATGAGCTAGAAGACTATTTTATTATCAGGATCAAGAAATGAAAAATTACTAATTCATTCCGTACGAGCAGCTTTTATTAATGAAAATTTTGTAATAATTAGAGCAGCTTTTATTAATGAAAATTTTGTAATAATTAGGTAAGTAAGACTAAAAACAAATGTGCCTAGGAGAGCACGTTGTCGCGTCGGTCCCCGTTGTCATACGAACATCTATGGCAGTCGTTACGGGTATTGGAGCCCTAAATCGAAATCCAACCAGTCTAACTGCAGAACTTCGATATAGCCCGTAGGTTGTTGAGGTGAGATGGCAGTCGCTCCACGTAAAATATTGAAGTTCAGCCGCACCGCAGTTAGACTGGACAGTAACTGAGTTGGGAAAAGGCTCGGTTGATGATGAAGACATACTTACAAATAAATAAAATATCAAGCTTTACAACAAGGTTTTATTTTATAATTTAACATAATTTTTAAGGATTTTTATAAAATGTCTTGAGCTTCATTCCAGTTGTGCACATCTGAGTTCTTCTCTTTAAATTTCTATTTCTTTATTGAATCTTTAAATTTCTATTTCGATGGCATGGTTTTCTTCAGCTATCTCCATGCGTCTCTTGTGTTCCAATTCTTTTAATTGTTTTGACTGAGCCAAGTATTTTGAAAATCTACATCCTAGAAAAACAATGTACAATATTATTACCTACATATTTCCCATATTACACATATTTACTAAATAAATATGTATATTATTATCTATAATGCCACCATGGGCTAAGGTACAGGGCTTATTATGGTTTTTTGTAATGGGGTTTATTCCATCCTTGCCTGAATTTGTCTTACACAGACAAATCTGGCTTACGACTTAAACAAAACTGTTTTCTCTACAATGAGCCAAACACAGTGGTCAAGTCACCATGTGCATAATAGACAGGTTTGTTGCAATGCGCATTTCCAATATACCTAATATATTTTAATGAACCGAGAGTATGAGGGGCTCGTGGTCTAGTGGTAACCGACAATGTTAACACATTGCAAAGGTTAAGCAACATCGAGTCAGGCTGGTCTTAGGATGGGTGACCATTTCTTAGACACTGACCATTCAGCCGAATCGCAGTTAGACTGAAAAGTCGACCCCAACTGAGTTGGGAAAAGGCTCGGTGAATGATGATGATGAATGAACCGATAGTATGTCTTTAGACTGTCGTATCATTTGTATGCGCTCACTAAATGTAGATAGATGACGTTTAAAACTCACCAGGCAAGGTCCATCGGAATCATATTTATTCTCATCACTAATTAACTCTGCTGGATTTCATAAGTTGGCTACCTCAACATCGGCTTGACTGGGACTTGAACATTATATCCACCGCCAGTTTTAATAGTTTCCCTTTTGTAGCCACCAGATGCTTTCTTGCATTCATTATCATTCCCTTCCATTATATCTGCAGCTGACTCAAGTCTCGGGTTCTCAAGTTCAGTTCTTTGAATCTGAAACAAAGTAGCATTATCATCAATACTTTAATTTATGATAATTTCTGTCACAATAACGGTCATAAAATACATAATTATACTCTGTGACAAAAAATATTAAAAATCCTTTATGTATGTATATCCCACAATCCAGTTATTTTTTATCTCATGAAGTGCAATGTTGTAATGTTGTAATGAAGTAATCAGTAAAGTAAACTGACAAACTACACGCAACTACTATAATTGTGAGGAACTTTCTTTTATGTAGGTACTTCAAACCATGCGTTGCCCTTCGCCTTATTGGGGTTCGCTTTTAAAGACTTATACGTATTTTGAGAATAATCTTTCAAAATAAGACTTACTTACCAATTTCTGTAGTCTTGCTCTGTATCATTTCAAATTGAAAAAAAATCTTCGTAGGTACACACTTTTCTTCATACGTTTTTATTCCAGTGTACACTGTACAAATATTTTACGTTTGTGAGCCATCTTGTAAAATAAGATATAACAATATCCCACGATTCATGGACAATGAAACAATAACAAAATAACAAAAATAAAAAGACAAGTACGAAACGATGACAGTTGAGTGACGTTTCATTTGACAGCTCCCGACTGATTACTTGTTATTTTAGCATACATTGCGTTTTTTTTCGACAATGTTGCCACAAGGAACGCGTAATCCGAGCTGTAAATAATGTATAGGTTCTACAACGTTGCTTCGAGTTTATTAATAAGGTTTTTACGTCACACTTAAACACAATTACATTTAGAACCAACTATTTCGGTGTAAACATAAGAGTATCCATTGATTAGGTCTTTTTTATTAATAAGACTGTTAAAGAGGAACAAGTCTTTAGTACATATTTCGCAACAAAAATTCTAAAAAGAAATAAATTTTCCCCATTTTGAAGTATATTTCACTGCTGCTCCGCTCCTATTGATCTTAGCGTGATGTTATACAGCCTATTATGTCTTCCTCGATAAATGCACCTTTCAACACAAAAAAATATTTTCAAATCGAACCCGTACTTCCTGAGATTAGCGCGTTCAAACGAACTCTTCAGCTTCATAATCTCTAAATATAAAAATGAATCCCTATTTCTCTTGGTCACGACATCACGCGTGAACGGCTGGACCGATTTGGCTAATTTGGGTCTTAAAATATTCGTGGAGGTTCAGGGAAGGTTTATAAGCAAAATTTCAGGCGGTACGAAGTTCGCCGGGACCATTAGTATTAGTATAGATGTGGTATTAAATTTTGTTATTGTCGCTAATGATTGATAAGTTTTTACCGCAATATAAAACGAATGTAGGTATTTTTAGTTGAATGGATTGATAAACGTTATTATCTTGGACTGAACTTGAACTCTAACCGACGATAGTTTCCGTTCAAATGAAATGCTCTATAAATGAACTAAACTATATAAACCACAGCTGGAGACGTTTCGATCTATAGTTTTAATATATTTTTGTATTTCAAAGCAATGAGTTTGCTTAAACTATTCTTAAAATATTAAGAAAGAAATTATAAATAGATCACAAAAACTGATGTCATCGGCGGGATTCGAACCAATGGCCTTTCCCTAACAGGGGGACTGCTCTGCCTCGGGTCTGCTCTGGTTGGTTATTGGTATAGTTTTAAGTCTTGTGCTTGGGTTACGTTCGCTCCATCCACTCTCGGAGCGCGTTCCAGTCCTGCGCGTTGCAGTCATTATTTGTTGCCTTTTATTTATATGTTAAAAATAGAAAAGTAACATACTCATTTGCTCGTCTGAAACTATAAGATTTACGAAGATCTGTTCTTAAGAACCATGTAATAGTAATACATGGGGCACACTAAAAGTTTTGCACTTCTAGCTAATCGGAACTATTTGAATTTCTTATAAACGTTGCAACCTTCTTAGTAATAAAAAAAACAATTAGCGGGAAATGAGTTGTCAATTGTTTTTTATCACACATCAAAGTTCTACTTATGCAACGAAAATGGAATTAAGTCGAAAAGATTTTAGAGCGATGATTTTTTATGATTTAAAAAGTTCTCTCTCTCCGCAAGACTGCCGCTCGTCTTCAAAATGCTTTTGGGAGAGAAGCACCTTGTTTGAGCACCGTGAGGCAATGGTTTGCTGAATTTAAGAGAGGTCGAGTTTCTTTACATGACGAATTTCGTGAAGGGCGGCCTTCAACTGCTGTCAACGAAAATAATGTGGCTACTGTTAAGCGGTTAATTGAAGAAAACCCGCGGATTACCTATGAGACAATTCGAGGACTATTGGGGATTGGTATGAGTCAAATCCAGAAAATTTTACTCGAAGAATTGAAAGTTTGGAAACTTTGTTGTCGTTGGATCCCTCAACTGACAGCGGAGCAGAAGCGGGCTCGCGTGGAATGGTGCTCACAGATGCTACTGAAGTACGACCACGGACATTCTAATGCTGTTTATGACATCGTCACAGGAGACGAAATGTGGATTTATTGTTTTGAACCCGAAAAAAAACAGCAATCTTGTGTTTGAAAATGAGAACAAGCCAACAAAAGTGAAGCAGGCGAGAAACATTGGTAAAAAAATGATCGCGTTTTTTTTCTCAGCTACGGGTCCCATCTGTACAATTCCACTTGAATATCAAAAGAGTGTTAATGCCGAGTGGTATTCTACCATTTGTTTACCCAGGGTGTTAGAAAAAGTTCGCGAAAGACGACCCAAAAGCCGCGTTCTCCTACATCATGACAACGCTTCTTCACACACGGCCAACAAAACGAAAGTCATTTTTAGCTTCCGAAAAAGTACAATTGGTCACCCATCCTGCGCATAGCCCCGACCTAGCACCCCGTGATTTCTGTATTTTCCCCGAAATCAAAGATTTGATGAGAGGTTTCACTTTTACCAACTCCGAAGAGGCAGTGGATAGCGTTCAATCAGCACGTAGAAAACATGCCTTCGGATCTGTGGTCCTCCTGTTTTAAAAAAAGGTTCGATCGCATGAAAAAATGTTTAAAATGTAAAGGAGAGTATTTTGAAAAGCAATAAAGATAAACATAATATTTGGGTTTTAACATGTTGTTTTTTTAAGTTACCTAAAACGTATAGTGTGACCTACGTATTTACTACTAAAGACCTACACAATCGATACCTAAATAAAAAAATAGTGTTCTTAAGTTTTTTTTTAAATAGTCCCGGTTAGATTCCCGAGCTGAGTAAAAGTTTTTTTCGAAATCTGTGAATGCAGTTTTAATTTTTACTAAAATCGATGACATGATTCCTAAGAACATATCTTCGTAAGTCTTATAGTTTCAGCCTTTCCCTCACTGACCCATATCAATGTTACACCATGTATATCCGAACATTGATAGCTGGAGATGTGTGTGACGTGCGTAGTCGAGAGTTCCGAGAAAAACTGTTATATTTTATTTGACTATGTGAAAACTGCCATGATTAATGGGATGCGTCTTAATTCCCGAATTAATAGACAGAGGCGTTTATTACGCCCATACTTCGCCAGTCATGTTTCTCCCACGTAATAGAGAAGCCTTTGAAAGTATTCTTGCCAGACAGCAGGTGTACCGCCGGCAGGTTAGTATTACTTGGGCTCTAGAGATGTTGATTAGTACCTTTTTATGGTAACCCGGATGATCCTCGAAAGGGTAGGCAGAGGTGCATTACACACCCACAATTTGCCAGTGTTTTTAGTCCCACGTAATAGGGGGCAAGCCTATTGCCGTCACCGGGCACATTTATAATGGGTTAGGTCCAAAATGGTCGAATTAATTTCATAAAAAGTAACAGCTATATTGTAATTTTGAAAACAATTGCGATGAAATCTTGATGAAAGGCAACAAAATCTTACGCGCTATGGCACAGCCAATTAAAGTCCTAGGCGTCTCTGTGTATACTATGAAAACAACTACAGCAAATAAAATAAAATAAAAATGCAAAGCAAAGAATTAGTATACCTAGTATAGTATAGACAGTGTACTATCGCTTAGTTACAGCACAAAGTAAATGGAATGCCGTTAATTTCCTTTGCGGTTACACTTTACGTCACTCCGGGGAAGGTTCTTATGTGACCATGACTTATAAATAATATAACACGCTTGCCTCCTCATGGCATACTTTATGTAATATTGCCGTGACCAACAAAATGGGGTGGCGTATTTACAAACCGCACGGGTTCCCGATACTGCGTCTCTAAGTAGAAACAGCCGTTCGGTAAACAATCGCGCATATTCCAGTAGAGTTACAATCAAAATTTTATTTATTCATTTTGGTCACAAAGTAACACGAACATCAAGATTATTGCATTTAAAAATAATAAATAAATTCAGACATTCTCAAACAACGTCATCTAGCCAATACTTAACTTATGCAAAAAAAAATATTAAAGCCAGTCATTAAAACTGGCAATAAATAAACACGGCCTACTCTTTTTCTAATAGCCAGTATACCCTGTCTAAAATTCGTGACGCGGAGTTGGAAATTGTAAGCGTTTGGCGGGAATAATTTGGTTCTCGGTGTCGATCTCGCTGGATGTCTAAAGTACTATTGAGGACTGGTGGGATGTGCATTTTAGACAGGGTATAATTAATTAAGTACATTAATTTTGTTTACAAAATGTATCGAGTAAAGTTCTGCAAGTAATACGTGAAGGAATATACATATATCGAACGTTTTAAACGTTCGTTTCTCTGCCGAACGATAGCGGCCTGGAACGCCCTGCCTTTGCACAGGTTTCCTCCCACATATAATCCTGGGTTCTTTAAGCGGAGCGTGAAGAGGCACATCAGTAGGTCGTCAAGTTGAGGGCCACTCTCTATAGTATTATGTGCTGTGAGAGTGGCCCACAATCGCTAGACGTCGTCACGACTTACCACCAGGCGGGCGGCGTCAATTTGGCGAACCTAATATAAATATATATATATAATATGTATAAACATATTGCTTTAATAACTATGAAATATAATGCCTGATAGTACTATTCCCTATTCTGTGACCTGAATTCTAGGACCGAAGGGATCTGAATTAACTTATTAACAATCAGTGACTTCTTTATACGACTTTCTTGCCAAAGTATTCAAGGAATATCTTTTATAATATTTGTAATTTATTTTATTATTTCTGTTGTTCAGCACATGAATTAAGTTCTAAATATGATGATATAATGTTCAGAAAGGTAATAAATCCTGGAATTTGAATAGCAGACCTTGATCATTGAGAATTTCATCATAAGGAAAATTCAAGTTATTTATGATTACCTAACTGTACTATACACTGTACTATAAACATCCGAAACCATTTAGTTATTAATTGTTATAAAAACTATTTGAGTCAGCGGTTAAAATATCGTAAGTATGTACTTACCTAACTCTCATGTTTTTCTAAAAACTGTGCTTATTAAGGTGATTCCTTTTCAATGACATATGGAAGAGAAACATCTTGGAGGTCCCAAAGATGACCGCGGCAGCCCCGTGACTGTTATCGCGCGTAATGTGATCTCCAATTAAAAAAACCGGCCACGTTAGAGTCGGACTCGCGCCACCATATCATAAATACCATTATCTATAAAAATGGCAAAAATAAATCTTTTGG
Source organism: Nudaria mundana (assembly GCA_963556515.1). Classification (NCBI taxonomy): domain Eukaryota; kingdom Metazoa; phylum Arthropoda; class Insecta; order Lepidoptera; family Erebidae; genus Nudaria; species Nudaria mundana. The sequence goes on from OY748294.1 coordinate 19,816,755, forward strand.
ATAGGTGTGGTTATAGCGGCAACCGAAATACATCATCTGTCAAAATTTCACAGCGTAGAGACGGACGGACGGACAGCAAAATCTCAGTAATAATAAGGTTCCCATTTTACACTTTGGGTACGGAACCCTTAAAAAGGTTATGGTCATGAATTATTACATATACTCTGTACATAATTGTATATTAAAAAGTATAACGATACACCGAGACATATAGATATATGGAATGCATTACTCAAAACGTATTACGCTTTCTAGGTTGAAACTATTTCATGCCTTTATTATTATGAGCTCAGAAAGTGTACAATTAACTTTTAGGTATATCAACATTTTACATATTAAATATCACAGTTGTGAGATTTTCTGTACGTTAAAAAAACACATTGTTTGTTAAGGTGCTTAACATTAAATCTCCCGAGTTATTATTCCTGTTCCTGTTATATGAGACGTTTCAAACGCCTCTGTCTACCCCTTGGAGGAGAAAGCCTACTGAGAAATACGTGATCAAATTAGGTAGGGGTAATTTGTTTCCTGTAATCAGAATCACTTCTTCATTTTAAAAACGTGGCTCCATCTATGTTCATCGATGATTTCGCCAATGTCAAGGTAATGCTTGATTTTTCCCGTACAGAAGAACTAGTTAATCTGAACTAGTTCGTGGTGCTGGACAAGGAAACGTGGTTCGGTCTTGCAATTGAGCGTTTGAGCCTGGATTTTTGCCCAGCGCCAGAGGTAACCTAAAAGGCAACCAGCCACGCGCTCCGCAAAAACCCAAGTCCCAAGAATCACTTGATTGACAACGAAATGGGTGGTATATGAATGAAACGTGGGGAACTTTTATATTAGAAAAACAAACCTGCCCTTTATAATTAGAACTTTAATTAGTTTACCGTGTACGAACTTGTTGTATTTCTTACAATACAAATTACAAGGTGCCGTTAGTACCGAGAGGAAAACGATTCAAATATAATAGACATGGAAGTTATAATTGTAGTAATGTAATTGGACGTGAACTGTATGGGTGTGTTTAAGATCATTGGTCACGCCCATTGCCACAAATTAATACGATGTTGATAGGTATTTAATACTAGGTGATAGACGCGGCCCTACCCTACTGTTGGAGTAGTACCCTCCTATTCCCTATTTCACCTTTCACCTAAAAAATCGTCGCAGTAGGTGAGGTTACAGGTCGCGAGGCGCAAGAGGAGCTTTGCATTTGTGTGAGTTACCACGAAAAGTAGAGTATAAACTCTTTTTGTACCTGTGTGTACAACACATGTGTGTGTAAAAGAGGTCACACATACGTTCACGTACATTGCAATCACACAAATGCAAAGCTCCGCTTACCCCTCATTCTGACATTGTAGTCACAATCAAAAATATCTTTATTCATGTACTTAGGCCATAAAGTAACATTTTGTGAACGTCAAGATTATGGTTCTATATTTACTCGTAGTAGTGAGAAATGAACCTGACAATAAATATTCACTTCAATTTTTTATCGCCAGTAATTGCTATGGATTTGTTTGTAAAATGTAAATGAGAATTAAAAGAGGGCAAGGGCGCTACGCGTCAAAGTGTATTAATATAAGTGTAATCAACTAAATCACTGTGTTTCTCTCTATTACTTTGCAAAAAAATAAATACTTTTAATACGGATAAAACATAACCCTTGCTGAGGCAGTCGGGTAAAAATAATACTCTAGTGCAGATGCCCACCCCATACTAAGAAATAGGCCGTTCAACAATACTATATTATTGACCTCCAATCTGTAGACTGGTGGCGCGAGGTGACGTCATAGCAGTCAAAAAAGTGGAAAATACGAAATATCGTAACATAATAAGGATTAAAACACGTAATAAATGTGTAAGAAATATTATAGAAATTAAATAAGTTTAAGTTAATGAAAACAGCCCAATTGACTAAATGAGTTGTTGCCAATTGGCAACAACGAACGTGAGCAATGTTTATAGCAGAATAACTATTCGTGTCTATGTATTGAAAGTCTTTGGTATATTAGGGCTATTTAACAGCGAGAGTTAATTACATAAAATGCCTAATGAAAATGCCGAAAGACCGTTAATCAACACCACACGTGTTGATTAACGGTCTTTCGGCACAGGGCTTGTGACCAATTATTTGGCGGACGCGATAAATTGCTAATTCATTTTACTATCCCGATGGACCATTGGTAATAGTAATTATACCTTGTCAATATATAGCTGGGTAGTATTTACAAACCGCGCGCGTTCCCGGTACTGTGCTTATAATCAGAAACGGACGGTTGTTAAACAATCGCGCATGTTCACTAGAAATACATATTGTACAAAATAATACTCTAGAACCAACTGTTCGTTAAATATTATGGCTTCCAAACTGTACTGCATTTCCAAAACCTTAGTTAGTCATTGTTTTTGGTTTACATAATATATTATACTAAAGCTGATGGGCGCGGCTCCGTCCCCGTCGTACAGTTTTTGCGTTCCTAATTCGTATGCAAATACATTACCGGAATAAAAAGCCTAGTCTTAGGGCACGTTTCCTATCATGCGTTTTTTCACCAGCTTGCTTATCTCGCCCGCAATGCGTGTCGATGTCAACATCAAATCAGTTCGCGACTAGCCCCGTTACCAAAGCAACCGGGCGACGTGCTAACGGCCCGCGAAACATGAAACGCATTTCATTATTGTACGAAATTTGACAGTGACATCGACACGCATTGCGGGCGAGATCTGCTGGTGGAAAAACGCTTGACAGGAAAAACGCTCTTTATCACTCAGACTCAAGCCACCGATAGTGAAATAATTTTCCAAATGGATTCAGTAGATTTAGAGACATTATAACCTCACAAACTTCACCTTTTTGTACCACAATCTTCCAAAGATGCGGGATTACAACCGACCCCCTTTGACAGGGGCCGCAGAAGTGACCCAACTACGCCGGTGCCAATGGGGCCAGGAGGATGTGTTGTCTAATGGTTTCACATACCCCACTTCCAAATGTCACTTCTTTTGATTTTCAAATGCAAAAATATACGAGTAAAAGTTGAAAAATAAAAATTATTTAAATTATTAAATTGTCGATACATCAACGATGAAAAAAATCCAAGGCAAGGTGACTAAATATAAGGTTATGAATCTGTGATCATTATTTTTTTTAATATAAATTAGTTGGCAACACTTCGTAATCAGCAGTTCGTAGAATCATTTCATTTTTATAACATCAACGGAATTTGGGATTTCGAAGAACCATGTAAGTGCAAGTTATTGTATGGAGTTTTTATCATCAATTTGTAAGTCTGTGAATTCGTGCCAATTAACAGTTTGTAACATACATAACGTACCTAATTCGTCTGTTAGGTATATATAATTCTGTTTTCTATGGGTATAAATTCATGGGGATCCGTCTCCGTGCCTCGGAGAGCACTTTAAATCGTCAGTGCCGGTTGCAATACAACATCCATGGCATTATTGGTAGTTAGATCACTAAACAAGCAAACTTGTCTAACTGCAGAACTTCAATACCGCTAATGGGTTATGGATGTCAGGTGGCAGTCGTTTTGTGGAAAATATTAAAGTTTAGCTGTTTCGCAGTTGGATGGAAAGCCGACCTCAAATGGGTCTAGGAAAATCTTAGAGGATGATGATGTATAAAAAATGGATATCTACTTTAAAAACAAAGAGTTAATACCACGAATGTGCCCGAGCAATTGACACAATTGCAATTAGATGATCAACTCCGTGTCCAACTTGCTAATTTATGTTTTGACATACATTATTCCATCAAGGCGGTCATCTGATTGTTCATAACTACACATTTCCTGAGATCTTATAAAGAGTAATGGACAAATCATTACATATTATTTTCTTGACTTTGTTATTTTCAGGTTTATTGGTATATTTTAAGGCTGATTTTATTATTATAATGAACTAGCGACTAACTACGATTTATGTTATGGGTTTGATATAATTATAACTATTTCAAGTACTCATCATCGATGTTGCGATCATTATACTCCAATTATCTTTATCTATCAAAACATCAGAGCGCGATTAACATTTCCTAGAAAAATTCAATACCGTTCGATATAATTCCATCACATTTTAATGAAGCAACATAGATAGGAAGTACGTGTATTTTAATCTTACTATTATATCAGTATAATTCATGAATGTTTAATGAACAAAATAAGCTTCAATTATCCCCTGAAGCCTGTCGGTATAAGCCTGAAGTATCTTCAATTTTATCATGTGGAAAGTAAACACCGGCGCCGCCTCGCCGGGGCGGGCGGGGCGGCGCGCTGCGGGGCTTATTTTATTCAACTGATGAATTATTTACCAGTTGACGGTAAATAAAACTATGGTCTAGGTCTTAGGCTAGATTCTAGTATCATATAATTACCATATTTTATTAGTTTAATGGCTATTCACTAGATAATATAAAACGAGATAGGCGTGTATTTTGCGACAAACTTTAAATATACTGACAAATTATCAAACTATTTTGACTACAAAATGGACTGATACGCAGCTTCCTTTCCCCACGTGTAATAATTATCTTTTTTTGAATTCGATGCCCATGGGAACTTCTATTACGATAAAAAGTAACCTAATATCTCTCATCTGAAAAGCTATGTCAAATATCAACAAAATCGTTCCACAAAGTAACGTATTCGTATCTTTTTTGTATGACAGATTTGAATTATAAAAAAATCAAATAATCATAACATCGCGTGACGTTAATTACTTGGATTCTATCTTTAGACATTAATTGCTTGATAAATGTACGGAACGTTCTTCACTCTTACGTAGAATTCGCTCGTGTCATTTGTCAAGAGTTCCTAGTAGCCTTGCCATACATGGTACGGTTTACGGTCGCCAGAGGTAAATCATCACTAGTAGTACTGTACATACTATTGAAATCTTTTATGCAGACGACCTTGCGTCTGCGTATTGTGACGCCTCATTCGCCCTAATTGAACCTCTTAATCGCGTATTTGCATGCATTACAATAAATTGAGGTACCTAATAAATAGAGTATAGTTGTTTCGCCGATACGATTATTTAATGTTCCATTTTTAGGGTTCCGTACAGAAAGGGTAAGGCTGGACCTACTAAGGTTCGTAGTTAGTTACCTAGCTAGTAAAGTTAGACAATTGAAATTTTCACAGATGATGTATGTTTTTGCCGTTATTATAGATAATGGTAAGGAACTCCTTTGTGCGCGAGTCCGACTCGCACCTGGCCGATTTTTAATGTTCGCGATAGACTCCACACCACGTTTTAAGACTTGAAATCTAAATATCTGTTTAATGTCGTCTTAAACTTTTTTATATTCGTCTTTTATGTAGTTTACCGGAATTTTAAATTACCTTTTGACTTTGTATCGAGAACGGAAAACTGAGAATTAATTACCACCATAACGTGTAATTAACACGCTTTGGAATATTGCCAAACCGTTCGACCAAAGTGGCATTTAATAACTTAATACAAAGTATGACTTTCAGATGGTTTCTAAGTAAGAACAGATCTATTTATATGTTTTCTGCCCTTTCATGTGTCAATCCTCTGTAATTGACAATAATTGACATTTTCTATACTTATTACAAAACGGATGAAATTGCGTGTCTGAGTAGAGAGAACACTCGCACACAAAGGGCTCCGTACCAACAAGAAAAAAATCACGTTTGTTGTATGGGAGCTCTCTTAAATACATATTATATTCTGTTTTTACTATTTGTTGTTATAGAGGCAACAGAAATACATCATCAAAATTTCAACTTTCTAATTATCACGTTTCATGATGAGATACAGCCCAAGACAGACGGACGGACGGACAGCAAAGTCTCAGTAATAGGGTTCCCGTTGTAGTCTGTGGGTCCGGAACCCTAAAAAATTGTGTAGGCGGTATTAAAATAATCATTTGTGAGATTATTTCTACTGTCTTTCTGTGTGTCCTTTTATGTCTGAATCCTCTATAATTGACATCGTCGGTATAAATCAGTCGAATCATCGATACATTCGATGACAATGACAAAAAATACTTGTAAGCGATATAATTTTTTTTTTTAAGAATTTATTTCTAGGAGGACATATCTATTTATAAGCTTTATGCCCTTTTATGTGTCAATCCTCTATAATTGACATCTTCGGTACCATTAAAAATCAGTAGACGGTAAATTCGATGGCAATGATAAAAAATAAGTGTATGTACCTTTATAAGCATTTTTTTTGAAAGTTTATTTCTAGGTAAGAACGTACATATTTATAAGTTTTATAAATATGCCGTTTTATGTTAGAATTTTCGACTATAATTGACTTCATATTATAAAACGACAATCACTGAGTGCGAGCTCGGAGCAATACAGGGTGTTACATAAGGATTATATCAACTTGAAGACATCCCCATCAGCTGATCGCCTAGAACGCCTGTCGATATGTGTCGACCGCCAAATAAGAAAAAAAACATCAAATCAAACGGCGACCTTGATGCGGAAAAGAGACAAAATGTTCCTACCAGGAGAGGGAGAGAGAGAAGGTTTTTCACAGGCGCGCATTATTTGTACTACCTACTTGATGTCGATGATCGAATCAGCTGATTTTAGCTAGTGTTGTTCAAACAAGAGTATTTTACCTCATAACTTGCGACTGGGTGAAACGATTTCGTTTTTTTTTACAAATCAGGATTTTTCTTTCTTTTGATTGTACACGCTAATCTCTTACGCGAATGGGCGTATATATTTGTTTATTTATTAGGTTTGCATCAAAGTGGTAGTAAATTAAATCTTTATTAAGTTATTGACCGATTTGGCGTTGTTGGTATGTGTGTCTAGTTCCGGTCTACAGGCCGCATTTTTCAGCCGATTTTCATGAAATTTGGCACAAGTGTTCTTTGTTGCAAGGCGCAACTTTTGTCGAATGGATTCTTCGATCGGGGGGAAAATGGAGAAGAAATGGGGGGAAATGCGAAAATAACGCGAGGTCTACTGTTCACAGAACCACTAGTTTTATACCTTTTAGCTTAGATCAAAAATACTATAGATATTGGATTCAGTACAAATACAACGCGGAATCTTGGCACTCGAATACTATATAAATAATTATTACAAATACCATCTATAAAAAAACAAGATTGTACATTGATAGTTGACATAGAAATAATTCGTAATCTCTAAATATAAAAATGAATCCCTAATTCCCTTGGTCACGACATCACGCGTGAACGGCTGGACTGATTTGGATAATTTGGGTCTTAAAATATTCGTGGAGGTTCAGGGAAGGTTTATAAGCAAAATTTCAGGCGGTACGAACTTCGCCGGGACCACTAGTAATTAATACAAAAGCATCAATGTACAGCGCCGTTGTTGCATCCCTCGAGAGTCAGCAAGCGGAATAGGAACTTAGTACGGCGCGCGGTTGAAGCGCGCAGGTGTGCAATGACCGAGATGAAGTGGTGCCGTTTTAAAGTACTGATCGGTAATCTAGGTATTTTTGATCTAAAAGCCTTTTAGTTTCTGAAGTCGGTTTTTTAATTTTAATTTTTTTTTTTCAAAATTATGATTGAAATAGTGAGTTTAGGTACTTACTGGTTTACATTCTTACCTTACAGTTACTGCTGCTACTTACGATATTATGGACGATATCGTGTGTCGTTATCGTGCAATGTGAAATCGGTTTTCACTGATTTACGGCCGAGTACTCAAACGTCACTCAAATAAGCAGACACTCAAAGGGACGTTTTTGTATGTAAAATTTAAGTTTAAGTGCTGCTTAAGCATTTAAACAGCACTTAAATATGTCAGTGACGTTTCAGTATTCGGTCGATACATCCTTAGCTGAACTCGGGACAACATTATATGCGTTTCTTCAACATCGGCAGGCAATAGTTATTGTCTTATAAGCTATTCAATTCCGGGCGGAGATGCAGGCTTCAATTAGTATAGAATATTGAGAATGCTGGAAGATTCTATGAATACGAACGGACGCCCGTTAAGGACATTTGAGTTATTCTAAATAGGACCGGACGGAGTCGAGGAGTCCCATAACTTTCTATAGCGGGAGGATTTACTAAACGTTCTGGTTATGGAACATCTACCTATGTCTATAAAAATTGAATTGTTAGTTCGTTATTTCGAATGAACCTTTAAATGAAAAGATAATTATGAGAATCGCCGTAAATCAACCTTTTAATCCTTCCCTGAACTTTTAGTTAAATTGATCCAGTCATTCTCGACTTTTAGCGCTCATGGTCGGCTCGTGGCCTAGTGGTAACCGACAATGTTAACACATTGCAAAGGTTAAGCAACATCGACTCAGGCCGGTCTTAGTATGGGTGACCATTTCTTAAGACACTGAGACCCCTCCGTGTCTCGGAGAGCACGTTAAGCCGTCGGTCCCGGTTGTCATACAAACATCTATGGCAGTCGTTAGGGGTAGTTGAGGCCCTAAATCAAAAATCCGACCGGTCTAACTACAGAACTTCGTTATCGCCCATGGGTTGTGAAGGGCAGTCGTTTCACGGATAATATCTAAGTTCAGCCGAATCGTAGTTAGACTGGAAAGCCGAGCCTACTCCAACTGGGTTGGGAAAAGGCTCGGTGAATGATGATTCTCGACTTTTAGCGAGACAAACGAACGGCAATCCATTTTAATTTGTATAGATAATGCGGGTATTGTACACTTTGGTTAATAAATAACAGCTTCTAAGGTGCCCTGTTATCACTAGACGTTTTGCCTTAGGCCATATGGGACATACAGAAAGGTGAAGCGGTTCCTGCTTCCTGCTTCCGGACCAGCCATCAGAATCTTATCGGCATTCCTTTCAATTTGTAACTCAATTATATTAGTTACTGAATCAACACCCTATTGAAAATTTTCATCGCGCTTTATCCTACAATTATTGAGCGGAGCGAAGCGAAGCTCTATCTTAGATGACAAGTGTAAATCGTTAGTGTGCAAACTCCTCCGAATCGGCTCTACCGATTTTGACCAAATTTGGCATGCTGGTCGACATCATACCCAGGAGTGCATATCTCTGAAATCATGAAAATAGAGCTTAAAAAAAATTAAAAAAATTCCGCTCAACATTTGCAATTAGTAGCATGCATTGCATACCTAGTTTACCCACATATAATTAATTGTATTAAATAATCTCTACATACCGATATAATTAATAATTTAAGTAAGTATAGTAATAATTGTATGACCTACATCCTAATCACGACACTGGCTATAACATGGTTATTCACAATGGATTGACTAAAACCTCAATATTTGTATTGTGCATTCACTAATGCGGTTAATAAATCCCGTATGACTCGTAGCTGAATTTGTCGTCGTCATGTAAATTCATACGCCTATTTCTAATTATAATAGTGCACTCATAGTAACATAGGTGTTCCTATTTTGCCCAATTATTTTTTAACTAGCTGTTGCCCGCAACTCCACCTGCGTGTTATAGCTTTCTTGATCACCAGTTACTGATTTTTATGTATAGCGGTTGAGCGATATTGTATCTCAAGATAAAATATTATAGTATCTTAGCCGTGTGCAGCTCCCCTTAGTGAACTTCACTGCGGGTGACGTAATCTACGACAAACTTATTATTTGCGGTTGGTACAGTAATCGGGTCTAGGGATCGAACCGAAAAATAAGTTTGTTTTTTATTGTATATACCTTTCCGGGATAAAAAGTACCCAGCGTGGTGCCCAAGATATTAAAGAATAATTATACCAAGTTTCATCGTAACAGAACCGGTAGTTATTGCGTGATGCCTGAACAAACAGACAGACAAACAAAAAGTATTTTAATCACATTTTTGGGTTCGGTGTCGGTCTAGTAACACCCCCTGCCATTTATTTTTTTAATATTTTCAATGTACAGAATTTTCACTTCTACAGATTTATTATAAGTAGGTTAAAAACAATCAGTTAAATCAGTTCATCATAATTTTAGTATTCATCACTATACAGGTGATATCTTACGTTAAATTTTGTTCACGATTTCAATTTTACCCTTTTTAGGGTTCCGTACTCAAATGGTAAAACGAGAACCCTTACTGAGACTTCGCTGTCCGTCTATCTCCAGGCTCTATATCGTGAACCGCGGTAGTTAGAAAGTTTAAATTTTCACAGATAATGTATTTCTGTTGCCGCTATATAACAACAGATAATATAAAACAGTATATAATTGTACTTCAGACGTCCCCATATTGAGACTCCTCCGTGCCTCGGAGAGCACGTTAAGCCGTCGGTCCCGGTTGTCATACAAACATCTATGGCAGTCGTTAGGGGTAGTTGGAGCCCTAAATCAAAAATCCGACCGATCTAACTACAGAACTTCGATATCGCCCATGGGTTGTGAAGGTCAGATGGCAGTCGCTTCACGGAAAATATCGAAGTTCAGCCGAATCGCAGTTAGACTGGAAAGCCGACCCCAACTGAGTTGGGAAAACGCTCGGTGAATGATGATGACGTCCCCATATTTGATTGGAGTAAGCAGCGACAGGTTATTGCGCATGATGATAAAAGTTAAATAAATAAGCTATTATGTTGGTCATTTACACACAATGCATATTTTCATACTATGTTGAGATGCTTTAGTATTGTCAGCTAAATTATACATGTTTTTTTTATAAATATATTGTGGGTGTTAAAGGACCTTATATATAACACCTCCTGGGCGCAATTCACCCTCACCAGCACGCGGAGATACTGACTGACAGACGGACGGAAAGACATTCTGGCAGAAACAGCTGCTCTTCAAGACACTGACTCCTCCTGAACCACGTGACGGTTTTCCAATGTTGTTCTATATGTAATGCAATCCTACAAAAAACTTACTAAGTAAACAATCCTACAAAGTAAAATTAAATAAATATGTTAGGACAATTCACACAACGCCATCTAGTCTCAAACTAAGCAGAGCTTGTGATATGAGTACTAGATAAACTGATATAAATAATTATATATTATACATAGGAAACACCCAGACTTCGGTACAAACGTATGTGTCATCACACAAAGTTTGTCACGACCGGGAATCGAACCCGAGACTCCGGCGTCGCAAGCGGATGCACTACCGACCACGCCACCGAAGCAGTCAAATTGATCTAATCATCGTTTATATGAATAAATAATAATAATAATAAATAAATTTATTTCCTAATCATTGTACAGTAAAATAAAATTTACATAGTCTTAATTTTAATTGTGCGCTATTAAAATTATAGTTAGTGCATCAGTAACTTAAGTATGTAGGCTGTGTAGGTATAATAATACCTATTTGCATATATGTATCTAGATATCTTATCGAATACTAAATATATGGTTATCTGGTTATTTCTGCCGAGCATGCGATTTGTGTCGGTTATTTATAGGTAAACATTAACATACAATCTTATTTCTGTTCTGATCACCTAAATGAGAGGCTTATGAATAGCCGCGAATATCTATTTTTGCAAACGATTGGCAATAACATTTGAATATGGAACGAATAATTTTAAATGATAAGATAAAAAAGGAGAATGACAAGTCCTCATACATGGCGGGACATCGATTTATTATGAACCGTTATAATTTCCAAAATAGTGTCATTAAATCGGTAAAAATATGAACCTAGTGTCATAAATTTAGTTTGATTGGCGTAGATATACACAGACACACATATCACGCCTATATCCCCGAAGGGGTAGGCGTAGGTGCATTACACATCCACAATTTACCAGTATTTTAGTCCCACGTAATAGGGGGCAAGCTTATTGCCGTCACCGGGCACATTTATAATGGGTTATGTCCAAAATGACCGAATGAATCTAATAAAAAGTAGCAGCTACTTATATTGTAAAATAAAAAAAAATTAAACCGGTTGCCTTGCGATGAAATGTTGATTAAGAAGCCACCTGACCCTAACTTTATTGACCTAAATCCCAAAATCTATAAGGTCTAGGAAACTGATGTTTTTTATACAAGTAACTTCAGTTTATGAAGATTAAATGCTCAAGATGAAAACACGATTACTGAAAAAATGCTCGAAAGTTTTTTTATTACAAAAAACCTTGTTTTAATCACATTTTAACTTAGATATTTTAAGTTTGCTGTATTTTCTTTAATATTTTTTAATATCTAAAAAGGCATTGATAAAACCTACATTTGCTTGCTAAGTTCGTCTTTAATGCATAGTTTTTATTTTGTCGCTTACGTTAAATTTTCGAGAACGCGCACTAGACCCGTCGATCTCTGTCTGTCCTTTGGAAAGTGAATATCGCTATCCTTCACTCGAGTCGAGTCGAGGAGCGGGGTTAGCGGAAGCGTATCGGGCGAATTGATTAGGGTTAGGTGCCTTCTTAAAGGCTAAAAAATCTTACGTGCCAGCCGCTATGGCCAAGCCAATTAAAGTCCTGGGTGTCTCGGACTAAACGTTTCTTTAACGCATAGTCGCCCATTCTGGTCCTTAGGTTTCTGGATTTAAATATAATTTGGAAATCAAAATAGTAAAAAACAAGTCGAAATTTAAGCGCCACATTTCTTTTATTGCTCAAAATGTACCACGGTACAACAAACCTTGGCCAAATTATACATACCTACTTTATATGGTCCAATCAGAACATACACTTTAAAAACTATTTGCTGTAATATTAATAGAGAATATCGGTGTCGCTACTCACATTCTAAATACATATTAAGGTCAACCAGAAAACATTTATATTTCGATACATGTCGAGACTAGAGACAGTATACGAAAACATACAAGTGGTTGACCCCAAGAGAACACTTACATACGCGTCTGGCCACCCACCTGCTGGAGCAACCTTCATGTACAACTCCGACTATAAAGCCCATGTTCGGTACTGGATTACCCACTAACCATCACGGATATGGTTAGAAAGGTTGCACCTTCCCGGATACGTGTCTGACCATCCCTCTGGGAGAGCAACCTACGTGTAGAACTCCGACTATGAGCCCACTGTCGGGGTAATCAGACCCAGGTTGCTCCTTTCCGAGCAGAATAGCGCAGAGAAATACAAGTGAGAACTTTCTAGAAACCACAACAGATACACAGTGGTGGTTTCGGGTGCCTGCAGTTTTGCCGAAAAGATTTTGACAAAATTTCATTACCCAAACAAATTTTAGCAACCTTTTTTTTATACCATTGAAATATTTCGAAAGATTTTAGTACGCATATTTTTATTTGGTAAAAATTTTACTGGGCAAAATATTACCAAGTATATGTTATTATGGCATTTGGTCTTTAATCCAATGATTTATTACAGCAAACAATCTTCAGACAATAAACGTTTGGTGAAATGATATTTGTTAAAACAAAAAATATTAATTGTAATTTGTTTTTAGTCGGTTACCCGGAACTCAACTATTTAGATTAGGGTAATTTCTTCTTTAAACAAAATGGGTAGGTTAGGTTAGGTTAAAACTGTGACCTACGCACGAGCCGAGCGAGCGAAGCGAGCGGTGCCGCGGCAGCGGCTAGCGAGTGCCAGAAACGATGATTTTGCGTAAATTCCAACTGAAATATTTGACTAAATAAAAAATGTTAAAAGTACTAGTTGGTAAACAAGTTATAGTTTAAACGTTCATTTCCCAAACATTAGGTTTGCGTTACAATTTTTTGGGAATACATTTTTTACTAAGTAATAATTTGGCAAATGAAATTATGCGAATTTTTTTTCGGGAATTGAACATTTGTCAAATGCCTTTCGGTCAAGCAAGGGAGACCCGGTGGTTTCTATTGTGTCCCAGGATGGGTCGTGGGAGAAATCACATTAATTCCTTACGAACAGTGCATTTGGATTTTTAATTGTTGTAAAATTTTACTCGTAGATAGATTATTTCCTCGATTGTCGCATAGGATACTTTTTATCTGGGTATTATGTTCCTGTGCGAATTGCCAAAGAACAAACATTTCTTCGGAATCTTCTTCTAAAATCTAACTGACTGTAGTTCCGTATATTAACAGTTTGGAGAAAGATAATTAATTTACTACTAACAGTGATATTTTTTGTTCGTTCACAATACATCTTTAGGATCTCTATCGTATGTAATTATTTTATCAGTAAAGTATGCAGAAAATGTCTAGATAAACTAATCCATTAAAATCTTTTGAATAGTTTATTTGTTCGGGCATCACATAAAACCTACTAGAAAGATATTTATGAAATTTGTTACGGAGATAGTTTTAAACTTAAGTGTAAATCAATGGAGTATATGATGTTGGATTTTTTTATATAATTGCACTAATTTCGCTAAATAGAGCTATTTAGCTAAATTAGTGCAATTATATTAAAAAAAATTGACATCATATTATTATACTCCATTGTTTTATCATGGACTTTCGCCAGGTAACGTCTGACTGAGGGTGAGGAGACGCACTCGGACCATCGGTACATCCGATTCGATGTCGTCCCCCCACCTGACCTCCCACAGCCGGTAGAAAATCCCCCGGATCCGCGTTGGGCACTTCACCATCTGGATCGGGAGGCTCTCCTGGAGGCATCCATCGTGCAGGCCTGGATTCCGGCACCGGACCGGCCTGCCGATGTGGATGCCGAGGCGGAGTGGTTCAGGAGAGCCATGTCGCAAATCTGTGATGCGGCGATGCCTAGGGTTACACCCAGACCGGCAAGGAAGCAGGTGTACTGGTGGTCGCCGGAGATTGCACAGCTGCGCGCAGCATGCATCTCCGCCCGCCGCCAGTACACCAGGTTTCGCCGGAGGCATCGCCGCCCAGACGACGCGGCAACCCGAGAGGCGGAGCTTTATCAGGCTTACAGGGAGGCTAAAGGTAATCTCCAGGAGACAATAAAGCGGGCCAAGACGGCGGCCCGCGAGGAGCTCCTGGAGACCCTGCAGCAGAACCCATGGGGGCGCCCGTACCTACAGGTCAGGGAGAAACTCCGACCTAGGGCGCCCCCACTGACCCAGAGTCTCCAGCCGCAGCAGCTGGAGCGGGTCATGGGCTCCCTGTTTCCGACGAGCGCGGAGGAACACGTCCCTCCGCGCATGGCTCCGTCTCTGCCCGCGGATAGCATCAGTGAAGACGACGTACCCGAAGTCAGGGTGGGGGAGCTAGGTGCGGCAGTGCTCCGGCTTAAACGCCGGAAAATCACTGCCCCCGGACCCGACGGCATTCCTGGCCGTGCATGGGTCCTGGCCCTCGAAGAACTCGGGCCTCGACTGATGGGGCTCTTTAGCGCATGCCTCGAAAGGGGCCAGTTTCCCAAGGTGTGGAGGACGGGGAAACTGGTCCTGATTCGTAAGGCGGGGCGGCCGGTGGACTCACCGTCCGGATACCGGCCGATCGTGTTGCTCGACGAGGTGTGTAAGCTCTTTGAGCGAATTATCGCGGAACGCCTCGTCGAGCATCTCTCGACGGTGGGGCCAGACCTGGCGGACAACCAGTACGGTTTCCGTCGGGGACGCTCCACCGTGAGCGCGATCATGCGCGTCAAGAGCCTGACGGAGGAAGCAGTCTCACAGGGCAAGGTGGTGGTGGCGGTGTCTCTAGACATCGCCAACGCGTTCAACACCTTGCCATGGAGCTGCGTTAGGGAGGCGCTCGTGTATCACGAAACGCCTCTCTACCTCCGTCGTATTGTCGGGGCCTATCTCTCGGAGAGGGCCATAGCTTTCCCCAGCTGGCTCGGGCCAGCTCGGCGAGATGTGTCGTGCGGTGTTCCGCAGGGGTCGGTCCTGGGGCCGCTTCTGTGGAACATCGGCTACGACTGGGTGCTGCGGGGTGCGTTGCCTGAGGGCGTCGGCGTAACGTGCTACGCCGACGATACCCTCGTCACGGCGCGGGGTGCAACGTACCAGGAGGCAGCACTCAAGGTCACGACGGGTGTTGCTCAAGTCGTGGGTCGGATACGGCGGCTGGGACTGGAGGTGGCCTTGCACAAGTCCGAGGTTCTGTGTTTTCACAGACCTCGGAACGGTCCACCTGAAGGTTCCAGCATAAATGTGGGAGGCGTTAGCATCGGCATCAAGCCCTCGATGAAGTATCTAGGGATCGTACTTGATAGCCGATGGAACTTCGGACCACATTTCCGAAGTTTGGTCCCCAAGGTGACACAGGCATCGGTCGCGCTTTCGCGACTGATGCCCAACCTAAAGGGACCCAACGCTTCCTGCAGGAGACTGTACCTGGGGATCGTGCGGAGTATGGCCCTATACGGGGCTCCCGTATGGGCGGCGCGGTTGACGGCCAACAACTCAACGCTCCTTAACAGACCGTTGAGGACCTTGGCCGTCAAAACAATAAGGGGCTACCGCACGATCTCCGGAGAGGCTGCATGTCTCCTAGCCGGGACCCCTCCATGGGACCTGGAAGCGAGAGCCCTTGCGTCATTGTTCCAATGGCGCAAGGAGGCGCTGGAGCGGGACCACAGGCCTGCGTCTCGAGAAATCGATGACCGGCGGTCCCAACTCCGCCAGGATCTCATGGAGTCATGGAGGGTGCGACTTGAGCAACCCAAGTGGGGTGCCACCATCATCGCGGCGGTGAGACCGATCATGGACGATTGGCTGCAGAGGCAGCATGGTGACCTCACGTATCGTGCGACGCAGATCGTTACCGGGCATGGATGCTTCGGTAGCTATCTGTTTCGCATCCATCGTGAGGTCACACCCCGGTGTCAACACTGCGAGGTTTCCGACGACGACACCGCACTCCACACGTTGGTGGAGTGCTCAGCGTGGGCGAGTCAGCGCCGGGACCTCGTAGTGGGTCTGGGCGTGGATACCCTCTCGCTGGAGACCATGCTTCAAGCCATGGTCTCCAGCGGGAGTAGGTGGAACGCGGCCGTGTCCTTCTGCGAGCAAGTCGTGCTCGCGAAGGAGGCGGCCGAGAGGGAGAGGGAGCGTGCCCTCCCCGCCGAGTTCCGTAGTCAGCGGCGAGGCCGCCGCAGACTCATCTACGCCCAAGACCATCGACCTCCATGATCGGGGCCTGAGGACGGCGGGATCGCCACCCGTCGTCCTTACAGAAGCAGGCTAGAAGGGTTGCGTGCTGCGGGGCCTTTGCCCCATAGCACGCAACCAGATTCACTCATTGACGCGGGATAAAACCCTACCCCAACGACGCGGGATTGTCATCCCGACCCAACCCCCCGCAGAGACCACAGAGGTGGTCAAAGTCCGCCGGGCGCCACTGGAAATACGTTCTGCTTGTAACCAGAGACGCCCGGCAACGGACGTTGAAGCGGCCGCGGCCTTGGTCGCGGAACTAAAAAAAAAAAAAAAAAAAAAAAAAGGTAACGTCTGACTCCATTCAGTATTTAAGTGTAAATGTTAGAGTACTAAATACATTTCATTTATCCCCCGCGTATCGTGTTGCCGTAAAAATCAGAGAAATGTTGCGAAGGCGGAGCCGTTATTATTCATAAGATATTACAATAATTTGACTAGATCGACAAAGTCACAGAGATCACACAATCTCAAAATCGTCACAATGTCACCTTAGCAAAGGTATTGTGTTTCAATTTAACCGTTCGCAATCAAAGTTATTACATAACAAAGGTAGACACAAAGTCTAGACTCTAGTAGACTGTAAATTAGTCTAACTTCGATCAATACAAAAGGACGTTTATAAATTGACAATGTTATGTTTAAAAAGACAGACTCTATAAGAAATATATATAAGAAATATTCGACTGCCTCGGTAACATAGTCGCTTGAACGCACGTGAGGACCTGCGTAAAACTGCTACGTCAAGGGTCCTGGGGATTCCCTGAAATTGGAAAGAAGTATCACCAACAAAACTGCTATAAGCCGTCATTTTTAGGGTTTCGTACCCAAAGGGTAAAACGGGAACCCTATTACTGAGTCTTCGCTGTCCGTCCATCCATCTGTCTGTCTCCATGCAGTGTATCACATGAACCGTCATAGTTAAAGTTGGAATTTTCACAGATAATGTATTCCTATTGCCTGCATAACAACAAATACTAAAAAACAAAATATAATATAATTATTCAAGGGGGCTCCCATACAACAAACGTGATTTTACCGTTTTGTTACGGAACCCTCACACTTCGCCGGTTTTATATTTCAATATGAGGCTGCGCGAGTAGCAATGACACGAGGTGGCAAAGTTGAAATTCGCACACATCAAAACCTATAAAATTGCCAACTTACAAAACTCACTTATTACGGACCAATGTCAAAAATAATAATTAAGGGGACACCAGACTCGACATTTGTCAGAAATGCAAACATGAAACTCGGAATGTCACGATTTTAAAAAGTTGATTTGAAAAATACACAGTAAATGTATTTTTCTTCGTAACAGTAATGAGTTGTCTGTGTAAGGCATGGCTGTTTTATTATTTACGCGCTAAGGGTTGGCTTGAGTTACTGCCCGACGACTGGTTTATTGCCCACTAAACATTTATTAGCTAAGCTTTATAAAGCCACGTTCTCATCCGTGTCTAATATCCAACTTTGAAAGGAAAATATAGATTTCATTATTTCCTGTGGAGTCATAGTGGGAAGGAGACTAATATTTTCACTAAACATGAAGAGGCCCAAACCTATATCGTCAACAAGTAGGCACCTGACGCTCTGGCAAATATGGTTTCTGACAAAGGGCTTGCCTCCTATAATGTGGAGTCATTTAAAGTCGAGGGAAAGGGTCTGTGTTTGTTTGGACACATCTGATTAAGCTTTACTAATATGAAGCGTCCGTAGTGGCTAAGAAGGTTTATATTGTGTTTTCCCGTGGGATTTAGGAACGAAAAAACTATACAGCACGGGTGGAAACTCAGGCATCAACTAGTGTAGTAGATATACTCTTGTCTTTGTATCGTAGAATACTTTTAGTTAATAAAACAAATAATAATAAAATATGTTAGAACAATTCATACAACGCCATCTAGTCTCAAACTAAGCTGAGCTTGTGATATGAGTACACTTCGGTACAAACGTATGTCTCATCACACAAAGTTTGTCCCGACCGGGAATCGAACCCGAGACTCCGGCGTCGAAAGCGGATGCAATACCGACCACGCCACCGAAACAGTCTTCTTGTTTAATACATATAATGACATTACGGTTGAATTTCCACACTAGCATAAATCATTCATTATTATCCTACTGAGAATCATCATTATGAGAGGCATTACACAAATTAATCGCCGCTTATATCCTTTAATGATGCGTTCGAGGTATGTTTTACGTAGGTACCTAAATAACGTTAGCTAGTAAAATCATAGTAACAATGAGTGTGCGTAAGAACGGCCTCATTTATTTGTACGGGATGCGCAATCAGTAGTTTTAACTGTGGTATGTTGCTAGCTAGGACATGTCTGTTACTCTGTACTTACCCTTTAAAAATACGAGTGTGCTTTAGGCCACACGACTGAAGTAAAACTTCAACAGAGAAAGAGAGAAAGAAAATCGTATGATCACACTTTTTGTAACGATCTCGTCACTCTTTCACCAACTTACTCCCCAGCTACTAGTCAGCGGGCGTAAAGCAGTTTAACTTCAACTAGTGTCAATGTACCCAAACGTCTTTTAATGAATCCATTTTTTCTATTGTCAATCAGTGATAAGAAAGAAGCTTCATCGAGGCCTGCGCCCGCGCCGCCGTCGTCATCAGCATCACCAGGCAATGCACACTCCAACCTTATGGAAGCAATAAGAAACGCGGGCGGCGCGGGCCGAGCCAAGCTTCGATCCGCTTCCGAGACCACACCACATAAGGTAAGATAAACCTTTACCATGCCTTTAACTGCCGACGGTGGTAAAAATTCTACCTTGAAACGATGATACTACGTTTCAAAATTCAAGTAGCCTGTTTAATAAGTTTCTACCTACTGTCATACCTTTTTTGTCCGTGACATAAATCCTTTAATTCATTTTGTCTATATCCATGTACTACACCTATTTTGTACGGGATTACCAATCAGGCGAACAACGCGGAATTTCTATATGTATTCAAGTTTTGAACATAATCTTTTGTTTTATTGGAAGGAGTAGGTAGAGGCCATTCGCATACATTTTCAACGGACTGCCAAAAAAAGGAAGAGGTTATCAATTCGACTTTATTTTCTTTATTTTAATGTTTGTTACCTCATATCTTCGGAATGGGTGAACCGATTTTTAAAATTGTTTTTGTAATTGGAAGCTACTACTTCCTAAATGGTCCCATTTTAAATTTGGCCCCATTCCGACAGCTATTTGGTCCCATTTCGGTAGTTTGAAGTTGGTTGCTGTGTCAATTTTTGACGTGTATTTTGCCAGTAACATTCACCCATATACACAAACGACACTATAAGGCGTTAGTTCGATTTTTGCTTAGCGTGTTGCTGGCTTTTTAGGTTACCTCTGGCGCTCCGCAAAAATCGGATTACCAGACACTCACACACTAACCTAACCTAACAAGCTCCAGGTGCAGGACAAGAAACGTTGTTTGGTATGTGAGTGTCTGGGAATCCGATTTTTCTTTAGAGTTCCTCTGTGCGAGACTATCAACTAATCAAGCATTACCTTGACATAGGCGAAATGTAGCCAGGTTTAAAAAAAAAAGAAGAAGAAGACACTATAAGGCGCGCGAACGCTAAGCGCTGCAAAAACAATAGGTTTGACAGCGCTTAGCGTTCGCGCGCCTAAATAGTGTCGTTTGTGAATACGGTTCTTAGATCTCACATAACAGGTGGATGGCGGACCCATTGTTTCTAACTGAGTTCTGTTATGGAGTTTCAGCCTTTGCACCTACAATCTACCGTCTACTAAACTGAAATATTAAAGAAGTACTTACTTACCCTCAATTTCGTGCCGCCCTATAAGCTAACATGTATCTACAAGAATTGCTTGCCTTGTATTCTCAGAATGGTGTTTTACCTTAATGTTAATACTAAATCATCAAAGTACATAAGTATTGAGCTATTAAACATATCCTATTCTTAAGAAGTAAATACACTTTTACTGTTATATTTATGGACTTTCGTAGAAATAAATTATGATAGCTTAAATAATAATTGATGGGTTTCCGTTTGCATAGAAAGTTACCATTCAAATTTTATTATAATTTAATTTATTACATATCTAGCGAATACCCGCGGTTACACTCACGGTATGGTAGGTATACGGTATTTATATCTAATGGTACAGTTTTCAGATAGGTAATTTGGTATAACTACTCAGCCATCCATGGGACAAAAGCGTCCCAAAAACAAATTTATACCGAACCCTCGGAGAAATTTCTTTATTTCATATAGTCATAGAGACCAAAAGGTAGCTTAATGTCTGCCCGAGTTTTTAAACTACCTTCGTATTAATTCTCATTGAAATAGGTCCAGCAGATTTTACTTTATCAAACAATACAAACAAATACGAATGTTTCGGATTATCGGTTTATAGTCGCTGAGTTAGTTTGTTTTTCACAATTTTGTAATAGGTAGATACGTAGTAACGTGGAGAGATTTATTTGATTTGTAACTTTTGTTATTTTAATTGGCTATAAATCTTTTCCCAGTAATGATAGTCATATACTAGAAAAGATAAAATATGTATGGCATACTATTAAAGTTTTATCTACCGTATATTTATTCAAATACTAATTGATGACCACGGCTCTGCCCGCGTATATAGTTTTCTCATTCCCGACTCCACGGGTACTTACATAATTAGGTAAGTATATTAAAAAAGTAAATAATTACTGCATTTCTGAGATTGTCTAATATATCGCGCAACTTTCTTGCTTTTTGTCTTTTATTAAACCCTCTCCTGACAATAAAAATACAACAAATAAAAGAATTAACGATCTTTTTTTTCTTATTCGGCGTAACTTTACACTATCAGGTTTTTGTGTCTTGTATTTAGCCAATACCCGAGTCAAAAGATGAAGTTTCATTAAAATTTATTTCGCAGTTTATACGTAAAATAGTAACAAACATCAGCGCATATATTCTTTGCGCAAGTAAATCAACAATACGTAACTAGTACAAATACAAGAATTGCTTAAGGTTTCTATGAAGGAGCTTTAATGATAAATACAAAGATAACCAGACTACGAACGAAATACTCGCTAATCAGTAGTAGTTTTATCGTAATATCTAATGGTTTTAATTTTTAGTTGGAAAATAACTAAATAATAAAGCTAGAACATACCCGCGGCGGTCAGGCGGATGTACTATTTAGAGAAGAAAGAAAGGAAAATATATTAATTTTACAAAATCAAACAAAAAAATATAACAGTGTAATATACTGTTTTTTTTCTCTCTCCGCCGGGTGTCACTGGAAATACGTTCAGGTGCATACCAGAAACTCCGTGCAATGGACTAAGAGCGACCGCGCTTGTGCAGACTTCAAAAGAAAAAAAAACTGTATTTTTGTAACTTCAGGCATATTTGTTTTAAATTTATACAAATTGCGTGTTAAAAATATCACACAGCTACTTAATTTTGATAACCCATTATTTTTAAAGCGATAGGAGGCACTCATCTAGACTCGTTTGCCCTATAGCATATTATATAAAGATACATTGTATCATATTATAGATGATGGTGCTACCTATTAATATTATAACGTCAAAGGTTGTGAAGAGGTTTTACGCGTAAAATCGTTAACAAATTTGAAAACAAAGTTAGCTACAGTTTAAACCATTTCCTGAGTGACATATTATGATGCTTTTGCCTGCTAATATGTTTCCGTGCGAATGTAAAAAAAAAGAAAAGTATTTGCAATGCGCCGCGATAAAAAAATATCGGATTAAGAATACTTCTTGTTCCACTAATGTATGTGATCCCGTCGAAATCGGGAACGAGAAAACTTTTCAATATAATCGCGGCCATTAAATAGTTAAAAATAGCCTACGATCCGCCGATATGCTCTTGCCATTACTATCAGCGGATCCACGAGCACAGACTTGACATTTCACAGAAACGTTGATAATTATGTTGAGCTATTTCGCTTCTGAGAAAGCCCATAATAGTGCGTGATAACGTCACGATAGCACTATCAGTAGCTATTGTGTGTATGTACACTGTGTACTACACGTGGTTGGAACATTGTTTACTATGCTTTTTTTGCCACTATTACGTGGATATGTGCATATTTATTCTGGAACCTTAATTTTTATTTCGGTTGTTATTTGTTAAAATACCGGAAAACCGGTTTGAATGAACATTCTGAAGTTTGTAGTTTAGAATGTAAATATTTGATTTACTGATGACGTATGCTAAGTGAATCTTGCGCCAAATTTCTACTACTCAACGCTAGAGATGTTGTTGTTTAGCAGCACCTTAATGACGGGATTAAATTCTATCTGTATTTCATGAACTCGTTTATTTTTATTAGCAGCTTCGCCTGTTTGACAAATTATATAGGTACTAAAACCTTCCTCTTGAATCTTTCTATCTACCTATTAAAAAAAACCCGCATCAAAATCCGTTGCGTAGTTTTAAAGATCTAAACCTAGGTACTTACACATAGAGACAGACAGCGACAAGTGACTCTATTTTATATATTTATGTTAAGATACTGCTGAGTAAAACGGCTGCATTTTTTTGATTAGTTCAATAAAATTGCTTGAGTTTACTCGATCCATTGTCCCATACCCAGATTTCTATAAAAGACCGGTATGACCATACTTGGTCCAAGGTAGCGCGTTATTCCCGGAGCGGTCTCATTACATTTTATTTTCTATTGTACAATGTGAAAAATAGTACATGATATCATGACAGGTTTAGAGTCCGCTGTGATGTTCTAACCAGTGGCCGACACCACTCAGAAGCTTTATAGGGCTACTTTTTGTTGTTTAAGACAATAAATTTATTAGCATATTGTCTCGCTAATGACTAAATTAACATAAGATACTCGTAGAAAATCATGTTAATAATACAAAAAGGATAAAAGGAGTTCTCCTCTGACAATATCTGTGCCCTATATATACGAGTAGGTATTAACACATACGTTTTTCTACCCGCAGCTTAAACTTACTATTTTAATTGTCTTGCATTTTCATGTAGATGACTTTAAAAAAAATACATATTTAAAGTCATGCGTATAAAATGTGTATTGTTAATTCAAAGACATGTCTGTGATGGCTGCGCTTGCGCTGTCTGTTGCGCAAGTCAGAGTGCGCTGCGGGAGCATCGTGAACGCATCCATTATCGACTCGAGACAATAGATAAATGGTCCGTCGACTGACAACTTATCTGCAATTCTAATTGCAAATCGCCGATCGCATTCATTTCGAAATTAATGGTATATTTTTTAATGATTTTTTACTGTAATTGAATAACTAATTAAGTACAGAAAAAAAATAACTTGATGTTAATATTTATTTATGGTTTATAAGGTTTTTGAATCACTCGTTTGCGATGTGTCCAATCGTTTGATGATATTTACGACCAATTGCTTTTTTTAAAAGTCCGCACAAGTGCCGCTCTTACGTCCATTGCCGGGCGTTTCTGGTATGCACCAGAAGGTATTTCTAGTGACGCCCGGCTACAACCAATTACTAACATATTGTAACTAATCATAATCATCAGCCTATTGTCCACTACTAAACTCATAGACCTCCCTAATTAGTTTCCAGTGTGACCGAACCATTGCCATCATTCAACGAGACCCAGCGTAAAAAGAATAAACCAATAAAATTCTAATATTAATAATTTATTTCCATTGCACATGAATTTTCACTTCTAATAACATGGATTCTTATATGTCAAATAGCAAGATTCCCCGGATAAGTTAGTGCAAAATATCAAGCTTATATAAATAGTATTGGAAGTTTATTATTGGAGGTTCTCGAATACTTGCTGTGTCAGATGCAAAACTATTTCAATATCTCAAAACGTCAAAGTCTACTCTTGGAAGTTAAATCTTAGGTACCTAATAAATCACTCGGCGTAAAGTCTTTAGAAGCGTCTCTGTACCTTAGTGGGTAAGACTTTCGATGTGCGTTTTGACGAGGTGATTTCGTTTCTCGACTACCACACGCTGTGATCTCTACACACACTTTTAGCTTATCTACTTGCAGGGATTTATGGAAATGGAAGTAACTGCTACTTCTACTTTTGCTAGAAACAAATCTCCTAAAGAATCCGTCGAGGACTTAAACTACCGATTATAATCATGTAATCGCGGATCTTTTCATTTCCAAAGTTATTAATGAGAAGAGGAAGACACACAGAATTTGCATCTAGATGTGATTTAGGCTTCTCTTTATGAACTTACCTTGATTTATCGTTCCATAAACGGTCAATTGAATAATTTTAGCAAAAAAAAACGTATTCTAATAATCGAAATGGGACAGCAAGGAAAGAACCAGCTTTCAATTAAAAACAAAAATCAAAATAGGTTCATCCCTTTTAGAGTTTTCGAAACGAAAATCTCTCCGTCCGTCCGTCCGTGAGCTACTTTCAACTCGAGAACGGTAAGAGCTAGAGACTCAGTGTAAACGCCAATCGACTCAGCATGGTCAAAGACCTCTAAAATGAACTTCATCTTTGACCTCTAATCTCAGGTCAAAAATTTTTTTTTTAGATTTTATGAAAAAACTTTCGTTTTTTTATAAAGTTTTAATGGAAAAACTTTCTTTTTTTTTATATATTTTATGAAAAAACTTTCGAAAACTAAAATATATGACAAATTATTGCCATATTTTTAACTTGTTTTTTTTTTTAATTCCGTGAGACCGCGGCAGCTCCCATGTCCATTGCTGCGTCTCTGGTGACACTAGAAGGTATTTCCAGAGACTTTGGCCATCCTTGTGGTCTAAATCGGTTCACCCTGTCGAAAGTTAGTAAAAAACTTATAAAAAATGCCTTTTTCGAAGTCTGTTAAAATAAGATAAGTACAATCAGCTACAAAAGTTGATGAACACATTCAATTTCGCTGGTCGCTATTAATTTTCAGCGACTTGCGCCTAAACTACCTAAGTACCTACTACATAAATAAAATTTCTATATCGAAATTTTATTTATAATGTCCGGTGAGATCAATGTCTTGTTTATTATTTAGGTTGTAATGTCGTATCATATTGAAACAACCATATAATTACACCCTACCAACATACCTCTGGTCGACACCTTTTTATGTCCACTGTTGCAGTTTAAAAATGTAGTCTAAGAAATCTTCGTTCACACGTATTTTAAATAGTTCAGCCGAATGGAATCTTGCTCAATTATAATCATTATACAGCTGCTCGTATAATTAATGCAAAATTAAGCTACCTAATTAAACTCTCGTCTCGATTTCTTGTAATGTGTAAGGAGGTACCATCCAGATTAAATAATAAGCCAGCCTAGCATAAAACCGTTCAGTTGCCGGTCTAAAAATAGAATAATTAAAAATGTATACTGCCAATATTTCTTAAACAAAGTCGGAAGGATTGTCTCTTAGGTTTGCCTAAAGTACCTATATTATAACGACGTATGTTGTTATATCGATTTAATTTCATTATAATCGATTTCAAAATTCATGTTTTTCAGACGACAAAAAATCCAGTCAAATACACGTATACTATGTCTGCCCAAAGGACAAAACTACGCCAATATTGTTTTTGGTCTGAAACGTAAAAAAATTACGTTTCCCACGTATATAATTTACTGAAGTTCTTTGTTATTTCATTATCATCGATATGTAGTATATAAACTCGTGTTCATGGCGCTTGTAACAGTGCCAAAATATCGGAAACTCCAGAACAATATAATACTTGGTAAATATCCCGTTTGTTCATTAAATGATAATAGCATTAATTACATTCTTAAGGCTGCTCCTGATTAATTTCTATAAAGTATAAATTACAATGCTTATTGAATAATTGAGCAGGCGACAGCGTAATTAAGCAAGCAGTTTAATTTTGCTTTAATTATGAACAGCTATATATGGACCAAGATTCTACCGCCTGAACTATTTTTTTTTGTCTACTCTTCATGTGAACGAGGATTTCTTATAGGTCACATTGTTTAAACTGCAACAGTGGATATAAAAAAGTGTCAACCATGTGGTATGTTTATAGGCTGTTATTATATATCTGTGGGTTTCTTTATTAATACGGCATTACATTGCAACCTAAATATATACCTAACAAGTCTAACAACACACTGATCTCACCGTGCATAGTATTTCTTTTTTAATTTACCTAAGAAGAGAAAGACGACGCCTAACGCGTACCTAAACTGTAAGATTCTTTTTCTTTAGTTCTCTTATCAAATTCTTCTACCGCTAAGTTTACGTTAAAATATATCTACCGAACAGATTTTACATTACGGCTTTTCACAAATAGATAAAGTGAATCATGATCAAGGTTTTAATGGCGTAACAGCTATATGTACTTTAGTTACTCATCTGTAAAACTGAAAGAAAAAGCTAGTGCAACTATAAAAAAATTACCTAATAATTTTCCAAACATCAGTACAGTATGTGAACCAGATTAAGTAAGGTAATGTGTTTCACTTTATCTTCTTCTTTTTTTTAAAACGTGGCTCCATCGATGTTCATCGATGATTTCGCCAATGTCAAGGAAAACGTTTGATATTTCACTCAACTAGTTCACGGTGCGGGGTAAAGAAACATTCGGTATTGCGTTGAGCGTCTGGGAATCCGATTGCGGAGCGCCAGAGGTAACCTTAAAAGCCACCAGCCACGCGCTCAGCAAAAATTTAACTCCACTTGTAACTTTACTATTCTTAGAAATAACATAGACATTTATTACATTGACATAAAGTTTTTACTTTTGAAAGCTGAATTACTTTTGTTAAAATTCGTGATGCGATTGTTTTTCAAGTTTCATAATGTACTTTATTCGGCAGTACTGTATCTTAATAAACTGGATGTTCACCAAGTGAATAGTTTCTCGATATTACAGTCGTTGTGTGTTGGTTGTATGATGGTATCATGTCCATCAGCTAGCTGTTATAGGAACCACACTCTTCTCATATTTGTGGTGTGCGTTTTCAGCGAACCGAACGTCTGAATTTCTAAGTAAACTCATGTTTGTAGGCATACAACGCTAATAAACAGTTGACTGTTGTCTGAACACACTTTTGAATAAATTTAAAATACTCACAACTCTTTCAAAATTTAGGACTTGATTAATTTGGTTCACCCTTCCTTCTCATTAAATAAGCGAATTAAATGCAATTGGGTAATTTCTGAGCGAGTGAAACAGAATTAATTGAGATTTCAAACAACCAAGCAAACTCAGCATTATTATAATGTTAGTATATTCGTATACTCGACCTTCAGCCGCGGAATTAAAAAAAAAAGGTATCGTAGATCTTAAACATAAAAGTAACAATTAAAAAAGCAACCATTTAATTATGCAGTACAAGCTCCTTTCCAATTTACCAAGTAAACGCCGCGTTCCAAATAAGTTATTCAAAGTTTCGCATGTTTCGAGGTTAGGGTGACGTCACAGTTTGACATTTTAAACATAAACCGCGGCTTTTTACAGCTCACTCTGTGTCGTAATCGGTTTTAATGTTCACAAGTGTAATGCTAACATGCAAATTATAGGTAAAATAACATTGGTTCTCCGAAGTGCTGCTAATGTTTCTTTGTAAGTCTACTAGCGTTTGCGCGTGCTTGTATAACGTGCATTTATAAATACATAAAACAGTGTCAAAAGTAGCCTAATATCTGCCCTGACTGACTAAGAACCTGGTAAAAATTGGGCGTAAAAATTCCTAAATCATCAGAGAGACAGGCCAAACGTTCACGCAGTTGGCTTAGTAAAAATAAACTTTCTTTAGACACAACCTGTATGTATGTATTATTGGAATAGGTGTGCACGTTGCCAGTGCTCGCGACAGCAGGCGCCAACTGAACTTGTCGTAGATATTTTGAGAGGTGATGGATATTATTAGCACTAATTCTTAGATCTTCGAGACATTATCTGTTTATTTATAATGTGATTTCTGTATCTGTCGCCTAGAATGCAGATATTGTGGATATGCAACATCGGTCCTGGTTGTTGGAAATTATGATCAATTACGGAATGATTATTGTTTTTTAGTATACGCTAATGGGCGTTTTCACATTGCACGATAACGACACACGGTATCGTCCATAATACCGTGACGATACCGTAAGTAGCAGCAGTAACTTTAAGGTAACAATGTAAATCATCGTGACGATATCGTTACGATATTGTAGACGGTATCGTCACGATATCGTGCAATCTGAAAACGCCCATTGTGTCAAACACACTCATATTTTTATTTCAACTTACATAACGCTCTAACTGTCCAAACTCAACGTGACAAAATTCAGTTAGAACCGATTATTCCTATCTAAACAACATATTAGCATTTTGTTGTAGCACATGCAAACATTTTTTATATAAATCGCTTTTACCATAAGCAGTTGGTTGAGACGACAGCATTCCTGGTATTACGGGCCAATTATACGGCTCCACACAATTCAGATGTTTGATTTGCCACGCTCCGAACATACTACCTTGGTACGTACAGTGAGTGACATTATAGTAATGTCCTTATATTTGTACCAGCCTTATAAAGATTCTTATTAAACGTAGATTCCTTGTGGGAGTTTACCCTGAAATCCTTTAAAAAACATTGATTTGTGATCGGATTTCTTTTTTGGTATTGCGTTTTGCACGGTCGAATTTGGTCGCAGAAATAAATTGGCGGTTTCAAATAATAGTTTTCGCAGAACTCTTTGTTGTTTCGTAGGCGTCCGGGCTTATAAGCTTACTTTAACGAGATTAAGAGCTTTTTTGTTCGTTGTTTATTTTTTTGGTCAAATGTGTCTTGTCGGCCAAATACAGAGTGATTAATTACATTGAGGTTGTAAGTGCTTGAAGACTTTAAGTAGTTAATTAACTGAACCTAGGTAACAATCGTGTTCTTTGTTAAAAAGTTTTATTATGATTGTGATCCTCAATCACAATTAACGTTTATTGCACAGAAACACATATACTTACTTTTACAGTTTTACTTTATTTATATGGTACATGTATTTAGTTTATGTGCAATAATCTGAATATGAAATTGGGTTCCTGTTGCGTTGAATCTTGGACATTTGTTTCCCAAGCCTTTAGTTAAAAGTCGGAAAGTTTTGCTTAAATCGTTGTGTTTGCAGTATATTGCAATCTGTGCTAGAGTAGGTGTCTGGCTATTCTTTTATCTGTGCAAGATTTATTTATCTCTGGCAGTGGACTTTGTTGTAGATATTAATATCCACCGTCGTTGTCTAGTCTCAAAGCTAATTGAAGTTCCTAGAGGAGACAGCATAATGAACATTTTCCCCGTTGCAGCAAAGTACAGGAAGTTTCTTGAATCTACCGGCTTGTACAATTTATTGTGAACATTCCAACTCATGAATTTATTCCTCGTTAAAACATCCGCACAAGGTTGACAATGATGCAAGAAAAGAGATGCCTTCTTTGAACTGGTTTCAGTAAAGGCAACTAGTGAGGTAAGATCATAATGTATATCTGTCACTCGGTGACTCCGGTCCACGTTATGGGGCGGATGGACCACTGCCATACTTCCAACAGCTTTCTTACGACCACAGTTTCAATTTATAACAAATGATAAGAGGGTTCCGTTTTGGCATAGTAACAACTTTTTAAAAGCGTTTTTTTTTTCGTTAAACGTCTAAATGGCAATCTCGTAGGTAATTTTAATGAAATACTAAGCTGAAAAAGCATTCGTGAAATGTCGAATCAGCAACTACTAACTTTATGTACTAAAAGTAACAGTTAATTGGATAATATTAGAAGTTGTTTTAGGGTGCTTTGTTTAAAACTAATATACCAAATTGAATTATGATAACCCACTTTGCAAACTAATCGAAATCAATAAATTTGGCCGATAGTACATTATTAAACAGGTTGTAAGCGATTATCCTATTATACGCGCCTGTAATGTGTGGCTAGAATTTACAATAGCTTCTTAGTATTTTCATAATGTATAGTAGCTATAATTCAATTTATTTACTTTGTAAATAAGTGCAGCAATGTACGTTAGTTAAGATGTTTTATAGGCACTCGATTGATCAAAAAGTTTTTAGTCAGGTACAACGACGGATTGCTTTCACCTGCGTCCCCGACTTATAGGGCCGTGGGACCCACTACTCACACGAAAAGGCCCTGAGGAGTCCGACGCCCCTTATGTGTTAAGGGCGTCGCTTCTGCGTTGACTAGGGGTGGGGTGGAGGCTATCCGTGTCGAGCTCCAAAAAGCGTCCCTTTGCCGGGTTGCCGTAGCTCAGCAGATTTTACCTATCCGGTGGCCCGGGTAAGGCGAAGAAGTAAAACCGTGAAGTTTAGTGCGTAGTCCGACCCGTTTTCCATCTCAAGGGCCGGGAGTCCCACACGAACAGTAACTTTACTGAGTGACAGATGAGTAATTTACTCTAGAAGTTCCTAAGGATAAAGTAGCGCCTAGCTCGACCTTAAGATATCCTTTAATTTGACAGTGGTTGGGGCAATCTAATCCACGCGACTGAATCCGCGTGGTATAATCTGTTAGTAAAAAAAACGGGTTTTAAGCAGTCCTCCATTTTGGGTCCATTATCATTTCTTGGAAATCGCTATCAAAACCATAACAAGACATGATGGAAACAATTGGAATAAATAAACTAACACACACTATGTATATCTGTATCGGTCATTGGTATATTTCCAGCTATTTTATTGTGTATTTTCGCAGTTGTTTTTGTTCAGGAAATTCGATATATTCGGTTTCAGCGAACCGGGTGCATTTGTTTTCAAATTTCAAAGAAAGTACAAAAGGAATTCCAGGATTAACTTTTCAAACTTCTTTTTTTTATTGATTTGCATCTCAGTGAATTAATAAAGGGTATTTTTTGTTGTTGGTCTGTTTATTTTTCTGTCGTAGCGTTATGTTTTAATAACCGACATCAAAAAAGGCGAAGGTTCTCAATTCGACTGTTTTTTATGTTTGTTACCTCATAAGTGTATTTCGACTGAGTGAAACGTTTTTTTTTTATTTCAAAGCTTTCCATTTGGTTTCAATTCACAATTATTTGGTCCCATACCGGTATTTCTTTTTTTTTTTTACTTTTATTTCAGAGACTAGTTACAGATCTTATAAACTAATATACGGCCCATAGATATCTACCTTAAAACTAAGAATACATAGTAATATAAATATTGCTTAGGCGTAATATAAATATGGAAGTCGATGAAGGACCGATGAAAATTAGGTTCAATACAGATTTTAGGATTATTGCGAAAATACAGACAGACATAAATATGTAGGTATATGCATCGTGTGACTTTGTATTTGTAATCTATGTAGCGATTCTCATCCTCTAGTAGTAGGTAAATAAATAACATGCGATTAATGTACACGACAACATGTATTTAAGATAGTAATTATTCCTAAAAATCTGATAACGTTTACTTGGAAATGAAGACTTATATTTTTATTTAGAACCTTGTATCATCAACTTATAGATAACTCCGTAAAAGATATTGAACCCAAGTTTCTAATTAAGACGGGTTAGTTAAGCGTTAATTACATTTTATAAATAAATATTTACAACTCAGATTTGGATTCTACGTAGTTTATCGTTCAATTACGCCGCTGTAGCCTGCGCTATAAATACTTGATTACTTGTTTCAGAACTATCGACATCGTAATTACCTTACCTTTAGAGGCTTTTTTAATATATGGTGAAATGCATTTAGGGTTGTATTTATTTATTTAATATGTCTACCAACGATTATTAACATTAATACTTACATACTAAATACATCCATAATCAGTTAAAGGTAAACACCGCATTGACAAACTCAGGAATCACAAATAAGCTTAAACTATTAATATATTGATATCTAACAAAATTTAACAAGATTTAGTGCGTAAGTAAGATTACCGTTGCCACAGAGTCAAGGTGCAGATAGATTTTATCGCTATAGGTATTAATCGTCTTAAATATCCTCGAACATGGGGAATTAGCACCCAAAACAGTTCTCCTAAGCGGTGGGACCAGGGGCGTCATAGAGTATCGTGGTATTCGTGTGGGACTCCCGACCCACCTACCGTAATCCGTAAGTCGTCGCCCGACATAACGACCACGGTATTTTTTAATATATATATTTATTCTATTCTGGGAACTCCTCCCGGGACACAAAATATGCGCTGTCTTATTTTGTGGCTGCAGCTACATTTACTAGACTAGAGAGTGACTTTTGCGGGTAGAACGAAAAACCTATGTGCAGATCATAGAATACAATTGGTACGTTGAGATATGACTTGAAATTTTCACGGATGATGTATTTCTGTTGCCGCTATAACAACAAATACTTAGTAAAAAATATAACGTGATTGCGTTTTTAGGGTTTCGTACCAGAGGGTAAAACGGGAACCCTATTACTGAGACTTCGCTGTCCGTCCGTCCGTCCATCTGTCTCCAGGGTGTATTTCATGAATAGTTAGGTATAGATAAACAGTTGAAATTTTCACAGATTATGTATTTCTGTTGCCTCTATAACAACAAATACTAAAAAAAAACAGAATAAATTAAATATTTAAGGAGGCTCCCATACTTTGCCATTTTCATAGATAAAGGTACAGAATCCTTCATGCGCGATTCTGACCCGCACTTGACCAGTTTTTATGTATTAACCATGCCCATATTATGTATACTTACATAAACATTTAGTTAACTAGTACGGTGTCTTGCACGGTGTTTCGCGCCGCACCACGCCGTAGGTTTTTGCCTATAACTTTTAACACCTTAGGGCTAGATCGAGGGCTATCCATAGAGGAGTCAACCATAACCTACCTACCTACCATACCTAACCTAATTAAGAATTACAAACAGACACTTCAATTTTATTTATCTGTATAGATAAGGTCATTTAGGCCTCGAATTCTCCGAAAATATTCGCAGTTGGTCAATAATTCAGGGGTTTATTTATAAAATAAAAATAAAGTGTCAATGTTGGTCGCTATCAATATAATTAATAATAATTAATACATCTATATGTTTCCTTAATACTCGTACCTTGAATATTAGTAATTTATATACATAATTGCATGTGTTTTCGTGTCATGCTGGTTGCCACATTCTGGGGAGCTGTCCTAGTAATCGCTAAACAAATAACTCTTTAATTTATTAATAAGTGGCTATCGTAAATACGAGATAGTTCCAATCAAACCCTTTTCTTTTCTAGTGGGGTCATGTCAGTAGTAAGATGATAGTAGGGTGATGTCAGTAGTATGGTGATCGAGTCATACGGCTTAGGATAGTCGGTATGTCATATTATAAGCTGTTAATATACGGTACATACTCGTATCATCGACGTGATAGTCGTGAAGCCACAGCCTTCAATAGTCCACTGACCAAGCACAGAGTACGGCTCCCGACAACCCCTCATGCACCCACATGAATCACCGCGGCTTTAAAAGTGCTGACGAGGTACATTTTTTAACCTGTGAAATAAAAAAAAAATGGGATTTATAGACAGAAACAAATGTCTACGCACGGAAACTACAAACATAGATAATCTAAATTAATTTCTGTCCACTGTCCATAAGTAAGGCTTTATTTGGGTACTTACATCCACTGGCAATGTTAAAGGCACTTCTCCGCCTCCTCATAAAGCAAACTCATCCTCATAAAATATTTAATAGAAAATTTAATTTGAATTAAATTCAGTTTTAGGTTTCTGATCTCAGTTTCTTGATCATGCTATTTAAGTGTATTTAAGTCAACCAGTCTATTAAGTCTATTATCATGAAATGAAATTGCTCGTTAACCCACGTTTTTTGTCACTGCATTCAAGACGATGTGTATTATAATATCTTTATCATCGAAATACAAATTGGATGATTATTTTGGATGTTTTAAATTCAGTTTTGTTAGGTAATGTTCCGCGAAGCTGCGCGAGGTTATTGGCACCATCCCATCATGCGCCCACGGAGACGGCGGCGGTCGGCCCTCTCACATTAGGTCAAATAGGTATATAAACTTGTCGTGTCACAGTCGTTGTTTCCAAACTCCTCCGAAACTGGTTGGCCGATTGTTATAAATTTTTTTACGTACCAAATATGCACAAAAAAATTACCAAATATGCACACCATAACCATATGCAACATACTAATATGCACACTGTAATTTCCACGATTCGTCTTGCGACTGCGTAAAAACAAATAAAAGACGAATCGTGGAAATTACACAAACATTTATCTCTAGTAGTCATCTGGGTCACTGGGTCATCCATCAGTTCATCACCCATGCTGCTCTAGTCATTACCATGCCGTCAGTCATTAGATTACCTAGTATTCTATGTAATTCCCTAAAAAGATAAATTATTAAAATAACGTTAACGGTATTTCCTATTTGGTTACCAGTACCACTCAGCTGGGGAAGTACATTTGACTTATTAGACAACGCGGTTCAATTACATTTCTATGAACTTTGGCTCGGATGGGGTATTGAATTTTTACTTGTGTCATACAGAATAGTATTCAAGAATAGAATTAGAAGATGACTCAAGCTTAGATTTTACTTGTAATTTTAAGAGTCTTTAGGTGACGAAGTAGTAATGGTGTGTATTTATTAGCACCTACATTCTTGTGCGTGTACCTGCGTGGAATATATTTCTTAGTACCGATCCCCATGCAGGGGAATCCAAAAAATTATCTATCTTATTTGCCAAATTACTCTTGGCTCTATCGTCTTGGCTTTTTATAGTTCCTCAGGAGTATAAGTACCCACTTTATAGCGTATCACGACCGAATACTGAAACATCAATCAAATATTTAAGTACTATTTAAATGCTTGAGCAGCACTTAAACTTAAGTTTTTCATACAAAAACGTCACTTTGAGTGTCTGCTTATTTGAGAGACGTTTTAGTATTCGGCCGTTAGTGCGCTTACTTATTGCTATTTAATACAGCTTAAATTCTAATAAAAATACAAGAAGGAAATGGGCGTTTTCACATTGCACGATAACGAGACACGATATCGGGACGATATAGTGACGATATCGTGTGTCGTTATCGTGCAATGTGAAAACACCCAATAGTTACATAAAGATCAACACATCATGGAAAATCTACTTCTTTTGAAGTATGTACCGAATTTAATGTCTTTACCAGTATCTGAGAGACATACACCACCCATGTATCCACGAATGGATAGACAGAGGTGCATTACACACCCACTTTTTGCAAGTTCTTTTTGGTCTCACGTAATAGGGAGCCAATTAATAACCACTTAGTAATTGAAACCAAATTTCCAACAGCCATAACATATGGTACATACCACTAAATATAATATCTGCAGTCCGAGTGTACCTGTCACCCTAACCAGTATCTGTAACCTTAAATTTTTATCCTCAGGGTACTAAAGCACCTTCTGGGGGTGACTTGATGGCTGACCTTCACGCCAAGCTGTCGATGAGACGTCGAGGAATCTCCGGAGCGGAACGTGCTGGAGGCTCTGTCCTTCACACGCTCGCCAGCGTCATTCCTGAACCTGACCAGTCAACACCACCTAGGTCCTCGAGTGATGAAGACTGGGAGTAAATGTGACCTACGAAACGGGGACGAAAAGGTTTTGATCTCGTGTTATTGTGTACCTTCATACATATTGTATAAATTCTTAGATCAAAATATTCTTAAATATGTATTTATAAGGACAACACTCGTTTTTTTGGCGTAAAAATTAAATCAATCAATTTTAGTTATCATTTTTTGATATTTTTTTTAGGTAATTTTTTAAGTTCTCTTCAATAACAGAGAAGTAAATTCATCAGTAAGGAAGATATACATTTCCCAAGTCACAATTGCCCATACGACTTAATATCTTGAGATAATTTTCCTGGTACCATGGCGTCTGTACGTTCTAAGTAAAGACAACATTAATTCATTCTCCGAAAACTTGTTATCGATTGTTACTCGTATAATAGCTATATATTTATGTATGTTCATTTTGTATTAGGTTTTTATGTAACTCTAATCTTCATACCTTCTTGGAACCGTGGCACATATATAATTCCGGTTCGATTAATGTATGTCTTTACATTGCCGCTTCCGAATACTTAGAACAGTCTAATTCTTCTGTTCTAATTAAACTTTTTTGTTCTACCATAGAGAGAATTGTTTTACGTACAACTTGTGATTCAAAATGAAATTGTCGATAATTTTGATATTTCTTGAATGTACTACTCTCGACGCACCAGGTTTAATCCTAATAATTTAATAACAGACATTCAGTAGCTACAGTTATCCTTAAATAAATAACATGTTGTAATAAATTAACATTTGCTAATTAATTATATAAACTAAACTTGTGTCGTGGTCGAGGTTTTCCATAGATAAAGTATTGTTGTTTTGGTTTGATATTAATACAAGTTATTAATATACACTTTTCACACTGTAAACATTCAGTCTTAGAAATAACTATAGTTGCGTCAGTTGAGGCGTTAATACTTCTGAGAGTTGTGACGTATCTGACACGTCACACAAGCTTATCGCGTACTACGCAGTCACGTAAACTATTACGACAATTAACTGTTTAATCGATCTTAGTGTTGTGTAATTAAAGACAATACAAAGATTATATTTATAGAAATTATACTATATTTAAAATTCTTAATTAAATGCGTAGTGTAAGTATAATTATATAAATAACGCGTCCTTGTCAAGTGTGAACAAGAGTTGTGCCGATTAATCGGTGTATTGTGAGTTAACGCCGCATTGCCGGACGGTAATGTTCCATGAAATTTTTAATAGTCGAGTTCTATTTACAAACAGAGATTGGAAAAGAGCCCTCTCGTTCCGGGAGGTTATTACGATAATCGCATTTCTCACTAGCGAGTATCTCGCTTTCGTTTCTTAGAAAGCGTCTCACTCACACCAACTGTGCTCCCCGCGAACTATCAACGTGTTTGGTTCATTAGCATTAACATAATTTACAAAAAAAAAAGATACCGTTCCAATAAATTCTATCTCGTTCTATTATAAAAACGATGGCCCTTATTTAAATATATAATAAATCCTAAATTCAATCCATAATTATTTTTACAATTAGTTAAATAAAATTTTCTATATTCGAGATAATGAATTAAATGTAAATAATAATATTATTATTTTGGTTACAAAATAATTAATAAACTATGATGATAATTAATTTTAAATTGTCTAAATTGTATCGGCTAATAAAGTATAAATTAATATCAGATCTGATCGCGTCATCTTTAGAGCTTTTTCTGTATGAAAGATTCCAATGGGTCTGTCCATAATTAACATATAAAATATGTGGGAAATGTCGGGTAGATTCTCGTGAAACCTCGTGATGGCCGTGCCGTACTTCAAGCGAAACAAAGGTGCTAAATATATAAACGAATTAGGAAATAAACCTGATATATAGGTGGAAATATTAAATACATTGTATCGCTTAAGTACGCTCAAGTCTGGTAAGGTATAGGTTGGTAAACAGTTTGGTATTTCGCACATGATATTGGCTATGTATGATAGTGTGTATGAGGTAAGTGTTGGTAGATTGCGATGTTTGTGAAAAACAATAGCTTACTCGGTATTACAGTACACATGAATTTGAATTCCGAATACTATCGTTGTAACAAGATAATTTTATACTCCCAACATTTGTTACCTACAAATTTATACCCATTCGCTCTAATTACAAAATGTCAATTTTTGGTATAATCATAATTATTGTTAATTAATATTTATGTAAATACAGCTTTATAATTAATTCATAATGAAATTGGTAAATGTTGAACTTGATGTTTAAAATTAATATTAGGTAAATTAGATTTGAAGTAAAAAATAATTGTTAAAATGTTATAACTAAATGTTATAAATATAATGCTTTTCTAATGTTCCACTATAACTTTTTACATTATTATAATAGATATTATGACCGAACTTAATACGATACATGTTTTTAATATGTAGTCAAACATGGCTACTTTTTGTGGGTATCAATTCTTGTGATACAACTAAAGCGGTATATAACTAAAGCTAAATGTATGTAAAGACATGATAGACATGTTAACTTTTTAAATCCAGCTCTACACATCTTTAACAAATTATTTCTTAGAGAAACGGAGCACGTGAGCAGCTTTTGATATCTGTATAATATCTTACAAGTTCGTTGTGAATTCAATTTGGTATCATCATTAGTATGCGTCGTAGGTAAGTAATGACGACTGTTATTTCTATTGAAATAGCTGTTAGACATATTTTGTGACACAGATTAGGGCTAAACTTAAAGCTATATAGCTTTAGGGCATTTAGGGTTTAGTTGTATTGCTCAGAAACAGGAAAAAAAATATTTAACTTATCTACCCTCAAATTAAAATAAAATCAAAAAGTCTATAAAAATTACGTATCTTTTATTGTGAAGTTCTTTTTAATCATCATTTTATATGGACGACTTTATGTTTAAGATTAAAACATTAAACAATTTAACATACTTAATTTTTATAATAGTATGAGTATACAACAATAACCATCGTTAACTCATAATTTACATACAAGGGAGCGTTACCAGCCTATTAACTAACCTTTGTACAATGTATGCAACAGATAATCAATACTTACACATGCTATACCTAACTTTGATCCATTTGCCGAACACTATATAAAGCTTAGTCATAGTCAAATAACGTTTAGTAACCATTACAGTTGTTGATTTATTAAGGTAATATATATATTTTATTCACTTCTGTCTAAACAAACTAAGTCTGAGAGAAACATTACGTACAAATATCAGAAACCTACCAGCACCCATATGTCGCTATATGTTTTGTAAAAAGTATACAGAACAATATAAATCTACTTTTATCCAATTTCAAAGAACTTTGAACGGTGTTATACCTTTGAGAAATGCAATGTTATCGATTTTTATTTTGTAAATATTTGCCTGTGTGTTCTGCTCGAGTTTGTCAATATTGTCGTATCGTACACGTCGGTGTCGTCGTGTCCGCTTTGGGTCACCAATGTTGGCTATTTTAGCTTTATACTTATATCTGCCGGATCTTACCGTCATCGGCTCGGGACCTAACATACATACATATGACATAA
This sequence comes from Nudaria mundana, assembly GCA_963556515.1. Taxonomy (NCBI): domain Eukaryota; kingdom Metazoa; phylum Arthropoda; class Insecta; order Lepidoptera; family Erebidae; genus Nudaria; species Nudaria mundana. Next base: position 19,856,769 of record OY748294.1, read on the forward strand.
CCAGAGCTCCTTACTATTTCCTATAATTTAACTCCAAAATAACAATAGTACTATTTGTGTCCCATTGGGAACTAACATTTGACAGCATTGTAAGTGAAAAATACATTGCACTTCACTTAATACGTAGGTAAGATAGTAAAAAAAAAGCTGTCCGTGATTAAGGCAATGCCATTGTTTTTAGCTTAAATATTAATCAAAGTTAAGTTTACGAATCCGCCAATATTTTTTATGTAAGTTGTTTTTTTTTAATTAGATGTGCAAGTTACAGAGAGATACTAAATGTGTATCATACGTATTGAAAGACTGAAGAAAGGCACTAATAATCAATAAGTGGAAAGTGTAGGGTAACAACGAACATTTTTCTTGAAGTCAGTCACAATGCAATGTTTTGTATATTTATACGAAGAACAACGTACTGGGACGGCCCACTATATTTTGTACCTTGAGAAATCTCGTAGTTCGGGTCTAGTTGTCGGGTAGTTTGTAAGATGTCTATGTATTCCGACTATTTGTGTAGCTGATCGGCAAAATAATTTAAAACTATGTTGATATTATTATGAATTTGTTAATTAAATTATGTATATAATTACATATAAAATGTATAAAAAATTTAAACACGTCTTTGTCCAATGCGGCGTACCGTTCACTGTATAATAAATGAACAGTTTTGAGAAGAGAATTCCTGAATGAATAGGTGTTCGGTACCCCACAGTGAACAGTGAGCCTTAGTGATACTTGCCTTCATAGTTTTATTTAAGTTTTGACTGATTGATTGTATAATGTAATATTTTATACACTCCATGCATTTTTTTTAAGTCAATGCAAATATTTTTTAAATAATTAGGTACAACAAACTTATAGTCAACTATTTTTTATGATGGATTAGTGTAATTTTTTAATCAATGTCCATGAGTAAATGATTAATTTATTGCCAGCTAATCTTAGTTTTAAATAGTATAATATTAATTATGTATCCATAACTATTGTGTCAAGAACTCGAACCGACTTCTTGCACTAATCCGTCTCTAATTGTAATTGTAAATACTGTCGCAACAGTTCAATGGATTATAGTATAACGTTGTCTTTGATACGTACGTTTGTTGTATGATTGAATTTTACATGTTACGATGTATGCTATGTCATTAATAATTATAAATGGGATTTTAAAAATCATTTAATGCAATTTTATTTCATTTAACACTATTTAGTTTGAAAAATGCGTTTTAGTTATGTGTGGAATAATATAATCAGACGAATCAGACTTCTTGGTACTTTTAACAAGAATGACGAGTGTAATTTAGGGTCACCGACTTCTTTTACGCACTCAGATTTATACCGACACGGCAGTTGGATAAAGGCACCTAACTAGAAAGCTACCTACGTGTTTCGGGTTTTACACGGCATTACTCCATAATAACGCAGTTGGGATTTCCTGGTATCACAGCGCCGAGTATTTCGGAATCGGAAATAAGGATTCTGGGAAATGGCTGGCCTCTGTCGACGGGCGGCGGCGGCGGCGCGTGTGGTGTGGAGGACGGCGGCGGCCGATGAGCCGAACGCGTTTGCGTGCTGCGTGGGTGTAGCCAACGGTCTTTATTTACGACAAGAATGGTTTTTTATGGTTTGTCATTATTGCCTAAGGTCAAGAATAGTCTTTTATTATTTAGCATAGAAATTGATTGTAGGTAGATTTTGATATAAGTACTTACCTAGGTTTTGACTGGTTGGGCTTTGTATTTTATTATGATAAATTTACGAAGCGAGCTCATCTTAGCCATTTCGTTATTAAAATACTAGAAGATGAAGAAGCAATTGTCAAAAGTTATGAGAAAAAGATGTGGTTAAAACATTTTTTTTAGACATTCACACATCATCTAGCCCAAACTAAGCTTGTGTTATGGGATCTAGACAACTAATAAACACACTTATATATTTCTAAATACAAACACAATATACATACATAGTTAATACCCAAACTTGAAACAAATATTTGTGGATCCCACAAATACCTATTTGATTCGACCCGGGAATCAAACCCGAGATTCCGGAGTCGAAAGCCGATGCATTACCGACCACGCCACCGAAGCAGTCTATTATTAGATACTTTTATTATAATAAAAGAGGGGTTAGATTGTCGCAAAGAAGGTGCCGGTCCCGGTCATAGCCATATAATTTTCTAGTGATTTTTGTATGAGCCAGTGATTTGCAAGATTTTTGCTTACGTTTTTTAGGAAGAAGGGTTCCGATACTTTATTAATTTCGTGTTTCGAGTGGGGTTCGAGTAGGAAGCGAGTTAGGGGCGATTAGGAGTTGGTTAAGGGGCGAGTGAGGATCTATTAGGAGGCGAGTGGGCTTCAAGTTAGGGGCGTGCGTGAGTATGCGGTCGAGTAGAATGTGAGTTAGGAGCGAGTAGGCGGAAGATGGGGGTCGAGTAGGGGGCGACTTAGGGGTCGAGTAGGAGATGAGTTATGGGGCGAGTTGAGGTCAAGTTAAGGGTGAATAGGAGACGAGTCAGGGGGTGAGTAGGTGTGAGTGGAAAATGGTTTTGGTTCAAATAAGGTCATAGAACTAAATTGATTTACTCCGACATCATCTGTTACTATTCAGCCCTACCTCTAGAGTGTTTGTTAGAACCCGAGGCGCGGATAGAGATCAGCCTTCGCCCGCTGTAATAAATCATAGGCATTGGCTGAGGTTGGCAGCAAGCCGAAGCTGCTGAGGTGATTTGTTACGCGAGGGCATAGAGTAGAGGCTGCATTTCCCGCAGCGCCGGGGACGTTGCAGAGTCAAAACGGCTTCACGACCCCTATTTGTTCCTTGCTTGTCCACTTCACGCCCCTACATGCCTCTTCACGCCCCCTACTTGCACCTTTACGTCCCATAAGTTCCTAGCACATACCAAAATAAAACCAAAATGCGGTTATGTATTAGAACCATATTCAAAGTCTCGGACCTTTCTGCTGAAACTAAAATTTCACTAGCATAACCGTAATTCAATAGAAAGTTGATTGTAACGATTTCCTCGTGGTCTAGTGATACCCGACAATGTTAACACATTGAAAATGTTAAGCAACATCGACTCAGGCCGGTCTTAGGATGGGTGACCATTTCTTAAGACACAGACCCCTCCGTGCCTCGGAGAGCACGTTAAGCCGTCGGTCCCGGTTGTCATACAAACATCGATGGCAGTCGTTAGGGGTGGTTGGAGCCCTAAATCAAAAATCCGGGCGGTCTAACTACAGAACTTCGATATCGCCCATGGGTTGTGGAGGTCAGATGGCAGTCGCTTCACGGATAATATCGAAGTTCAGCCGAATCGTAGTTAGACTGACAAAGCCGACCTCAACTGAGCTGGGAAAAGGCTCGGTGATTGATGATGATGAGATGATTTATTTATTTATTAGAAAACTTAACAGCTATTTAAACACATGACACATGATATAAGTTCAATAAAGATAGGTACTTTGGACACTTAGCCAATTACAAAGTTTCCCGACAAGTATAATTTGTAATAGTATCACGTGCACCACTTAATACTTAATATAATATTATAACATGTAAATATAAATATTTATCTAACTATATATAATATTATATATTAATAAGTTATGATGTAAAGTAATAAAATTATTTAAATATAAATATGAGTAACTAATATAAAATCCTCGTTAGAATTTTACAAGTATGATTTGAAAAAAAAAAACATTACAAGTATGATTGTAACTTATTTGCTATTTCATTTTTAAAAACGCTTTTCGAAAGGTGGAATATGTCAATGTCGGCAGTGTTCGTTATAGCAGCTAGGCAAACGATTGAGGACATCATTTTCGCTTCGGCTTCAAGGACCCACTAAGCAGACCCACCGGTGGGTCTCAGAATACTGATATGTCTCCAAAGGCCCACTAGTGGGTCCACTGAGATTTTATTATCTTCGAAGACCCACTAATGACTACTTCTTTGTCAAGGTTCATAAAGCAGACCCACCGGTGGGTCTCAGAATACTAACATGTCTCCAAAGGCCCACTAGTGGGTCCACTGAGATTTTATTATCTTCGAAGACCCACTAATGTGAAAATAGCGTATAACGGGTTATGCTCCGCTGTACCACTGGTTTATACCACCAGTGGTAGGACGGGTAAAATTGGTATGCTCCGTGGTTCCCCTCCAGTGGTACAGTGGAGAAAATATGTATGACCCGTCATTCCCCTCCTGAGTTCTTCTCTTAAGGTGTATATACATAAGGATCTGGGTGGATTACGGGCACTTTTTCTTGCCGGTGGTCCACCTTAAAGTAATATTGAAAAATGAATACGAAAGAACAAACAAACAAACAAACACTCGAAAAAACAAATTAATGCCGAAAAAAATTTATAACTTTAAATTATAATTATGGTCAGTCTCTTTAATCTTGAAGGCTCTTATGTTGTTATGTATTCCTGGTACATTTGAGGTTTGTGTCTTTTATAATGGATAATCATTTTCATCTGTACTTCGTGCACCCTGTTCACACATTTCTTAATTTTTCATCGGGACAAAAAAAATGTATCATGCACTTAGTAGGGCACTATGGATATCGTACCAGAGCCGCTTGGGTCCCTCTCTCTGTTATAAGATAATACAAAAGTACTAGGAGTACAGAACTACAAAAGAGCACTCGCCAACAGTTGTCTCGCTCAGTTTGGTTTATTCAAAATGTGTTCGAACAAGTCGAACCCGGTTCGAACCTCCTATTCTGTTATGATCGCCTGGTACTTTTTCGGAATAATGAGTTCAAACATTCAATCGGGTAAGTAGTTTATTATTGTTACGGTAGAACTGTTTAGTAGAACTAGTGGGAACGAATCGAAAGTGGGATTCACTAGTGTGCATGCATCATAATATCTGTAGTGGTACAGTGGAATACATTTTTAACATTTGTGAACATATGCTCCACTGTACCACTGAGGGGAACCACGGAGCATACCTATTTTACCCGTCCTACCACTGGTGGTATAAACTAGTGGTACATCGGAGCATAACCCCGTATAACATTCTTAAATTAGTACTGGTCGGAGAGAATAATTGAAAATTATATAATTATCCTGTTTGTAACTGTCATGTTGTATCCGTAAACCATTATCTATATAAGTGGTGTATTTCAATAAGTGTAAAATGCTGCGTTGCAATGTAATTGAGAGTTGCTCTTCAGAGTCATCCAATTCAGATATACAAGTATGAATTTACCGGCTCAATAACGATACAGGTACGATATTGAGTTTAAAACTAATCGCACTTATTTTTTTGAAGTTGATATTCTAAGTCTTATAGTCTTAATTTTGCCCTTTTCCAGCATCCTCTTCGTATTCTAAAATCTGATCTCGAGCATCTAGTGTGATTATTTTTTCTTACATTTAACTTCATGGTGGGTATTAGGAGACATAAAATTAAAAAAGTCAATGGAGCCTACCCGTCAGTGGGCCTTTAGAGACATGTTAGTATTCTGACACCCACCGGTGGGTCTGCTTTATGAACCTTGACAAAGAAGTAGTCATTAGTGGGTCTTGGAAGGTAATAAAATCTCAGTGGACCCACTAGTGGGTCTTTGGAGACATATCAGTATTCTGAGACCCACCGGTGGGTCTGCTTAGTGGGTCCTTGAAGCCGAAGCGATCATTTTTACCGTAATTGGTGCGATGTAGAGGAACACTAAACAGGCGGGTGTGTCTGGTACGAGTTTTGGTCGCACTTAAACTAATTTGGGAAAGTAGATCGGAACTATTAATCTTATAATTTTGATTACACCGCTTACAGTCATCAAAGTAAGATAAATGTCGTCTTCTTGTTTTGAAGTAATTGTAACGATTATATATAAATATATGAAAAATGATTGTAACGATTTCATCGAGTCTGACCAATATAATATTATAAATCTCAATGTTTAGATTTTTTTTTGTTTGTACCCTCTTCCCGGCCAAACGAATGTCCGGCTTTGGATAAATGATGGTTTTGGGAACGGAACTTGAACTTGAAAATCCGCAAGACACCCCGGTGTCGCGGCGCGCGCCGTTCCGTCAAGCCCGAAAGACACCCGGGTGTCGCACCTCCCCAGGCGACTTTAACCCTTATTTTAATGTATTTACGTTCTACTTTTGTATGGAGAAGTTTGATGACATACGTTCTCTATAACATTTCCTTGCAATTTGAAGCATAACTTTATAATATCTGTATTTCGATTTTTTTTTTCACGGCATTGAAAGTTGATGATGTTTGGAGAGTACGTCAGTCAGCGTCAGGTCTATAGTGCGTGTATTTTGAGTGAAATACTGTGATTTATTCACGTAAGTAATGTTTTCTTATTAGAAATATGATTATTCGGTTTATATTGTGATTCTATTTAGGTAGTAGTTTTCAAAAAAATACATCGTTATAACTAATATATGAAGCCCTAGAAAGTTACCGATTTCCGAGTTATTTTTGCGATGTTTGTCAGTGAATACAGTGAAAAGTATAAAAAAGTATAAATAAAGATACTTTTTATCTCTGTAAATCGTTTTGAGAACGATAATGTACGTAATTATATATTTCAGTGTATTAACTGAAATTAATAATGTCATTGTCATTAAGTCAATGTCATTCATAAAGTCTTTAGAGACGTCAAATGTGTAGGTATTGTGTAGTTAGTAGTTACGTACCTAGTTACTGTAGATAGAATATTCTTTTTCTATGGTAGTTTTAATTGTATTCTTTTATCTTTTATGGTATTTTTTTTTTGTTTAGACTCTGACTGAGTTATGGAATTACTCGGCCACCGATCATAATTTCGACCCACAGTTAAAATCTCCTACGTTATTAGCTTTACTTACTGGTCATTGGCAAGTTGCTGCAAGTGCAAGCAGACGCCATAACAAAGAATTGAATTGATTGACGTCAAATGTGTCAAACCAGAAACTTCGCGTAGGAATTTTGTTGTTATTTGTGTTTTGTTTGAAAAAGCAAGATTTCATGAAATAAACAGTAAATAAATGTCCAACACATATTTTATATAAAGGCGGTAATGGCAGCAGCTTTCCAGCAACAAATTTTCGCGTTAGATGCGCGCTTCAACTCCTATAGGGCACCGAACAATCCGAATTTTAGTAAGTCTACATAATATATTTTAACCTTTACGCACTTACTTCCTACTACCAGCAAACAAAGCCCACTTAAAATATTTTTTTTACGTTATAGAAACACTGTATATACGACGTCGCAGTCAGCTACTAAGAGAAAACGCTAAATTCAAGGTACCTACCTTGAAACAGTTAGAAATAAACTATACAATGTAGGTACATTATTACTGTGTATAATGGATATTGTATGGTTATAGGATATAGAAACTATAAAGAAATACATAAACGTAAGAAGCCAGCTGCTACAACGCCGATATGGAGTACAGGACAATGTATCCATCAGTTCATCTTCATCACGGCCCAGGTCTAGTAGCAAGGTACTAAACTAAACTACCCACGCTAAAGTCTACTCCTACTTTACTATACACTAAGTCCAGAGACGCCCGGAAATTAACCAGAGACGCCTGGCAATTAACCAGAGACGCCCAGTAAAGGATGTAAGAGCAGCCGCTCAGCCGCAAAAAATAAACTATACACTAAGTGAATCGTTCCCAATACCCGTGGGAACGCATTTGCAGTGATATCAGGATAGAAAGTAACTTATGTTATTCAGCGATAATGTAGCTACATAATAGTGAAGGAATTTTTAAAATCGGTTCACTAGTTACAGAGCCGGGTATGAGAGCTTCCATGCGAAGAAATTTATAATCTTTATATACAGGGTTATTTGTAATTAACTAGCATCCTCGCAGGGGTAGGTAGCAGACATCATTAGTAACAACGTTTATTCTACGACTTTTTATAATTCGTTAAATTTTACTTTTATACAATAATAAATATTAATTTAGTTATGTGTCTGAAAGTTATTAACTCTACGCCGCAGTTTACGTGCATCGTAAAAATGAGGTAAACAAACTCGTATCATCAATTTATGCCGCCAATATGCAATAACATTTTTCAAATCTACCTACACCGAGCCGGGCAACGATGTTATCTGTCACACAGCGATTACGCGATTACAGACAGTTCCAGCCCAGGTTCAGTGATAGTGGTCGTCCACCGAGGCACTCAGTACGGGAACTAGGAGTTCTTTGAGAATAATCCCACCGCAAGTACTGTTCTGTATCTGTTCCATCTTCATCGTGTCCAGGATCTCACCGACCAAGCGCGCGCGAACGTGCGTGCGTCGACCTTCAGTTTATGAATGAAACATAGACTTAATAGTGTCGCGTTATATCAACAAAAACTTGAAAACTCATTATTGAGTAATATATTCAGTTTTATTAAAAGTTGTAGAACAAACGTTGTTACTTATGATGTCTGCTACCTACCCCTGGGAGGATGCTAATTAATTACAAATGACCCTGTATATATTCTAATACCCATGACTTCACCCTCGTATACCTTTCTAGTTCCAAATTTCTAAGTGAACCCTTTTCTGGGATAAAAGTAGCCTACATTATTCTTTATAACATCACTTTCTACCATTGAATGTCTTGTTAAAATTGGACGAGCCATTCCAGAGATTAGCTAGTAGAAGCAGACAGAACCAAAAAATCAATAGTTCACTTTTTTAAGTCCTTTCTTCAGTTATACACTTACATCTATTGCTTATAAATGGATGTTAGGAGTTATACTCACCCACACACTGATTACACCTGCCCTATGAGCATGGCATCACAAAAGTTTTTTAATAAACAATGATATCACAGAAAATGTTGATTATGTGACAAATTTTGTTTTAAATTTCCTCCAATATCAATGATTATCGAAGACCTCCCCTCCGAGCAATATTGTAAGGGATCTGCTGATCTATCAAACAAAACTCTGGCAAATACTCCTAGATTGCCTCAATCTCTATTACGTGGATCCAACAAAGTATCTAACGAAATGCGGGTGTAATACACAGCCCTGTCCACCCCTTCGGATTTTGTCTGTGTGTGGATGTAGTAAATGTGACGAGCAATGAATCATTTCAGACAAGCATGGCCGTGGACGAGAGTCCGATAAACACAAACTCAAAGAGGAAGAATGAAATGACCATATCTGAGAACTACGCTTTCACTGGAGTTCATCATATATTTGATCAGGTAATTACACAGATATAGTTTATTCTCGGGAAATAGTGTCATAGTCACTCAACTTAGCCACTCCTTGTGATCAATTAGATCATGGCAAATCGAAAAGCCATGTTCACATTTTAAGCCTTTCCGATAGTATACTAAATGCATATCCATGATCCAGAAATCCAAGTGATTTATCATTAAACTTAATAAAAGTACAATACGATAAACAGTTTGCTTTCTTCCAAAGATCCTTCTCCTGATAATAAAGAATACAACAAAAGAAGAATTAGCGAAATCGGTCTAACCATTCTCGAGCCATTTATCTCTTAACCAACCCGACTTTGTTTTATATATATATGTATATAGATTTACTGCCAGATTCGCAAGGCAATAGTAAGAACTTGGCAATTATGACGTGTAGTAAATAGATAGGTGAATGTATTAAACACATGTGTGTCTCTCTGTGTCTACCCAGCACACAGATCAAGTGAGCGTGGTGAAGTTCGCGAACAATGATCGTTCGAAGTTGTGCTGCGCTTCCCACGACGGCACCGTGTCTATCTGTGACGTCACCGCCACGCCGCCTAAGGTCTCCTTCGTACTGCGCGGTCACACTAAGGCTGTCACTGGTATGATCACCATATCTATACTAATATCACTAATCTTAGATCAAAAATACTATAGATATTGGATTCAGTACAAATACAACGCGGAATCTTGGCACTCGAATACTATTTAGGTAATTGTTACAAATACCATCTATAAAATAAACAAGATTGTACATTGATGGTTGACAGAGAAATAATTCGTAATAATTAATACAAAAGCATTAATGTACAGCGTCGTTGTCACATCCCTCGACAGTCAGCAAGCGGAATAGGAACTTAGTACGACGCGCGGTTGAAGCGCGCAGGTGTGCAATGTACAGCGCCGTTGTCGCATCCCTCGAGAGTCAGCAAGCGCAATAGGAACTTAGTACGGCGCGCGGTTGAAGCGCGCAGGTGTGCAATGTACAGCGCCGTTGTCGCATCCCTCGAGAGTCAGCAAGCGCAATAGGAACTTAGTACGGCGCGCGGTTGAAGCGCGCAGGTGTGCAATGTACAGCGCCGTTGTCGCATCCCTCGAGAGTCAGCAAGCGCAATAGGAACTTAGTACGGCGCGCGGTTGAAGCGCGCAGGTGTGCAATGTACAGCGCCGTTGTCGCATCCCTCGAGAGTCAGCAAGCGCAATAGGAACTTAGTACGGCGCGCGGTTGAAGCGCGCAGGTGTGCAATGTACAGCGCCGTTGTCGCATCCCTCGAGAGTCAGCAAGCGCAATAGGAACTTAGTACGGCGCGCGGTTGAAGCGCGCAGGTGTGCAATGTACAGCGCCGTTGTCGCATCCCTCGAGAGTCAGCAAGCGCAATAGGAACTTAGTACGGCGCGCGGTCGAAGCGCGCAGGTGTGAAATGTACAGCGCCGTTGTCGCATCCCTCGAGAGTCAGCAAGCGCAATAGAAACTTAGTACGGCGCGCGGTTGAAGCGCGCAGGTGTGCAATGTACAGCGCCGTTGTCGCATCCCTCGAGAGTCAGCAAGCGCAATAGGAACTTAGTACGGCGCGCGGTTGAAGCGCGCAGGTGTGCAATGTACAGCGCCGTTGTCGCATCCCTCGAGAGTCAGCAAGCGGAATAGGAACTTAGTACGGCGCGCGGTTGAAGCGCGCAGGTGTGCAATGTACAGCGCCGTTGTCGCATCCCTCGAGAGTCAGCAAGCGGAATAGGAACTTAGTACGGCGCGCGGTTGAAGCGCGCAGGTGTGCAATGACCGAGGTGAAGTGGTGCCGTTTTGAAAGCACTGATCGGTAATCTAGGTATTTTTGATCTAAGTCACTAATGGATTGTCCTGGCTTCTTTCTGATCTGTACTTGTCATCATCATCCACCGAAACTTTTCCCAACCCTGTTTTCAGTCATACTGCAAAGTGGCTGAACTTCGATATTTTCCGTGAAGCAACTGCCAATAGGGTCTCCACAACTCTTTGGCGATATCGCAGTTGTGTAGTTTAACCAATCGGATTTCTAGAACTCCAACTCTCTAATCTGTACTGCCTGGTACCTATAGTATTTATTCTATCATTTCCTGCTGGTTAGAGTAGGTATACATTTCTGTGAGAAAATGTAAAAAAATAGATAATAAAAATGGTGGTTATATGTTCACACACACTAGAATCAATGCAGGATGTGATACCACTGTATCCTGCATTCATTTCTATCTATAATACGAATATTAATATAATAACAGTAATAGTATCTTGATCTGTCCTTCGAGATAACCGCCATGTGGGACGTAGACTCGATGATCATTGGCCCGATGGTCGTTTCGGCAAACGGACTAATAGCTAAGAGTCTCGATCGACATCTCAAGAGACTCTCGTTAGATTGTTGGATCAAGAGTCAGAATCAAAAGGCTGTTATCCGCGACACATGACGTATTGCTAGGAGGTTTCTCAGTCTTTAGCCTCCACCACCGGTAGTTTGGGTCCTACTCCGCTTCTGGTGGGTCACTATTTTTTATATTTTTATGTATCTAAGTGTATATAAAAATGTACAAAATATGTTTTAAGTGAAATAAAGGAAGTAATAATAATCTAGTAGTTACCAACTAGTATTATTTTTATAAAAAAAACCTATTGTATTGCCTGGACTGCGGTGGTTATGTAATATCACTCCAGGCTGTTGGCATTTAGGTTTGGATAAATAACAGCGGGAGGCTGATTAGTGGAAAAGTATAATTATGTAATTTTCATCAATCTTTACATTATGTATAAAAGATACATTAAATCAATAAAAAAAACATAACTCACACTACCATGTATGTGACACACACAGATAATCTATAGTATAATAAAAGAAGAGATTGTGGTAGTGTAATGGACAGTAAGGCCACAATAATTAAATAAATAAAAATAAATAAATAAATATCCTAATCGCTGTCGTCAGTATTAGACATAGATGATTATTCATTTTCATTTCATTTCATTTCTGACTCCGACGTATTTATGACATGAACTATCTATTCTATCAATGTTGTCAACTACGGTACTAAATGTACAATGTACTACGAAACACGCAACGACCGCTCTTATCGACCAACTCACGTCATTACTGACTATGAGTGATAAGAAATAATAACAATAGAGACAATAATCGCTCACCGCAAGGCAACTCAGTAACGGTCCGTTTGTTGTCAAAATTTATCTCGTTTCGTTGACCTTACTTTAGGTGTGGACTGGTCTGCTTCTAACGAGTTACTGGTGACGTGTGGACTGGACGGGGCGCTGTGCCTGTGGGAGGCCGGCGCGGGGAGGAGGCTGCGGCGCGTGGGGGACCAGCTCGGGGCCCAGCTACTGTGCTGTGTGTTCCAGCCGGCCAACAACAATATGGTCATTGTATCCTTTGTATACAGCTTCGGTACAGAAGAAGATAAACATTTAAAAATTCATATATATATATAAATATAATATATATATATATATATATATCTTGTCGGCGCGCGAGCCTTTAGTTTCACGAGGAAAACTGTGCCAAAACGTCAACAGGATTCACTTCCCATAAAGACTACTTGCGCAGCCGACGAAGGCGCTCTGAGTGGTGGCAGGTAGACCGGACCACTCATTCACAAGGATCAAAAAACACATATCGCCTTATTGGCAAGTGACATTGATGCGGGCCCCTAAGATCTTGATGGGACCCCTTTATTCATAATATCTATATATATAATACGCCAGTGAAGCCGCTTCTCCTCCTAAACTAAGAGTCGCACAGTCAAGTGTGGCACACCGTTGGAAAGGTCGTGGTCTCAAGTGGTGCGATAAGATTAGAAATTTGACAAAAAGTAAAAAAAAAAATTACTTGCGCAGTTTGCGCTAAGGGTTGCTAGTTCATAATGAAACGCTATTATTGGTTAAAAACTTTATTTTATTAGTTGTTATGCTCTATTAAATGTTAAGATCCAGAAGAGTTCAAGATAATCTTCTGTCTCTGTCAGGTTTACAAGAGAACAGATTGTGTCACTTTCTTTTATGACAATCGGTACCTATTTAAGGCCGTCAATGTATAATCATCACTTCATTATCACTACATATTATAAAACAAAGTCGCCCGTTCCGTATGTATGCGTAGATCTTTAAAACTAAGCAACTGATTTTGATGCTTTTCACCAATGTAAAGAGTGGTCCTCGAGAAAGGTCTTTAGTACATATATAATTTGTTACGCGGGCGAAGCCGCATGCGTCCGCTAGTGAACACTAAACTATTGTGTCTAAAGTCAATTTGAAGTACATTTTCGTTATTTTTTTTTGTTTTATTTAAATTGAATTTGTTCCGTTATGTTTAGCTAAATAATATTGGAACAATATGTATTATTTTGCCAGTTTAATCTCCTAAATATCTAATTAAGGCTGGAAACGCAAGAGGCATGGTGGAAGTTCTGAACATATCGACCGGTATATATCCCAGAGGTAAGTCCCTTATAGACCGAGAGCCTACGACGGCGACGGCCAGAACTCCATACTGATCGTTCTTACATTTGTTGGGGACATGCTCTGAACAACTTTAAGCTTTTATAAAATGGTGTATATGTAAAGAAAGAAAAAAGAACAAAAAAAAATTGTTGCATCTGGTTGCATCACCACTTTACACTCAACGTTACACAAAGAAAAATATAACTTATCTGTGGTCACGACGGCCACAGACGTAAAATTGACGTAAGTGACACGGTCGTGTCACAATAACCGACAGTGTGGTTTGGTTTGACACTTTTGAGTGTGTGGCAGGAAATACGTGGTAATCCCGTGCCGCGTTTTAATACATATTATTTAATTGTTTACAATCCACTCACATGTACCCACGTACAGTAACTTGTAAAAATTCGTGGGCTTTTCAACTTTTTCTTTATAACTTAGCTGATACCTCAATCGTTCCAATTTCCCATAAGTATTCTTTTCCGCAAAAAAATATCAAGTTCAGGCTATAAGCTGTGTGACACCTGCACCTTTATTAACCCGGGAACAAACTGCATCGAAAGAGGAGCATTGCTCTCCTTCTTAAGCACGCGAAGTACATACAATTGCCTCATCTACAATGACTATATAACATTATAGTGTGTCTGTAATCCAAAAATCTGTATGAACTGTAGGGAATATCTAGTAAAAAATAATAAGTACCCACAATACGAAAAAAATTAAGAGCAGCAGATTTAGAAAGTTTAACAGATTTTTAATATTGAGTGATTCTTGTGATGAAGTAACAATAATATTAGTTTTTTAAGTTCCGTACTCAAAGGGCAAAACCTTATTACTAAGACTTCGCTGTCCGTCCGTCCGTTCGTCTGTCTTAGAGCTGTATCACATGAATCGTGATAGTTAGAAAGTTAACATTTTCACAGATGTATTTCTATGGCCTCTACGAGTATAATAAATATTTAAGGAGGCTCCCATACGTGACTTTTTTTTCTGTTTTGGGACCCTTTGTGCGCGAGTCTGTCTCACGCTTGGCTGGTTTTTATTTATCAATACAGCTGTAACTGATCCGAAGGAGTAAGCAGGGTATTAATAGGCCACAGTCTTGTGAATTAACAAGTATGTTCAATGTTCTTTATTTCTCAATTTAGTGTACAACATTATTACATTTTGTGGACATCATATCTACTTACCCTCCCTCACCGCCAGAAATCTTCATCTTTTGCGTGTGTAATACCTCCGACCCTATTATTTGCAGGTGGGAGCAGTATCCTAGGCGGCAGGGTATTGTCTATAGCGTGCGATTCCAGCGGTAGAATGTTCTGGGCGGCTAACGACAAAGTACGTACAACCTGGTCTAATGTCGTGGGCCAGTAAATTCAACTGGGCTGATCAGGGTACTTTTTTTCGCGCATTGGTTCTGGCGTCACGAAATGCCCAGACAGATTTCGATCAGCATATTTCAACGATTGGCCTACGACATGCCTATAACATGACAAGCACGATATAATATATTTTTATCTGAAACTAGCGGTTAGTTCTTCCCATGTGTGGTATTATTTCCTGGTATAAAAATGGTGACGAATTTAAGCTTTAAATACACTGGTTCTACGTCTTGCGACGTCTGACGTTTACGTTATCTACGCGCTATGACACTTTACACGTGTGTGACAGCGTCGTACGCGTGGGATAGCATGGGAACACGCGAGTCTGGCGCAGTGACGCGTAAGACAGCGTGGTGAATGAACCAGTGTGTTCGTTACCATACAAATTACATATAGGCCAGATCCTGTTCAGATGTCATAATGCGTGGTGTACGTCGCATGTGAAGGATGAGTTTCACCGTGTCTTTACTTCTGTCCCGATGTCCCTATGTAATCAAATCTTGCAAGTTAAATTTGATACACTTTTCGGTTTCCGATTGAACTAAAACCTTGCCCGCGTATGTAAGTCGCATGACAATGCAATATTATGGTGAAAAAAATTGATTTAAAAAAAAATAATGATTTTATTTATTTATTACGTATGATTTTATCAATCATCTAATTAAGTAACCTAATGTTTCTAAAATTGTAGATTTGTCACCTAATAATACTAATATAATTACGCTACCGTGTCTTCTTACGCAATCATTTTTGCTGCGGAGTTATTTTGAAACTGTGATATCTCCTAAGTTATTCAATAAAATTAAAAGGGTAATTTTGTAAAATTAAATACTTGTAAAGACATTTGCATTTTAATAGTAAATATATCATCGCCATCATCAAATCCTATTCGTAGAATAAACAAGTTTAAATATGAATAATTAATTATACCGATAACTACTCGTATATCTGAAATCTTGTCTATATCTGAATACTTGGAAATCTGCATGTTAATTCTAAGATAAATTTGTTAAAAATATCTTTATGAAATATCAAGAATTATTGCAAACGCTAGGTGGCAGGAAGGGAGAGACCTACTTACATAATAATACAAGTTTTGCTACTAACTGCCGCGAGACATTTCATGGTTGCCAGAGCCTCATCCGTTGATCGGCAAGTGCACCACTTGTCTGTGAGGTTGGCTTAAGCCTCTAAGGACAGATTCAGATCAGTCCATCACATTTATTGAAATTTCCTGCGATATCATTGGTTATTGACAAACTCTACCGAGCGTGGCTATTATAGGCGCCGTTTACACGAGCGTGGCTAGGCGCCGTTTACACCGGCTTTAAAAAATCGCGACGTACTTTTAACGCCAGCTGGGCGTTAAAAGTATACTGGGGATATTGAACTATACGCCCAACACCCAGCGCTTAAAATACAACACTGCGCTGAAAAATACGTCGCGATTTAAATCCGCTTCCATGTGAACAAATACTAGGCAATGCATTTTATATATTCCGACGTATTTTGTTGCGTTTTTTAACGGCTGGTTTTAAATCCTAGTGGAAAATCTTGTTTTGTTGATATCATGTTGACATTGATGTAAGCGTGTATTCCAGGGTGTGATAGTGAGTTACCGTCTAGCGGCGGCAGGTGGCGGGCTCAGCAAGTTGCGTCGTTGCTGCGTGGGAGGCGCCGCGACCAGCGTGTCGTGGTCTCCCTGGCTCGCGAGACATCCCGCGTTGCTGGTCAGTGCGGCCGACCACTCGCTATATCTGTTCCGGTACGTACATCTTACTACTACTTTACTATCAAGGTAAAATGAGTAAGCAAGAGGTTCCTTGCGAGTTCTTCTCCTAGGAAAACTACCTTTTAAAACGTGGCGATTGAACGAATTGAACTGTTCGCTCAACGCCAAGCGCTCAAAATACAACAGCGCTTAAAAACCTGTCGCTTTTTAAAACCGCTGACATGTGAACAAATACTGGGCTGCATTTGATGTTTTTTTAACTCTCGTTCGAATGGGGCTTTTAGACAGATATTTTGCCAGTAATATTGTTGTTCTCACTGAATACGGGGCAAGCCTATTGCCGTTACTGTGCACCGTACCTGTACAGTGGAAAATAACCTAACTTAATTTCCAATAACCAATATATGCTACATACTCGTACCTACATTCAAAGCAGTCCGATATTTACACATATTTTTATGTTATTTTCGACTGAAACTACAAGTTTCCACCTCAGGATAACGGACAGGGAAGGCAGCCTGTCCCTGAAGAAGCGTTTCGACGTGGTCCACTCGTGCCACAGCGTCAAGTCGACGTTCTGTCCCATCATGTCGTTCCGTCGCGGCGTGTGCGTGGTCTCCGGCAGCGAGGACTCCTGCGTCTACTTCCTGGACATAGAGGGACATGCGGAACATCCTGTTGTTAATAAACTACAAGGTAATTATCTCTGACGCCATTGAGATCTTAGCAAAAACTTACCAATGTCACAGAATAGAGAATAGTACTTACATACAGAACTTGCACTCCGACATTAATTAAAACATGTTTTTTTGTTTACAGAGAACATAATTCGAAAGTTAGGGCTGTCCAGTAAAGTAAAATATATACCAGCATAAATTGACCAATAATTATGACGTTAATGCCTCAATATCAACTCTATGGTCCGTGCCGTGTCACAAACAAGAGACAACCCTTACTGACTTACAACTTCAAGTTGTAGCTGACGTCACGTATTTTTTGCGATGTGATGTCTAATTTTGTTTGTTTCCAGGTCACGCAGCCCCAGTGCTGGGTGTGAGTTTCAGCTACGACGAGAGTCTCCTGGCAACCAGTGACGTCACTGGCCTCGTCATCATATGGAGACGAAGTTGATGCTCTTAACGAAATAGATGCGATTCCTTATATCTGTCATAATAGCTAATAATAGTTAGCGTCTGTAGTCTAGTGGCGAAAGGGCCGGCCATCACACTACTGACGAAATCCCACTTCTGATAATAATAAAATAATTTTAGTTTAGGTGTTAACAAAAATGCTAGTAAGTAACTCGTTGCGATAATTAGTATTCTTTTAATAATGAAATAATATCTCTATATATAAAAATGAATCCCTATTGCCCTTGGTCACGCCATCACGCGTGAACGGCTGGACCGATTTCGCTTATTCTTTTTTTGTTGTGTTCGTAATTATCAGGAGAAGGATCTTATGGAAGAAAAAAAAAGTTATGCGGAACATTAGAACAATGAATGCGGTACGAAGTTCGCCGGGACAGCTTGTATTGTTATATAAATAATCAAAATTATTGAAAATGAAATGTAAGTAAAAGTCTCAAGTTGAATGAAATAATAAATAATATTGTAATACTTTGGACGTTACGAAAAGACTCTGTTATTTGATTATTTGAGGACATAATAAATATATTTAACGTTAAAATTAATTGTAAGTGCATAATGAATAGTTTATTTGGGTATAAATATGATTATCATTTTTGAATTAACTTTTTTATGAGTGACCAGATTTCAATCGTTTCGTTTATTTTTTCAATAATTTTTCCATGTTTAAAAAAGATTTACTATTTTCCGTTCAATACATAATAATAAAAATATTAAATTAATACTGAATGGAATCAGGCGTTACCTGGCGAAAGTCTAATAAAACAATGGAAAATTGATGTTGAAATTTAGATAATTGCAATGATTTCGCTAACTAGAAGACATGTTAAAACGTCGACATATGTTTCGCCTACTCACGAGGCATTCTCAAGACTATCTCAAAGAGACAGCCGTATTAAATTAATATTTTACAACAATAAATCTAAAACAATATAAAAAAACCGGTCAAGAGTCGGACTCGCGCACAAAGGGTTCCGTACCAATAAGAAAAATATCACGTTTGTTGTATGGAAGCCCCCTTAAATATCACGTTTGTTGTATGGGAGCCCCCTTAAATATTTATTATATTCTGTTTTTTAGTATTTGTTGTTATAGAGGCAACAGAAATCTGTAAAAATCTGTAAAAAATTCAACTTTAACTATAGGTAGTTACCGATAAGAACCGATAACCGTGAACCGTGATAGGATAGGTCACGGTTCATGAGATACAGCGCAAGACGGACGGACGTTTTACCCTTTGGATACGGATACGAGACTTCGCTGTCCGTCCGTCTTGCGCTGTAATCTCATGAAACGTATTGCAGAGTGCAGTGATGACGTCACACAGTTGGCACACTCGGCGTAGCGTCAGCAACACGACGTCGACGCTCCGAGTGTGCCGTTGCTGACCGTACGTACCTACATACGCGTTGTCGGTCTATCACCACAAATAGTTATATTCAACATGAACTGATACCAGTGACCGTTTACAGTCACTATCACAACATAACAGTCGCCCGTTCCATTTGTATGGTCAGTGTGTCCCACACACAGTTCCCCGATGTTACCGCTAGGGGCGCTGGTGTGAAATGTATGGGGGGAATTCGAAAACGTATTTCGAGCAAATTAACGTAAGGAACTGGTACTAGACACCCTGATCTTTAAAACTACGTTGATGCGGTTTTTCCCAAGAGTGGTTCTCGAGGAAGGTTTTTGTGTGTATAATTTCACAAGCGGGCAAATACGCGGGCGTCCGCTCCCTAGGAGATAATAATACACTGGAAATACCGCCTGGCCACTGAAAATACCTAGGAGATAATAATTGATATAAAATCTTGTGCGCGCAGTGTCTGAGCTCAGTCAGTCAGTGAGCAAAGTGTGTGTCATCGAGTTGAGTTCATCGGTGCGCCATTTAGCTTACGGGAAAAAAGCAAGTGTTGTGCTTATATCTGCATATTTAATCTCGTTCGTTGGACGAAGATAGTGTAACAGTTCGGTATGAAGTGACGAAATAACCTAGCAGCTATGGAAAATACATGTACCAGTTCCCGAAAAAGCCAGTGCATAGGGGCCTGGAGGAACCCGAAGCTTGGGCTATGGATGTGGTGTATTCTTATAAAATGTTTGACCAGTTTACCGTGCATATTCTCAAGCTGTCAAGGTGTCGATATTTCAGTCGCTCTGCATCCCGAAGGTATGATAAACATCCGTTATGGTGACCCGTTAGAGATGTTTTGTATCGCCGAAAATAATTTTACTTCTAACGACTTAGAGTTTCTCTTAAAAGGAGAAGTTGTGAAGTCTGATGTAGTAAATACAACTACAAGAAGATTGTACATCGAGAATTTGGATAGACAAGTGTTAAGTTTATTTTGTAGAAACAATGTCACAAAGAAAGTGTGTACCTCTAGAGTCTTGGTGGACCTTCCGCCATCTAATATCACTGATTTTAGTTGTCTATCAAAGAACCTCGAAGAATTCAACTGTACATGGACTCCTATTCAAAATCCAAGCAAAACGAACTACACCCTTGTATTAATGATAAATAAGACACCATCGAATCCATGCATTATAAGATCAGCAAATGGAAAGAGGTATTGTAGTTGGAATACTAATAGCCGACCTAAATACAGACAGATGGAAGAGCAATTTCGTTTTCAATTAACATCTTGTAATTTTTTTGGATGCAATGTACAATTTTTTAATGTGGACTTTTCTAGTCGCTAGTCCGAGACGCCCAGGACTTCAATTGGCTGTGCCATAGCGGCTGGCACGTAAAATTTTGTTGCCTTTCATCACAAGTCACGGGTTTTCATTTTTTTTTCAAAATACAATTTAGCTGCTACTTTTTGTTAAATTCATTCCGCCATTTTGGACATAACCGATTATAAATGTGCCCGGTGACGGCAATAGGCTTGCCTCCTATTACGTGGGACTAAAAATACCGGCAAATTGTGGGTGTGTAATGCACCTCTGCCTACCCCTCCGGGATATAGGCGTGATATGTGTGTGGGTATCTAACAAGATATTCACAGCACAAGCTCTGCTATCACTTCTCTCATGTGAAGCCTGATCGGCCTCTAAATCTAAAAGTGGTGACCAATGAACCACACAGTGTGCTGCTCAGCTGGGATATTCCAAATACTATGGTGGACCTTCTTGGTACACCGATTGTTCATAAAATAGAATACCAGATTGCCAAAATTGACAACACTACTTACTTCCGCAGTGTAAACACTTCAAACATCAAATCAAGAGCTAACAATTTAGATTAAACAAGGAAATATACACATTTTTACTCTCAGATTTACCATATGCACACCTATCATATAAAGTAAGAATTTATATTAAACCTGAAAACGCAGCTGACTGATTCTGGTCATATTTTAAGGAAGTTCTGTTTACTACAGCAAGTGAACAGCCACTGAGGCCACCAGATACAATTGCAGGTGCTTTTGACCAATCCGTGTTTAATGATAAAAGAGTGATATACTTGTATTGGAGAAAACTTGAGGAATATGAAGAAGCTGGCGCCAACTTCACCTACAAAGTTGTGATTAGACAAGAGTCCAAAAATCCACAGACAATTATCTGTGATAATAACAAGAGCTTAAGTTATCTTAAACTTCAGGATGCATCTCTCGAAGCCATTGATATTTCAGTTTGGTTTACAAATGTTGTTGGATCATCTATGAACAGCAGCCATCTTTATATCCTTCCGAAACGAGACACAGATGCTCTGCAAGTCCATTCATTCACAAAACTAGCTTATGAAAATGGCACTTATGAATTGTCATGGGTAACTGTGGATAATAATGACAATTATACTTTGTTCTGGTTCTGGTGTCAACACAATGCTACCAAAATATGTGCTGGACGCATGAATTTTACAGTTAGAGCCTGATAAGAACTATTATTTACCTGATTAGAAATATTATTGATTTGCCAATAGAGCATAGATACCGATTTGCAATATCAGCTAATAATGGAACTAAGACTAGTGGAATGTTCTGGGCATATTGGAAATATCCAAGGATGGAATTGCCATGTATGGCAACCAATATGTAATGAAACGCTTGTCGTTGCTCTGTATCATGTGAAGAAAGTTCTGTATTTTATTCCAATATAATAAGTATTCAAGTATGTATTCTCATTCTAAAAATAATATAACATAACCTTAGATGAACTAAATACTAGATGACGCGTCGTCAAGCAATCACAACAATAGAAACACTCCAGCTTACGCATGCTAGTGTGCGTGAGCGTATTGTCATACATTCGCCTTGTTTGACGTTGTGTGTATATTGGTGCCAGCTAAAGAAACTTTTCCTATTTTCCCATTTTATTTAGGAAATTTTTAGGAAAAGAAAAACAAATTAAAAAATTGTAAATAAAAAGTTAACAAGTTGCGTCTAACTTTTTAACTTTTTATTATGTTTAATATTTAACTTTGCTTTTAACTTTTTATTTTCAAATTTTGACTTAACTTTATATTTTTAACTTTTGACTTACAACTTTTTATTTTTAACTTTTAATGTTTAATTTTTCATTTTTAGCTTTTATTCTTAACTTACGACTTTCAACTTTTTATTTTTAACAACTTTTATATTTTTATTTTTCATAACTTTTTATTTTTAACTTTTGACTTTCAACTCTTTATTTTTAACTTAACTTAATTTTAATTTTTTAATTTTTTATTTTTAACTTTTTAATTGTCTTTTTATTTTTTAGTTCTTAACTTTTTATTTTTAACTTTAAATTTTTAATTTTTACCTTTTTGTTTTAACATTTATTTTTAACTTTTTATTTTTGGATTGCGAAATTTTTTTTTTTCTTTTTTATTATATATATTATTATATAATTCTTACTTAACATACCCAAAACTTTGCCCGACAGTTGGCCTGTTTTTATTGGATAAACTTAACGTATCATCCTTTCTAGGTACATCACTATACACTCGCTACTACATATACGCGACTCACTCTTGACCATTTTCAAATTATTTATTTAATGTATCTGTATATTCTAATGACTTTGCCAACACCTTTTCTTTTATTAAATTCCGCGGCCCATGGCCGCGGCCGCTCTAACGTCGCCGGGCGTCTCTGGTTACAAGCAGAACATATTTCAGTGGCGCCCGGTGGTTGTCCAACATCTATTTCTACTAATATAAATCGGGTAATTTTGAATTCGAAACTGGCAATACCAACAAAAATGACAATTATAAACTGGCACCAAGGCTTTTGAAGCCATGCCAAAAATTCTCAAAAAAAAATATGAATTACACATTATTTAAATAGTGATTTAATAAAATTATGATGAACTATGTTTTACTTACAGATGGTAGGTGACTTTGCTGGTTGTTTTTAATCGTCCTGTGTAGTTTCTGCAAACTTTTATTGCACATTTAGGCATATTTAGGCCAAAAAATTTTGATCGCATAAACTACCGTAACCCTTGACAACACAATTGTCAATAAAGAGCGGGAAGCTGTTTATGACCTAACAGTTCGGTTTTATTTTTTCAAATTCATTTCTGACACTGAGGTTCCGTCTATAGTATGTAACACGTCACTGAGTATATAACACGTCACTGAACATAACATATGTAAACTAAACTAATAATATAGGTCTTAACCTATGAAATTGCCGTTTAGACTTTGGTCGACAATGACGAATTAAAGGTGATTGTTGAAGCCGATGATACACAATCTACGGCTGAATTAGCAGCAGCTTTCGACGTTAGCGTCAAAACAATATTGGTCCATTTGCGTCAAATTGGCAAGGTAAAAAAGCTTGACAAATGGGTGCCCCACGAACTCAATGATCGCTAGCTCGAAGTACGCGTCGAAACATGCCTTGCATTGCCCAACAGACACACAAATGAAGGAATTTTGAACCGCATTGTTACTTTACAAGCACAAGTGCAACTCCTGCATCCGCTGTGTTCCTGCCTTTAGTGAAACCAAACTGTTTGTTATGAAGTAACTTATTGTCTGTAAAATGTGAAAGCAATTGATTAAAAATTATTTTTCAAAATTTTTACTGAGTATGGAAATAGGTCTAAAATTTGAAGGATCACTTTTGTCTCCTGCTTTAAATAAAGGAATAATTTTACTGTACTTCATAAGATTAGGAAACTGATTTTCATCTATACATTTATTGAATATGAATGCAAGGTGAGGCGCAATAGCAGGAATTATTGTTTTTATTATATTGGTTGAAATGCCCCAAAGATCCTCGGTATTTTTTATATTTAGTTGTTTAAAAGTTTTAAGTATAGTGACAGAGTCAATATACTGAAGATCAAAGTTAATTCTACATTTATCAACACTAGATTTAAGAAGAGAATTGGCTACGTTTTTTGACGAATTTAACTTATTTGTAGTGGTGATTGGAACATTTGTGAAAAAAGATTCAAATGCATTGGCCACTTCAGAATCAGTTTTAATATGTTTATCATCTATTTTTAACTCGAAGGATCAATCACGTGACTTTGCTTTACAAAGTTAATACTATCAGGCGTTACTTTTCGGAAGTCCATAGTTAAATTAAATAAATCTGACTACTTTGCAATATTCCGCCACATGCATATTACCCAACTCTCGTATTTATTCATGCACAAGTCCGCCCTCCAAACCCACTTAGGCCGAAAGAATAGAGAGATAATTTTGAAAATAGAATAAATATGAGAGTTGTGTTATCGTGCAAAAAATAATAAAAACCTCGACACGTGTTTCGCCCCCAACCAGGGGCATCATCAGGAGATGTTGATGGCTCGGCGCACGGCGACCGAATGAGCCACAACTCGTAAACCGCACCTATTTATATCCTAGGTTTTTTATTTCTACCCACAACCATAATACCAAATTATTTTATGTCTACCCACCACCGTTGTTTGAATGACGTATACCTATCCGCAGCAAAGGGGAAGAGGCGAAATTAAGTTGATCATTTAAAATATTAGGGTTCAAGCGTCTATGTTTGTAGATTCTTCATAATCTCTCATATCACTCCTATTCATAAGTCTGGCAGCTTGAACGATGTAACTAATTATAGACCAATATCTATCATCTCACAGTTTGCAAAAATATTCGAAGGTCTTATTTACAGCGTGGTATATTCTCACCTGCAACATGTTTTAAGTCCTCGGCAACATGGTTTCATGTCCGGCCGGTCAACCACGTCCAATTTACTGACTTATATCACTTTTCTTACTGACACTTTTGAGGATAGGGGTCAGGTTGATTCCGTTTACACTGATTTTGCCAAGGCTTTCGATCGGGTGGATCATTCATTGCTTTCGTTTAAACTGAGCCATGCTGGTATTCATGGTAGTCTGTTGCGGTGGTTTGAAAGCTATCTGCGGTGTCGTTCGCAGCTTGTGTCACTAGCTGGTTATGAATCTGTTCCATTTACTCCTAGTTCTGGAGTTCCTCAAGGTTCAAAATTGGGCCCCTTGCTATTCTTAGTATTTATAAATGACCTCCTAACTATATTAAAGTGCGACTGTCTAGCATACGCTGATGACCTGAAAATATATTGTAGAATAGCTGAATTTGGCGATTGTTTGAGGCTTCAGAGAGATCTGGATGTGCTGCAGCATTGGTGTTTGGAGAACAATATGTCTTTAAATGTAAAGAAATGTAAATTAATAACTTTCACAAACAAACAAAACTATATTGATTTCAATTATCAAATAGATGGAGGTGCGCTTGAAAGAGTGTCCGTTGTACGTGACTTGGGTACATCTCTATCTTTTCGTCATCACTTAGATAATATAGTACTAAAAGCTAAAAAAACCCTAGGTTTTATCATCCGCATGTCTAAACCTTTTCGTGACAATAACAGCATTGTCTTGCTCTATGGCGCTCTGGTGCGAAGTGTCTTGGAGTATTGCTCCACTATTTGGTCTCCATTCTATTCGACACATGTGGAACGTATTGAATCAATTCAGGCTCGTTTTGTCAGATATTTAAGCATAAGAAATGGTGTACGTAATTCTGTTCCCGAGTATTCAGCTAGACTGAGACTATATGGCATGAGGAGCTTGAGAGATAGACGTGACACTGCGGACCTGTTGGTTCTTCACAAAATTGTAAGTGGATCCATTGACGCACAGCTTGTTAACCTTCTTAACTTTAGAATTAACCATCGCGCTATGAGGCATCATCGTACTTTTGATGATGCCTCATAGCGCGATGATGATGATGACTTCTACTTTAAACACCACATTTAATAGTCCCCTAACACGTATGGCCAGGCTATATAATGATATATCCGCCACTTCAAACAATTCATAGACCTTTTTTCGATGAAATTTGTGTCTTACAGGTACTTCTTGATTAACGGCTTCAATGTGCCTGTTATCGAGGAATAAAGGGCTACCTGCATTTCATTTTTTTTTTTTTTGTTTCATTGTTTCTTTATTTTACCGGTTCAGTGATGCAAGAATTTATGTAACTTGGAAACGTATTCATGTAAATGCGTATATTATGGTGATTTTGTCTATTGGCGGGGTGGAATAGGGTAGGGAATGGGTATTACTAGGTTACACACCTGGTGATGCTTGTTCTTTATGTTATTTAATGTATGAATAATAACGTTGAAACTAAAGTTGCAGTCAAAATAGGTTATTCCAATGTTATGCATGCCTGTAATTTGAGTAATTACTTTGATAGTATTAGTTTGTATTGTGTATTAGTTTGTAAGTTATGGGTAATTATGCAGTTGGTGTGCTTATTGTAAAAAATAAAAAATAAAAATAAAAATAAATTTCTAATTGTTCCAAAACCGAAAGCCTCAGTCCTTTGTTGCAGGTGTGTAGAACGCCATAAGTGTGAGGATTAGGTAGGGAGTGACCGGAGTCCAACAAATGTTTTGCGAAATGAGACTGTTCTGGGCGATTGTTTCTAAAAGCTGATATATGTTCTTTATACCGCGTCGCGAAGCTACTGGGTAGTTTGCATGTGGCGGAATATTGCAAAGTAGTTAGATTTATTTAATTTGCTTCACAAGTTTCTTTGTTAATAACATTCCATATTGCCTTCGTTTTATTATCAGATTTTTCAATTTTAGCCCGTATATAATTAGATTTAGCTGTTGAACATACTTTTTTGAATAGTTTGGAGTACTTTTTAATCTGTTCAATTACTTGTGGCTCATTAGTAGATGCCTTTGTCTCGTATAATTCATATAATTTCCTTCTACTTTTATAGATTCCAGGCGTAGCCCAATCACTAAATTTAATTTTGAATTGATTTACATTTATTGTTTTTTTAGTGAAAATGTTATCACATTCGTATTTGATTACTCCGAACAAATCTCCGTAATGATCATTCGGGTTTTTATCATTATTCAACTCCAAAAGAGGTACTTTTTTCTTAATGTTTTCTTTCAATTTTTCTAATCTATAAGTTGTGATTGGTCTACAAACAATATTTTTTGATAATGGAACATTTTTTTGGTTAATGGTTGTTGTGGTTGATCATCAAGAATTTGTTGTAAAATTGATTTCTTTCTAATTGGCTCCAAACATCTTATTGTTTCCACTAGAACTGCTTCGTCGTTTTCTCCACTCGACCGTAATCCTTGAACGTATGCATTGTATATGTGATCAAAACCATGTTCGCTCAAGATTGATGTATTCTTTCGTCTCTTACTAGACTCTGCGGAATCCTCGTATGGCACACACGGTCTTCCTCTCTTTCCATCAGATATAGACGGCCTGGAATCAGTCGGTATGTCGCAATCTTCAGCTGGTAAAATTACAGAATACTCCATGTCCAACCAAGCACGGTTTTTTAAGGAAATCATCTTTTCTACGCGAAGCCTGTATCCAACGTGAACTTATTTGGCTAATCATTTTTTTTTGGAAATCGGAGATAATTATTTGTTTGTTTCTTTCGGAAAGATGGTAATTTTCACTTAAAAAAGGACTCAGACTCAAAACTTGTTTTCACCGTCAATGTAAGCAAGGACTAGTTTGCGTCTCAAACATTTAAAAGTTGTAGCCATTATCGTATTTGTTTTTATTTAAGAAATTGAATCAAATGTAATAATATGTACATGTAGGTACTCAAAGAAAAAGTTTATGTTAAATAACAAATTGTTAGGAACTTATGTATATAAGTTCCTAACAATTTGTTAATACATATTCAGTATTTGCATAAAAACGTGTGCAATAAAATATCAAAAGGAAACCGCAATGATGAGTGCAAAACATTATCAGTAATAATGCATTGTCTAACACCACAAAACCAATCATTTTATCAACAATATCAAATACCATGATAACAGCGAAAACCACAAATTGTACGATAGCGTGATTTTTTGCATCACTTCGCACACTTCCTTGTCTCGTAACTACCAAACCCGAACGAACCCGCAGCTAAATTTTATTAATATTATTAATGAATACCTAAGCTACAAAATAATTTTAAATTTAGACCTTAGACCATGAAATACGTCTTCGCTTGTTGCGGACCTAGAGCATTTTCTAGTTCAATCTGAATTTTTTGTAATCTTTATTACGCGATTCTTGGGCATCCTCAGATAAATGTCCAATGGGCAGAAAAATGTCTTATTATACTTTCCCCGTGTATTAAGATTTTATGTACTGAAGAAGGCATATTATACCACATATTTTGTTACGTACAGTTGTGCGGTTGCACGAGTATATTCACCAATTTTTTTCTGGATTTACAGCAATACCGGATGCCAAGGTTTGCAGAATAACATAGAACCTTTTAATAAGTTCCTCGTCAACTCCTGTAATTTCTGAAGCGCAATAGTAGTTCTCAAAAAAACGCTGAGCTGTATTGCCGTCATTACTGTTTCCACTTCCTTGTCGGGGCTTATCAACGTGCAATCCCATCCGGCTTCGAAACAAACTATGTACAAGCTTTTTCTTGTGTTCTTTACTTTTTTTATCTTTCGAAGTTCTCGCAGCCCATTTTTGAAATGAAAGGTTATATGAAATATGTAAAATTAGCTCCATGCACCTGATCCACGCGTGTAACGTAGACAAACTGTATTCGTAAGCATTTATATTATCTGGCTTTGATGCAATCTTCTCCAAATTATTCATTTCACTTGGCTTAGCCCCACACACTGTACATACAGCTCCAGCTAACTTTTCCAGCTAACTTTTCCATCCACCACGACCACCATAGTTAGAAATAGATCGTGACTTATTTCAATTACCTGCGTCTCCTTGTGTATCTTTGATGTTTGCAAATTATTAATTTGACCCCGAATATCACCAACCACTGATCGGGTTTTCTCGGGCGTTTCTTTTCCAAGTTCCATCAGGATTGGTCGGCAATAACGAATAGAAGAACAAGCCATATTTTGCCAAATTATCTCATGTGTTTCTGTGTCAGTCAGCTTTATTGGTACCAAAGACGCTATAAATAAGTTTGTATCTGAGACTAAGTCACTCTCATCAGTTAAAACTTGTTTATATTCGCTTTGCCCCGACTTGGTAAACAATTTAAGAGATTTTATTCTTGGGTTGTAAACATTTTCAATCTTTAAGATGCGAGCACAAGTGTGATTCAGCAAATCTTGTAGATTTACTTTAGCACTGATATCGGTTATTTGAATGTTGGATAGTGGAGGATAACACATTTTTTTGGCGTTCGTCAGTATATTATATGATGGCAATATGTCGAAGTTTTTGTTAATCAGACTTGCTCGAAGTAATCCGTATTGTGATTTCGAAAGATCTAAATCTGCAAACATACTTAAAGTTTCATCCACCGTAAAATCTGTTCCATTGCGACTTTCATGCAATAATTTTTCCTTCATGATCCTTTTTTCATTTCTTTCACAATTCCGCATCATTGAAACAACAGTAGCTTCTTCGAATTCTCCTTCAGACCGCAATCCTTGAACGTATGCATTATGTATATACTCGAGTCCATATTCTTGTACCAATTCCATATTCTTTCTTTTTTTCGATTTCTCTGATAGATCTTCATAAGACTGGTGGACGTCCACGTTCTCCAGATGTTGTAGGTGCATGTAATATCCATCGGTGCTTCTTCGAATTGTACCTTAAATTCATCGTCTAACCACGATATATTTTTACTAAAGAAACGTTCTTTAGTTCGGTTAGATTTGGTCCACCGATCGTTAATCGCTGTTATAAGTGTTTTTTGAATACGTTTCACAATTCATTCACTTTTTTCAGACGACAAATGGTGGTGTTGTTCTAAGTATTTTTGAATATCTTCTGATTTTGTTCCATGGTCAATAAAAAAATCGCATAATACTCGTCGAGGCACAACAAATTCACTCATTTTGTTTTTACGAAGTATATTATGTTAAAGCACACTAAAGTACTGGTAAATGACAACGTAAATCTAAAACTTTTATACTGAAATTTCGTGTGAAAAAATATTACTATCTAGTGTCATTATCAAGTTCCTAACCACTATCTATGAAGGTGGTTAGTAGTAGGTAGGTACTGATATAATGTACACTAACAACTATAACTAGATACCACTTGCTCCGTTTTCCTTTACCGCGTTAGAGAAATACATACCTAAACTATATGAGAAACATGTAATTCACACAGTGATAACAAAACATTAACCACATCTGACCGAACGATAAAAAAAATTAATACATTACCCAAAACTCCCACTTTACCTAAAGATTGAGTAAATAGATAATATTGTTTAAGAAAAAAAGGTCAAAAGTAATCTAAATATCCAAAAATCTCATTAATCACAACTAAAATAATGTTTGGAATATTTTGTATTTTCTCCCCATTAGTCATTTTTCGTTTCATTTCAAGGTTTTAGGATTCGGACAATTATTGTTTTTGCCCTGCCTTTTATATTAGCTGCTCTATATGATGCTATCAAAATTACGACATGGGCAGACACCGCTAAATGTCAAAAGTCTATGCAAAGTTTCTAATAAGGATAGAATATTAGGTCCTGAAATAAAAATTCTATACCTCCCCAGGTTTCACATAATGGTACACTTAAATTATTTTTAAATAAAGTACTTCATCACCATTCTAACCATATATCACACTTACAAATTTGCTGGGAAAGTAATGCAAATATGACCATGTAAACTGGTGGAATTGTGTTCTACATAATTGACATAATTTTGAACGTCAACTTGCAAGCCTTATTCTAATACAAAAAATGAGAAATAGTGTATTTCAACTGCTATATAATATGCATTAAACATTCAGTTAGACATATGCATTAACAAAATATTCAATATAGAACATTACGAAAACTTATTTTTGAGACGGTACGCACGGTTCTGTCCCACTGCCGGCCGGTGTGATTCATCACAGCTTCTTACCAAACGGGGTGAGCATTACTGCAGATGTGTACTGTTAAGAACTGAACACAATGATGGAGAAGCTGGCACATCTCCAACCAGCCAACCAGCATTGGTCAATCGCTCGTCTCCGCTGCTCCTGCACGACAATGCGCGACCTCATACTGCACAGCAGACGGTCTCCAAGTTGCAAGAACTGGGGTTGGAAGCTCTCCGTCATCCGCCATACTCACCAGACCTTGCGCCCACAGACTACTTTTTCCATAATTTGGATAACTTCTTGGCGGGAAAGAAATTCAATACCCGAGAGGCAGTACAAAATGCCTTTGAAGAATTTATTGCCTCCCGCCCAGCTTATTTCTTTAAGAACGGCATCAATAAACTGCCGCTGCGTTGGCAAAGATGCATTGATTACATGGGTGATTACTTCGATTAATACAAATAAAAAATACTACAAAAACAATTCGTTAAATTTTTTTTATACAAAACGGCAATTTCATAAGTAAAGACCTAATATTACCTGTAAAGAAAGAAACGACATTTAAGGTTTATTATTATTAGATGTCGGTTTCTTTATTCCTTTTAAATGAAATTTATTTAGGTATTTTGTAAAAAAATGTATCTACATTATTAACCCGTGAGAAGGCGCGCCTAATTTTCTTACACGAGTAGGCGCGCGCGAGCAAATTGCTCATACTATCATAAATGTTCATATTTTTAGTGTTTCTATATTTATTGGCTTATAATGTATTTAAATAAATAACACAAGGTTTAGTAAGTAAGAAAACAAGTATTTTAATCAAAACTATTAAACATAATAGCAACTTCTAACGCAAATAACAAAACAACGTAGTATTAATTAAATTTTTTGGCACGTTTCATAAGAATTACAATAAAAACTGTTACATAACAAAAACTAAAAAGTGTTATTCATCCATTTAATCTACACTAATGTGCCTCTCGAAACATACTGAACACATGTATTTTACATGTTCGGTGCAAAGTAATTGCTGGCGCGTGATGAGCAAATTACCGCACGTTGGTACACGGCCTCCACAAACGCCTTGCTGCGCGGTCGCAACGCCACTGAGCGGATCGAGAATTGCGTCAGGGGAGAGGGGGTGAATATTTAGGAAGGTACTTAAGTGCTTCAATTGGTGTGGCAAGGGAAAGATAAAAAAAAATTTTATGTGAGCAAATTGCTCATAGCGCGCCTTCTCACGGGTTAACGTCACTTCAAAATTATATATCAACATTATTTGCCCTTTTTACTTATCTATTGCCGTCATAAATATGTAAGATGGCGGATTAAGGAGGCGGTAACTTCATTAACCGTTAACGCTCCGATTTGGTCGGCCCCGATCAAATCGCGGCCGACGCCACTATGGGAAAGTTCGTATGTTTCGTCTCAAAACTCTGTCTCTCTGTTGGTTTTCATTCAAATTAGCTGTAATTTTGACCATATATTCTTGAATATATACAGATTGTTTATAATAAAACTGATTTTGAAAAAAATAAAACTTAGAAAACGCACACAGTGTGTACATATTTTATTTTACACAAAATCGCATATAATTGTACAATTTAATTTTGTTGTGAACGCAAATTAAAATTGTATAATATCAAACATAATAAAAACAAATAAATAGGTACCTACTTAATAAGGTAACCTCTTAAATATTGACAGCAAGGAGAGCTTTGGCTTCGTCGAATAGTTCTCTCGATATTGTTTCCAAAGTGTTTCTTAAACTTGAAATATATGGATTAGAAGTGTACAATAAGGCATTAAACACATCTTCATTAGTAGCCACTCTTGAACATTTTCTAGAGTGATGAAGTCTGAATTTCTTATAATCCTTGTTTCTGGATTCTTGGGCGTCTTCGGATAATTGGCTGATTCGAAGCATACAATGAGGAAAGTCCGTATTGAAATTAATTTTCGTTGACGCCACGAGCTCTAACACCCTCCAAGTCGTTCATCTGTCGAGGAGTAGCACCACAAACAGTACAAGATGCGCTCGAGCGAATTTCAGTTAGAACTTGTGCTACTTTGTCATCAATCATAGTTAAAAATAGAGGTCATGCGTCACTTTAATTACATCACCATTCTTATTTATCAAAGAAGGAGACAGATTCTGTATTTGACGGTTGACATCGGCTACAACAAACGCTGTTTTTTCAGGAGTTTCTTTGGCAAATTCTAACAATATAGGTCTGCAATATCGGACAGATGAGCAAGTTTCGTTCTTCCAAACAACACTGTTAGTTACTTCGTCTATGAGTCTAATGGGTACAAGATATAAGATCGCTTTCTTCCGTCAAAACTTGTTTGTACTTATTCTGGCCTGAGGAGCCATCACAGCCCCATTTACAGAATAATTTAAGGTTTTTCAAACTGTCTTTGTAAACTGAATCAATTAGTAATATACGTGCTACCGTATGATCCAACAAATCCTGTAGATTAACTTTTGCACTTATATTGGTAATGGTTATGCTTGAATCAGGAGGATAAACCATTTTTTTTGCTTCAGCTAGGGTTGCATAAGACGGAAATATATTGCAATTTTTATCCGCCAAACTAACTCGTAGTTTCCCATACTGTTCTTTACTGAGGTCTAAATCAATAAATGTCCTTAATGCCTCTTCCTTTGAAAATGGTGTTACTTCTTCGGGGATTTCCGTTGCGTATTTAAGTATTTTTTTCTTCTCATTTTTTGTTGTAATTCTTATTATGTTAACGATAGCGGCCTCCTCTGTCTCACCCATAGATCTTAACTATCTCATATCATATATCAATAATCCGTGCTCTTGTATTAATTCCATATTTTTTCGCTTCTTTGTTTGATCTGAACAATCATCGTAAGGTTTTGAAGGTCTGCCTCCAGTACTTCCAGACGAGCTAGGTTCATCAACAGAGCCACTACACTATAGGGGAACACTAAATAGGCCATCCAGCCATTCAGCGTTTTTACTTTCGAAACGTTATTATACTCGGTACGCTTTTCTCCAGCGTTGATTACATTGAGTCAGCAAATTTCTTTGAATGTAGGAGATCACAGTTGCCTTATTATCTTCTGACAAATTAAACTTTTCATCTAAGTAGGCTTCTATAGTCTGCCCTCTAACCAACCAATAGCACGATTCTCGTTTATTACAAACAAATTCACTCATTTTTGGATATTAGTTAAGCTCAGAAATTGTTATTTACTAGAATTGCTTTTGGGCAGTTGAGTGTCTGGTTACTGACAGTGATGTTTTCAGGATTTGACTACTTATATAGGTCCCTGAAATAGGTAGTACAATGTGTAAAAAGATAACAAACCAATATGCATTCTTATTCTTATATAACCAAACTTTATCAACTTTGACCTAACTTGATAAGAGACCGCATTTTATCAAGCAAGGTGGTCAAAACTATACCAACGACATAATGAACTATATAACACTTAGGTACCACTGTAATTATTTTGTTTTCAATTTAACCGTAATAGATATTAGGAAATAATTTTATACGAAGTTGGAAAAAACGCAATTTTTACCTCGTCATACATTTACATACATTTTTTATTTATATTGTTATAATTATAATGTATAAAGATTATAATTCAATAAATATCTCAACATAGGCAAGCATCGGTAAAGACTAACCCTGTGTTGAAAAAAAAATCTCAGAAACGTAGGTATGTACCTAATCTTGAATTGTATTCGATAGTTTTATTTTATTATACGCAAATATAAAATATTATTTACGTATCAAAGGACACATTATAAGGACATTATAAGCATTCCAAAAATGTATAATACTTGTAGACTTCCATCAAAAGTTTACGAGTGTGACGTTGAACTGGGGCAATATATTGCACCCGTAGGGATGCCTCTGAATGTGAGTTAGGTTTGATGCTGATTTTTAAATTATGTTTAACAATTACAATAAAATAAATTATGCAAATCGCAAGATAATGTATTAGACTATATAAAATGATTAATTAAATTCTTTGTATTCGACTTTCGCTTAAAAGGGTTTAGAGACGGCGCACGGCGTTTTATGGGGCTTTCCCGCGCCCTACACACATTCCGATTTGGTTGCGGTCGGGTGGTCGGGCCCGACCAAATTGGAGCGTCTGTTAGTACTTTTAGAGATATTAAGATGAGAAAATGACTACATTTCCTTACATCCCCCCTAAAGAAGTTAAAAAAAAATGTTTATAAACAAATACTACCTAGGTACTAACGTGCCTTACGGATTTTGCTGACACCTGCACCATTGCGTCATGCACAGAACATAAGCCGGTGACACAGCTCCAGCAAGTCCCCATACGTTCCCGTGCGAACAAGTTAACGCAAGACACTTCGTTCCTAACATCGGTCGTTGTCGTATCTAATTTAGTTAATAGTTTTAATTATTGTAATTTCTTTTTATTATAATTAAATTCATTATAAGTTATCATTTTATTTTCAATTAAATCTAACTAGTAGGTACCTAGGTATTATTATCGGCCCTATTTTCTATCTTCTTAATTTGATATTCTAGCAGGAAACAGTTTAGAGAGGGGCTCGTGGTCTAGTGGTAACCGACAATGTTAACACATTGCAAAGGTTAAGCAACATCGAGTCAGGCCGGTCTTAGGATGGGTGACCATTTCTTAAGACACTGAGACCCCTCCGTGCCTCGGAGAGCACGTTAAGCCGTCGGTCCCGGTTGTCATACAAACATCTATGGCAGTCGTTAGGGGTAGTTGGAGCCCTAAATCAAAAATCCGACCGGTCTAACTACAGAACTTCGATATCGCCCATGGGTTGTGAAGGTCAGATGGCAGTCGCTTCACGGAAAATATCGATGTTCAGCCGAATCGCAGTTAGACTGGAAAGCCGACCCCAACTTTAGTTGGGAAAAGGCTCGGTGAATGATGATTATTTAATATTACCAAAGGAAATAAAAAGTGAAACTACCTCTAACGACTGCCATAGATTTTTGTATGACAACGGGGACCGACAGCTTAACGTGCTCTCCGAGGCACGGAGGGGTTTCAGTGTCTTAAGAAATGGTCACCTATCCTAAGACCAGCCTGAGTCGATGTTGCTTAACCTTTGCAATGTGTTAAGGTAATATTGTTAAATAATAAATAAATAAATATGCTAGGACAATTCACACAACGCCATCTAGTCTCAAACTAAGCAGAACTTTTGGTATGAGTACTTTTTTTTTTTTTTTTTTTTTTTTTTTAATTCCGCGGCCCAAGGCCGCGGCCGCTCTAACGTCCGTTGCCGGGCGTCTCTGGTTACTAGCAGAGGGTATATCCAGTGGCGCCCGGCGGATGGTATGAGTACTAGATAAAGTGATATCTTACTTATATTTACTATACCTACTTACCTATATTCTTTTTTTTTGTAAATATCTACATATTATACATAGGAAACAACCAGACTTCGGTACAAACGTAGGTATGTGTCATCACACAAAGTTTTTCCTGACCGGGAAGCCGAGACTCCGGCGTCTAAAGCGGATGCCGTACCGATCACGCCACCCAGTCAGTCATATTGTTACATCTGTCATATAAAAGATAACTGGGCGCACAACCAGTAATAAGTGATCAGTATCATTATATTTACTTGTTCACATTCCACACATTCCTGTGCTATTGTTGTCCAAGATTTTGTTTTTCATTTGTCTTGCACTTAGATCAAAAATATCTAGTTTACCGATCAGTGCTTTAAAAACGCACCACTTCATCTCGGTCATTGCACACCTGCGCGCTTCAACCGCGCGCCGTACTAAGTTCCTATTCCGCTTGCTGACTCTCGAGGGATGCGACAACGGCACTGTACATTGCACACCTGCGCGCTTCAACCGCGCGCCGTACTAAGTTCCTATTCCGCTTGCTGACTCTCGAGGGATGCGACAACGGCACTGTACATTGCACACCTGCGCGCTTCAACCGCGCGCCGTACTAAGTTCCTATTCCGCTTGCTGACTCTCGAGGGATGCGACAACGGCACTGTACATTGCACACCTGCGCGCTTCAACCGCGCGCCGTACTAAGTTCCTATTCCGCTTGCTGACTCTCGAGGGATGCGACAACGGCACTGTACATTGCACACCTGCGCGCTTCAACCGCGCGCCGTACTAAGTTCCTATTCCGCTTGCTGACTCTCGAGGGATGCGACAACGGCACTGTACATTGCACACCTGCGCGCTTCAACCGCGCGCCGTACTAAGTTCCTATTCCGCTTGCTGACTCTCGAGGGTATCGCATCCCTCGAGTCGAGGATGCTTTTGTTTTGCTTTTGTAGCAGTGATGCTTTTGTAGGTATTAATTATTACGAATTATTTCTATGTCAACCATCAATGTACAATCTTGTCTATTTTATAGATGGTATTTGTAATATTTACCTATATAGTATTCGAGTGCCAGAGGGGTTCGTGGTCTAGTGGTAACCGACAATATTAACGCATTGCAAAGGTTAAGGAACATCGAGTCAGGCCGGTCTTAGGATGGGTGACCATTTCTTAATACACTAAGACCCCTCCGTGCCTCGGAGAGCACGTTAAACCGTCGGTCCTGGTTGTCATACAAACATCTATAGGAGTCGTTAGGGGTAGTTGGAGCCCTAAAATCAAAAATCCGACCGGTCTAACTACAGAACTTCGATATCGCCCATGGGTTGTGGAGGTCAGATGGCAGTCGCTTCACGGAAAATATTGATGTTCAGCCGAATCGCAGTTAGACTGGAAAGCCGACCCCAACTGAGTTGGGAAAAAGGCTCGGTGAATGATGATGATACTATTCGAGTGCCAATATTCCGCGTTGTATTTGTACATACTGAATCCAATATCTATAGTATTTTTGATCTAAGGTCTTGCAGTTATCAAAAAAATGTGCATAAATACGATATTCATTTTTAAAATTTTATTTTCACTTTTTTATGAGTGGATAATGCCGAGATCTTAGGGACTAAAGGCGGCCTCATCTCTGCAAGTGGTGCATGTGTAAAAGTTCGAAGTTAACGGCAATAAGCTCGCCTGAAATGTGTATAATATGTATAACTTAACATAACTTAGAAGAACCGATACGTGAACCCGTATCAGAGGCGATTGGTGATGGGGACATCAGTTTCAGCCACCCAATAAGCAACAGTAATAGAGTAAGAGCCATAGCTGGGCACCGTTAATCAAATAGTTAACTTCGTTAATCGCTAATCCGTTACTCAAAAAGTTAACTTCGTTAAACGTAAATGCGTTACTTTTAGAAATTTTACCGCAAGTTAACGTTAATCGTTAATCCGTTAACACGTAATAAAAATTGCATCTTTTTACTGTTGGTTCTGGATGTTAACAGGTTAGAAACAACAAAACCGTACCAAAAATAGGCAAAATACACGTTTATTCTATGAGTCCCCTGAAATATTGCTTTTATTCGGTTTTAGGGTTCCGTAGTTCTAGTCTCGGAACCCTTACAGTTTCGTCATGTCCGTCCGTCCTCGGCTATCCTCCCAAACGGTGAACATGAAACTTTGCATGGCTATGTGTATTTGAGCGACCAAGGTGGGGTACCCCCCACCTTCGCGGCGGTGAGGCCGATCATGGACGAGTGGCTGCAGAGGCAGTACGGTGACCTCACTTATCGTGCGACGCAAATCATTACCGGGCATGGATGCTTCGGTCAGCGCCGGGTCCTCAAGCGTGGGTCTGGTCGTGAATCTCCAACCTCTCGCTGGAAACCATGCTTCAAGCCACGGTCCGCGGCAGGTTCTTATGCAAGCAAGTCGTGCTCGAGAATGAGTCGGCCGAGAGGGTGAGGAAGAGTACCCTCCCCGCTGAGTTCCGAAGTGTGCGGCGAGGACGCCGCAGACACGGAACCCTATTCTATGCGTGGCCCGATACGCACTTGACCGGTTTTTAGTATTTGTTGTTATAGCGGCAACAGAAATACATCATCTGTCAAATTTTCACTTTTTAGCTATCACGGTTCATGACATACAGCCCTGGTGACAGACGGACGGACGGACAGCGGAGTCTTAGTAATAGGGTATACTTATTAGAGTATGTATAATATACGCATGTTGACAAACAATGATTTTTCATTCATTTGGATGATTCAGTTGCGTTCTGGACGAAACGCTAATTAGTGGAACTTATTGTTTTTAGGGTTTGGCGGTTTGTATAGTTACGTAGACTTCGGGACACGCGAATAAAGTGACGTATGGTCGCAGTGTGACTGGACACAACGCGACCACGGGAGTTGGATTAACGATTACCGGACTTGAAGAAATGTAACGGAAGTTATCGAGTTCGTTAACTTATTTTAAAGTTAACTTAAAAGTTAATCCGTTACTCGAAATGTTAACTTCGTTAATTAACGATTAACGAGTTAATGCCCAGCTTTGGTAAGAACCCACGACAGCGTACCTACGTCATTTTATGAAAGATGAAAATTTCTCAGTGCATGTCTATGTCCACAACTAAGGTTTAGTGTGTTCATAACATGTTGTATGTCTGGCCGCCATGGGCTCTTGAGATATAAGTTGAAACCATATATGTGCTTTCGAAGCAGCGTCCCTTTTAGTTGAATGGCTCTGAAATACCAAAAAGATTCTGCCAATATCGGAGGATATGATTGATAACTTTGGAACTGGGTCTGTGTTACGCTAATCGAAGTAAACCCGTCCGTCGACCCTATGCGGCAATACGAGACCTTGAGGTTACTGCTCATCCTGTGACGTCCAACTAATTACCAATGAGACTACAGTACGTACTCATTATTAAGTTAGCTTAAACACCTTTCTTTCCTTAGAGCTGAAGTAAACTTTTTATATATAAAAGTTATGAACTTATGACTCAAAGCCTGCGAACAGCTTATGTCCAAACAGTTGAAGAATTACAGCAACAATTCATTAATCTCGACGATGAAGCCTATGGCGACAGCTCACCTGGCTATACAATTGCCGATTTGAAAAATTCTTTCAGTAATATCTACATTATCCTTGTGTGTGTGTGTGTGTGTAGGCAATCTAAACGAAGCACCTCTGACGTCATATATACGAAACGTTTATATCATACTAGAAGGCAGTTCTAGTCCCTTCTACAAGCTTCTACCAGTTTCCAGTTATAAGCCACCATAATTGAACTAGCCAATTAGGTACAAACGATAAATTATAAGTATACCTAGGTATATTATGCTCGCAACAATTCATTAATCTCGACGATGAAGCCTATGGCGACAGCTCACCTGGCTATACAATTGCCGATTTGAAAAATTCTTTCAGTAATATCTACATTATCCTTGTGTGTGTGTGTGTGTAGGCAATCTAAACGAAGCACCTCTGACGTCATATATACGAAACGTTTATATCATACTAGAAGGCAGTTCTAGTCCCTTCTACAAGCTTCTACCAGTTTCCAGTTATAAGCCACCATAATTGAACTAGCCAATTAGGTACAAACGATAAATTATAAGTATACCTAGGTATATTATGCTCGCAACAATTCATTAATCTCGACGATGAAGCCTATGGCGACAGCTCACCTGGCTATACAATTGCCGATTTGAAAAATTCTTTCAGTAATATCTACATTATCCTTGTGTGTGTGTGTGTGTGTAGGCAATCTAAACGAAGCACCTCTGACGTCATATATACGAAACGTTTATATCATACTAGAAGGCAGTTCTAGTCCCTTCTACAAGCTTCTACCAGTTTCCAGTTATAAGCCACCATAATTGAACTAGCCAATTAGGTACAAACGATAAATTATAAGTATACCTAGGTATATTATGCTCGCAACAATTCATTAATCTCGACGATGAAGCCTATGGCGACAGCTCACCTGGCTATACAATTGCCGATTTGAAAAATTCTGTCAGTAATATCTACATTATCCTTGTGTGTGTGTGTGTAGGCAATCTAAACGAAGCACCTCTGACGTCATATACGAAACGTTTATATCATACTAGAAGGCAGTTCTAGTCCCTTCTACAAGCTTCTACCAGTTTCCAGTTATAAGCCACCATAATTGAACTAGCCAATTAGGTACAAACGATAAATTATAAGTATACCTAGGTATATTATGCTCGCAACAATTCATTAATCTCGACGATGAAGCCTATGGCGACAGCTCACCTGGCTATACAATTGCCGATTTGAAAAATTCTGTCAGTAATATCTACATTATCCTTGTCTGTGTGTGTGTAGGCAATCTAAACGAAGCACCTCTGACGTCATATATACGAAACGTTTATATCATACTAGAAGGCAGTTCTAGTCCCTTCTACAAGCTTCTACCAGTTTCCAGTTATAAGCCACCATAATTGAACTAGCCAATTAGGTACAAACGATAAATTATAAGTATACCTAGGTATATTATGCTCGCAACAATTCATTAATCTCGACGATGAAGCCTATGGCGACAGCTCACCTGGCTATACAATTGCCGATTTGAAAAATTCTTTCAGTAATATCTACATTATCCTTGTGTGTGTGTGTGTAGGCAATCTAAACGAAGCACCTCTGACGTCATATACGAAACGTTTATATCATACTAGAAGGCAGTTCTAGTCCCTTCTACAAGCTTCTACCAGTTTCCAGTTATAAGCCACCATAATTGAACTAGCCAATTAGGTACAAACGATAAATTATAAGTATACCTAGGTATATTATGCTCGCAACAATTCATTAATCTCGACGATGAAGCCTATGGCGACAGCTCACCTGGCTATACAATTGCCGATTTGAAAAATTCTTTCAGTAATATCTACATTATCCTTGTGTGTGTGTGTGTGTAGGCAATCTAAACGAAGCACCTCTGACGTCATATATACGAAACGTTTATATCATACTACAAGGCAGTTCTAGTCCCTTCTACAAGCTTCTACCAGTTTCCAGTTATAAGCCACCATAATTGAACTAGCCAATTAGGTACAAACGATAAATTATAAGTATACCTAGGTATATTATGCTCGCAACAATTCATTAATCTCGACGATGAAGCCTATGGCGACAGCTCACCTGGCTATACAATTGCCGATTTGAAAAATTCTTTCAGTAATATCTACATTATCCTTGTGTGTGTGTGTGTGTAGGCAATCTAAACGAAGCACCTCTGACGTCATATATACGAAACGTTTATATCATACTAGAAGGCAGTTCTAGTCCCTTCTACAAGCTTCTACCAGTTTCCAGTTATAAGCCACCATAATTGAACTAGCCAATTAGGTACAAACGATAAATTATAAGTATACCTAGGTATATTATGCTCGCAACAATTCATTAATCTCGACGATGAAGCCTATGGCGACAGCTCACCTGGCTATACAATTGCCGATTTGAAAAATTCTTTCAGTAATATCTACATTATCCTTGTGTGTGTGTGTGTGTAGGCAATCTAAACGAAGCACCTCTGACGTCATATATACGAAACGTTTATATCATACTAGAAGGCAGTTCTAGTCCCTTCTACAAGCTTCTACCAGTTTCCAGTTATAAGCCACCATAATTGAACTAGCCAATTAGGTACAAACGATAAATTATAAGTATACCTAGGTATATTATGCTCGCAACAATTCATTAATCTCGACGATGAAGCCTATGGCGACAGCTCACCTGGCTATACAATTGCCGATTTGAAAAATTCTTTCAGTAATATCTACATTATCCTTGTGTGTGTGTGTGTGTAGGCAATCTAAACGAAGCACCTCTGACGTCATATACGAAACGTTTATATAGTTCTAGTCCCTTCTACAAGCTTCTACCAGCTTCCACCATAATTGTCTAGCCAATTAGGTACAAACGATAAATTATAAGTATAGGTATATTATACTCGTTCTATTGTTTAGATCCACGCCCATCTAAACCTGTTTGTGTCCAGCCGGAGATATTTAACTTGTATGATATAAATACGTATACATTTCGATAATTAAATAATTCACATAGTGTTACTACAGGCGTTTCAATATCTAATCTCGGTATTGAATTCCCATGAGAATTACAAACGAGAGAACTATATCACGCGAGCGGAGCCGAGGGAATCTGCTAGTATCTAAATAAAAAGCAAGTTTTGACTCACAAGTTTTATTAATTATATTATTTTTTATTTTCATACAAATACTTTTAAAAGACTCGACAGTCACAATATGAAAAGACTTTCAATGCGTTTCACATTCACTAAAATACAGCTAACTCATACAAATTAATAACAACTTACTCAATCAATAAATATCATAATTGGACAATTCATTCAAATAATTTTTCTTAATATTTTTTAAACTTGATGTAACCTAATCAGCTGATTAAGATCTATTAACGAGTATACAAACACATAACTTACACAGACAGACATACATACATAGAAGAATGAAGTAACATATTGTTCGCTACAAGCCGCGGCCGACCCACGCTTCTACGCGTTACTACATGAACATCGTTTCGTTTATTTACAACTGTACATTAACGAAAAAAACATTCTAAAACTGTAAATAATAAATGTTCAGAACAATAAACTTGTATTACAATCAATAAATTTTCCATATTTAAAAAGATTTACTATTTTCCCTTCAATACATAATAATAACATTATTAAATTAATATTTACAACAATAAATCTAAAACAATATAAAAAACGCGATGATATGGAAATGAGAAGAATTGCACATTGAGTTCACACTTGGACGTATTGCAGAGTGCAGTGATGACGTCACACAGTTGGCACACTCGGCGTAGCGTCAGCAACACGACGACGACGCTCCGAGTGTGCCGTTGCTGACCGTACGTACCTACATACGCGTTGTCGGTCTATCACCACAAATAGTTATAATCTAACACTACACTTATCTAACATAAACTTTTACTTAATTAAGAATTGGCTTTCGAACCTCAACCATAGACCGAAATGTTTTTTTTTTCAGAGAGATGGAAGATGTGTACTCACTTGTGCGTAACAAAATAATTTGGCCATCGGTCATCGTTCGATGGTAGCGGGTACACCTCATTTTATTTTGGTGGGAAACGGAATACTACAAGATATAAAAACCTCACTTCATTTAAGAATAGAAACGAATTACGTATGAAAACTATTAAATAACATTGAACTATTTGAAAACTGTATTGTTTACAAGAGTATAAAATTAACTACGGTACTACAATGTCTAAAGGCCCCCAACTGATGACGTCCGCGCATAGGTAGTGGGGGCCTTAGTATAACCAGACTTTATATGGCAAATGTTGCCAGGGTATTATTTAGCTTATAA
The DNA here is from genome assembly GCA_963556515.1 of Nudaria mundana. Lineage (NCBI taxonomy): Eukaryota > Metazoa > Arthropoda > Insecta > Lepidoptera > Erebidae > Nudaria > Nudaria mundana. The sequence goes on from OY748294.1 coordinate 19,901,213, forward strand.
TAATTGTTGATCATTGGGTATTAGTTATAATTACGTTTTTTTTTTCAAGATACCTTAAAGAGATTTGGACTGGACTGTATTAGTGTGTAAATACGCCTTAACGTATATATTAGCGATATATCTATACTTGGATTTTTGTACCATAATAATTGAACTGTCGAGGTCTAAATATGGTTTACAGCAATAATTTAATTCGCATACTCCATAATAATAATGAAAGTACTTTAATTCGCATACTCCATAATAATATTGAAAGTACTTTAATTCGCATACTCCATAATAATATTGAAAGTACTTTAACAAAAACATATTTGCATGCCAGTTGTGCCATGATAGCTACTAGACATTCAAATTTTAACTTATTTCAATTACACTGACATTTAGTAATTAATTAAGCGATCACTATATTGACAATTGAAAATAATTTGGTATGTGCTATTTAATCAGACATTCTCATTCGAGTGCATTTTGATAATTTAGATGACATCCCTGCTAATTTTGCATGCCAGTTGGCGGAAATATGGTCGAACTATTAATAATTATGTGATATCTCTGTACATACCTGTATTTCGCAAAATTGAAAATTGAAATTGAATTGAAAAAAGTCGCTTAGGCCCGACATCAGCATCAGCAAGAATAAGGATTTTAGGTTACAAACAGTAAATTATTCATTAAGGGCCCTTAGTAAGTGAATATGCCAAAATTAGTTTGATCCCATTAGCTGTTACTTAAAAACTTTACGATGCTTTGCATTGAAATTTTAAATATTACTGAACGTATATACAAAACACGTTTCCATAACACGATTAGAAAATATTCAGAAGTTACTTCTTAAATTTTGTGTAAATACTCATCACGACCGTGTATTACAATAAAAATTTCTGTAAATTCACAAACAGATAGATTTACCTTTCCGATTACTTGACTGTTTTAGATTCCAAAAAAAAAACTACACATTTTTACTAACTTTTTTTTATAAAAATGTGACTGGCGTTCACGATATTTAGTTTCGAACTAGTTGATTCCATAGTATGGGGGAGCACTCCCGCGTGCCGCCGCTGCCCTCGCCGGCATCTATATTTTCACTCACCGCCTAACCCCTCTTAATGTCATAAAGTAGTTTCCATTATAATATGGCTGTAGTGACAAAGCCTCGAGCATACCAGAGCAGTGTTTTTCTGATCATGGAAATTTCTATTATATTGCCATGATTTTAATGTCATCACCAAAAATCCGTATCCTTATAAGCCGCGCAAGATGACAATGGAATTGGCGGCCATGTTGGTGACGTCATAGTGACGTAGATTAACCTACAATACAGTTTTGTTATCCAAACTTTTCAGCAATTGATGACGTCACGGAGTGGTTGTTGTGACAAGGTTCTATCCCACTCACATCGTGCGCGGCTTATACAAATCTTGTAATGGACGTCTAATGTGATTAAAGTTATCCTTGAACATCGAAGAAGCGCGTCTACATAATGTGAACTACATGAGTTATCCACATTTCTGCTCAGTTATACACATTTACCTATAATTATAAGATATATACACAATCGAGTGATTCCATATACACATCTAGATATAGATGATAAATAAAACAGTTTTTGAGTACAGATAAATTAAGACAATGCCACAAGAACTTTAAAGTTAAATTATTGATTAACATTTTTCGACCCCGACCGTATGTTTTAGCTAGAATTTGTTACGGATATACCAGCGGATAACGCGTCCATTTTGGAAATTATATAATCATTTATTATTCATTGTCATGCTGAAATTAAGACCCTATACTCGCTGTCAAGACTGAAAATTTCCTAAGCTTTTTTTATTGATTTTCAACGAAACAGAACAAATTAAAAGCTTTTCAAGCGCATTTAAGAATGGAATTTCCAAATTGCACGTTACTTAACTCTGGTTAAAAAAGTTTTGCCCCGATATGTATTAACATTCAGCACTAGTAATACCTCGCGATCCATAATACTATTTATTAACTATGGCAATCGATACATCGATTTGGCGTAATCGATAGTTCCGGTGATTAATCGATTATGAATTTAAAAAATGGGATTTGAATCAGATTGTTAAAATATTTTTTATTTATATTAATAACTTATGAAATAAATTTATATTGCAGTAATTTAGAACGTCAATAAGTAATTAAAATATATTAATTAAATAAATCATCCTAAAAGAGATTTCGAATATTATAAAACTCCGATTCAAATCAGTTCAAACTTTTCATTATAAATTCCCCAAAATCCAACTTTAGTCACAATACTAATTATTAGTACACACCTAAAGTGTCTCTATCGGTTTAATTTACTTTTGATGTACGGATATTGAATATTGACGTTCAAAAACAACGTGAAAAGATTCAACATGGGTTAGGAACTCTGGACCAGTTTTGACCTCAGCAAACCAGTATTTGGAATTAAAAAGAAATCAAAGAGTTTTGGAAGAATCATCGAAAGTCTATGTATAATAGAGATATGCTCGAAAATACTTTACAAAATATCATATATCTGCTCTATTCTGTAATTAGTAAAAAACACAAGTTACCTAATAAAAATTCTTGTTATGTTTTTAAATGAAAAGGATTTTATATTTTATTTTATACACCACATGAAAACAGATTTAAGCTTAAACACACTGGTCCTACGTCTTGCGACGTCTGACGTTTACGTTATCAATGCGCTATGACACTTTGCACGTGTGTGACAGCGTCGTACGCGTGGGATAGCATGGGGACACGCGAGTCTGGCGCGGGGACGCGTGAGACAGCGTGGTGAATGACCAGTGTGTTCGTTACTATACACATTGTAAAGGCCAGATCCGGTTCGGATGTCATAATGCGTGGTGTACGTCACATGTGAAGGATGAGTTTGCCCGTCCCTTAACCGTACTGTAATGACCGGTGACTGAACTTCATTCAAATATTCTTCAGACGGAACATCGTGTAATCAAAAGTAAACTAAATCAATATACATAAAACACACAATAATTTATTTTACTGCACATTGGTCTTATTACGTTCAAGTGTAGCTTTAGAACTACTTTCAATGCCCGAGTCCTCATCCCCACTATCCAGTACAGTCCCTTCGCCCTTTACAGGCTCAACTACTTTAGGACTCTCCACCTTCACTTCAACAGACCCTTCAACTTCATCTGTAAGTATTAATTTCTGTTCCGATTCAATTTTAGACGTTGTTTTGCCAAATGTGGAAAAAGTCGGTTCTGGTATCGGTAAATCTTCATCTTTCGGTAATGGTAGCGCAGTAGTTACTAGTGGTGTGTCATCCGTCATAACTAGAGGTGTGCTACCTACTTCTGAACGTTCCTCTCTACGCTTCGGTTTGTCTAAAACGAAGTTAAACACTCTACTATGTCTAGGCGATGGTATGTGAGGACTAGGGGGTAGATCTAGTTTTAGTTTGTCCCTGGTGTGTCTGAGCCCTCCTAAAGCTTCACCGCCTGGAGAACTAGGACTGACGGATTCGCTAGAACTGCCGCTGTCAACCGGCCGCCATATTAGTTCACTTTCTGGAAGTTTCTTCTTAAATTCCTCATCGGTTGTCGATCCAGGTGTGATGTCTTCAACTCCTGAATCTGGGGTGGTGAAGTCCAATGATGGTGTTCGCGTTTGGGTCAACGTAGTGGTGGGTAATGGGGACGGCGGTGGTGGGAATTCTTCTGTGACGTCATCAGAGAGATCCTGGTCTAGAAGTGATGGCTTAATGTGCTTACCGGGGAAGAACTGGCTGGTCATTATGCCGAGACTCTCGAAAGGGCGCGCCGATGATGATATGAAGAAATCTTCGTCGTAATCTGTAATTGTTAAATTATAAGTTAGTCATAATAAATAACAGGCATCGTGTTGGGTCTGGTTAGCTGGACACCTAATCAAGCCGTGGTCTCCAGCGGGAGTAGGTGTAACGCGGCCGTGTCCTTCTGCAAGCAAGTCGTGCTCGCACGGAGGCGGCAGAGAGGGAGAGGGAGTGTACCCTCCCCGCTGAGTTCCCCACGCTCAAGACTTCTGACCTTCATGATCGGGGTTTGAGTACAGTGTTGGTACTTTACTTTTATTACAAATCAAGCCACGGGGGGCGTGGTACAGGAAAACAATTTGTACTGCAGTAACCGCAGCACATGTGATACAATGTTCAATCATAAATACGTCTGATTCGGACTCTTCCACCAAATCTTCGCACAACGATGAGAATATGGCTAATGAGAATATCGCTGGCCTCACTTTAATGTACGTACCAGGTCCGAAAGCTATCCCTGCACGTAGCGGGTACATGTCGAGCGGACTGGGCGCTCCGAACAGTTGGCCATATCCTAGCTCCGCTTCCTCGGCACTCACTGGGTCCCATTCTGAAATATTAGCGTTATATATTTACCACTTCCGAGACTTTTTGACCTAGAAACTATCTTGACTCGTTTGACCGAGAATGGACCACTTGTAATTTTTAATATTTTTTTTTAAGTTTTATTTTGTTAATTGAATTTTAAATATTGGATAGAAACAGGCGTTACTTGGCGAAAATCCATGACAAAACAATGGTAAGTAAAATGTTTTTAAGAAAAAACTTTTTAAAATTATATAATAGCATTAATTTTTCGCAGAATTAAAAGGACAACAAAACGTCGACAATTGTTTCGCCTCTAAACGAGGCATTATCAAGACTGTCTCTGGCTGTTCTCTCTGAGACAGTCTCTGAGACAGTCAGACATCTTACTTACCATTGAATTGTATTTTAACTTAAGGAACATGTATTATTTGACGAGATTTGACAATTATTGTGACCGATTTGAACTTTTGATTTTTATTTTTAGTTTTTATTAATAAATTTCACAAGACAGACAATTTGACATTTAATTACAACAATTTGAATATTATATGCATAATGAGAAAAAAGAAAATATTTACCCACTTTTGGGGTAAATTTCTCACACTGCCTTCTTAATTTTATTTATATGTACCCACAATGTAATGTTTATAATACTCAGTCCAATGTCAGCTATGGGTAGCTAAAATATGAATTTAAGTTGATATCTCAAGAATACTAATTAGAAAGTTATATGTGGTGAAAGTGAATACCTCTGATGATGCCATATATTGGACGAAACCGGTCAGGAGTTTAAATAATAAAGAAATATTGTGGAATGTACAAGTTGTGAGTTTATTTAGAATGTATTATTATAAGTTCCACCAAGTGCCGACAATCGAAAGCATAAATAATTTACCACATATCTATAGTTTACTGAGGGGCTCGTGGTCTAGTGGTAACCGACAATGTTAACACATTGCAAAGGTTAAGCAACATCGACTCAGGCCGGTCTTAGGATGGGTGACCAGTTCTTAAGACACTGAGACCCCTCCGTGCCTAGGAGAGCACGTTAAGCTGTCGGTCCCCGTTGTCATACTAACATCTATGGCAGTCGTTAGGGGTAGTTGGAGCCCTAAATCAAAAATCCTCGCGGTCTAACTACAGAACTTCGAAATCGCCCATGGGTTGTGAAGGTCAGATGGCAGTCGCTTCACGGAAAATATCGAAGTTCAGCCGAATCGCAGTTAAACTGGAAAGCCGACCCCAACTGAGTTGGGAAAAGGATCGGTGAATGATGATGACTGAGTTTGCGAAGTGTCTACATTACGAGACTGAACAAACATTGCTTTCGTCCGTCTGTCTGTCTGCGAGTTCCGGGCTAGCGGCCACATTTTTTTATCAAAAATTTGGCACAAGTGTTCCTGGGTTTAAAACATATTTTTTTTGACTACGGGCAAACTCCCAAATAAAGCTTTAATGTTCGCGATGTTTTCTGTTTGACATGATTGTGAGTGACCACTAGTAGTTTCCACTTAACAATGTTCCTTTAGATTAGATTAGATTAGAAAACTTTATTGTAGACCAATTAAAAATCACAAGATACAACAAAAACAGGATGTACAAAGGGCGACTTTATCGCTAAAAGCAACCTTACCAAAGGCAACCTTCCTTTGATGTCCATGTAGTAGTAATTTAGTAACCCTCACCCCATGGTCGGGACGCATACGGCTTATGTGTCCTGCCCCCTCAAACCCGATTTTTTGTTTGGGAAATTATAGCGGAAAGTGTTAATGACCTTTATTTTCAATCGTTTTCGTATAGTTTTGATAGTTACCGCTGTAGGTGGAGAGGTCTGGCAGGTAGGCGGCGGGCGACTGCTCCAGCTCGAGGGCGGGAGTCTCCCGAGGGTACTCGTACACGCAGTGGTACTTCTGTCGCTTGAACACCACACGTTTCTTGTTGTCCTACACATATTTAAAGTCGGAATAAGATAAAGTCGAAGAACGGCTTTCTACCGTTCACACTCCCGTCTCCGAAGGGTAATTCCGGTACAGTTCCGGTCACAATATGTGTGCACGGATAGACAGCAGAAAATGATAGTCTCCCCTTTGGAGACAATTAGACAGAGGCGTCCGTTACAACCAACCAAACGCCCAAATCAATGTCAAAAAACGTTCTTTTTATTAAACAACTTCATAAAGCAGGTCTTGAATTTGTCGAAATATTTTTTTACTGGACCGATTCAAAAAGGATGGTTTTGTTTTAAAGATTTCATTATACAGAACTTACACTTAATTACATAAGTAGTTTTAAGCTTTCCAGCTACTAATTTACTCTCGACCTGTTACTACTTCTGAAGATTACCACATACAGTCACACCTCTTTCCCATTGAGGTACACAAACACTATGGAATTTCTCTTGCTACGATCCTGGCACACTTCTTTGGATTCTTCCACTTTCTAAAATCATCTACCAACCGGTGTGGTTTGCTCCAAACTCCTCAGCGAAGACTTGGCGGGAGCAGCTCGACAGTCCCACGAGGAGGGCACGAACTCCACCTCGTCCCCTTCGGAGCCCGAGCCGGAGTCCCCGGACGCGTCCGACGCCCCCGAACCTGCGCCCCCGTCCGAGCCCGAGCGGTGAGTACAGCCGTTGTCTTGAGGGACGCCTGCACGTTGCTGTAGATATATAAGATATGTTTGATCTTGCTCAAAGTGCTAAACTTATATTATAATAAAAAAATAGAGATCAAGAAACGAGTGTAGACGATTTAAAAAAAATACTTAATAAAAAACAAAACAGCTTTTTGTTCATATTGTCCGTCTTCTGTCTGTATGTACACGTTAACCACCCAAGATACTAAACGGATTTTCTAGCGCTTTTCATAGATAAATTAAGCTTTTTATTTCATGAAAGTCGGATGACAGGAATATAGTTATCTTTATATATCTTTAACTATTCCACGTGGGCGGAGCTTGAAATATCAGTTAGTGTTTAATAAAATTTATTTATACAAACAGTACAATATGATTCTATGATGATATAAAATTCGCGTTGGTGAATAAAGCGATGTGATTAAGATGGTAAATATGCGCTTGTGTGTTCTAAAGAAAGGCCTACAAGTCGAGATCAAAAATGTACAAAAACGAGTTACGTTTCGATAGCGAGCAATTATTATCTCTGCTCTTATCACTCGTAAGCAGAAACGGCGTAAATCGGTCGACAAGAGCTGTCGTAGCGCGTTTAGAGGTACAGGAAAGCAGTTAGTACCGCAGTTGTCAACAATAGATAGTTCTGTCAAAAATATGTTTCATTCGGAATCATCTTAAATCCCTATACATCCCATGGGAATACAAAATTTTAACCTCGTTTACTACGTTTAACTCATCTCGTTGGCCCTTACACGCACTTTACACGCACTTTACACGCACGAGATATCGAATAGGTACATGCACCTCGATGCTAGTAGGTAAATATGGACTTAGGCTAGTCTGCTATTGAAACAACTAATCTAAATAAGAAATATAGTCACAATCACACTAAATGCAAATTCTACACTACTTGTAAATCAACAACGATAATAATGTCTATAAGAATTGAGTGTCTATGATACAGGAGAAATAATATGAATGTGCAACATTTAAATATGATACGTATTTTATTATTATCCAGGTAAAGTTTATGTTATAATTTATGATGCACACACACACACGCATATCACGCCTATATCCCCGAAGGGGTAGGCAGAGGCGCATTACACCACCAACAATATAATATAAATATAAGAAGAATAGTTTTAAATCTCGCTCGTAGTTTTAGTCCCACATAATAGGGGGCAAGATCCTTGCCGTCACCGGGCACTCTAGAAAGTGGGTTATGACCGAAATGGCCGAATTATTTTAATAAAATAAGCAGCTATATTATAATTTTGAAAACTTAATTTGGAACCCGTTGCCTTGCGATGATATGTTGATGAAAAGCAACAAAATCTTACATGCCAGCCGATATAGCACAGCCAATTAATGTCCTGGGCGTCTTGGACTATCAGATTTATGATGCATGTTACCAAAAATGATGCACAAGCTTTATTATATTACACGTACACTCAACCAAGTAGTATTTTTTACACAAGAATATTACTATGACAAGCATGACACGTTGAAAAACATAAATGTATTTCGTTACTGAAATATTAACTAGTGGTTCTGTGAACCGTAGACTTCGGGAGCGGCTTTGTTTAGAAAATTTCTTCTTCAATTTTCTTTATTACTCTTTCATTTGTCATCCAATCCAAAAAATATCATTCAAATGTTATTCATTGTAAGCAAGAAGTGTGTGTGTAAAGTTTAATGCAAATAGCTTGATAAATACGGCCTCAAACATGATCTGACAGAACCCGTAGATGTAGCGGTACAGACGAAAGAAATTCTCCCCAGTTTGCAAGTTGAAACGGAGACTTCAATCGCTTCGCTCCCTCAGTAAATTAATTAACCGGTTTTAAATACGAAAGCAACTTAATTGAAAATAGTGCAAAATTTGAATGAACTTACCACTACGAAAGTGGGAAATAGAGAAGTAATATTCTGCGGCATGAGATCGGAAGAATTGTCGATAACCAATGATATCGTAGATAATGTCGATGACGTGACCTAATCAACATCATCATTTACCTAGCCTTTTTCCAACTCAGTTGGGGTCGGATTTCCAGTCTAACTGCGATTCGGCTGAACTCCGATATATTCCGTGAAGCGACTGCCATCTGACCTCCACAACCCATGGGCGATATCGAAGTTCTGTAGCTAGACAAGTCGGATTTTTGATTTAGGGCTCCAATTACCCCTAACGACTGCCATAGATGTTTGTATGACAACCGGGACCGACGTCTTAACGTTCTCTCCGAGGCACAGAGGGATCTCAATGTCTTAAGAAATGGTCACCCATCCTAAGACCGGCCTGAGTCGATGTTGCTTAACCTTTGCAATGTGTTAACATTGTCGGTTACCACTAGACCACGAGCTCCTCGTGACCTAATCAACATATTTTTTGAAATTACCTGCCATATAATTGGTTTTCGACAAACTCTCTACCGCCATGCTTGCCCTGCTGGAATATCACACCGATTTGATATATTGTTTCACAATTAACTTACAACCAATTAAATATAGGTTACCATGTATTTGAGTAACGAAATGACAGAATAAATATATCTAAATAGTATGTAAATAATATAATATGTATATATGTTATTATACGTACAACTTACATGTTCAAATTGCGTGGTTGGCACGACGGATGTCTCGTGGCCGTCGCCGTCCTACGCGATACACACATGTCACATACATGCAAGCACACCGACACCCTACCCTATTTATATATATGTACATTTATATACAACTATGACGTCAACCGGCCAAGTGCGTATCAGGCTACGCATAGAATAGGGTTCCGTAACCACGTGCTAGCCGTTTAGTCTTTAGAGAGGAGGGGGGCTGTGTTGAATATTAATATCTCGCAAACGGAAACTTCAATAAAAAAAATATCTTAGCAACCTCTCTACGTTTTTAAAAGACCTATCTAATGATACGTCACACTATGGGGTAGAAGCAAGTCTAAAATTCATCCATTTAGCACTAGCCGTTTGGGAGGAAAGCCGGGTTATGGACAGACATGACAAAACTATAACGGTTCCCAGACTTGAACTACAGAACCTTAAAAAGAGCAGATGTATGACTACAGCGCGCCTTGTGAAGACTCGAAAACGTGCCCACGCTCACGCACTAGCACACGATTAAAAAAAATTGTCAAAAAATGGGCGCGGTCAGACTATAATATGCTTCTGCCATAAGTCATAAAATCAGTGCAGTGCAACTATGGATGAGTGATAGAAATACTAATAATTGTTTTATTTTATTTTATAATACACTAGCCCGCGGCTTCGCCCGCTTGACAAATTATATACACAGAAACCTTTCTCAAGAACCACTCTATGCATTAGTGAAAACCGCATCAAAATCCGTTGCGTTTTTAAGATCTAAGGCCTAAGCATACATACAGACGGAAGCAACTTTGTTTTATAATACGTAGTGATAATTACTCCCGTCGAGTCGCGGCGAACTTTGTACAGTCTCAAAAAACAATTCGTCGTTTTATAGCCTCTCGAGGTTTAGCGAGACAAACAAACGTATATAGATAGATTTATTGACTTTCAATCCACTTTGAGTCCAATCTTAAGAAGCCACCTGACCCTAACTTGACTACCTTTATTGACCTAAATCTCAAAATCTATAAGGTCTAGGAAACTGATTTTTTTTACAAGTAACTTCAGTTTATTAAGATTAAATGAAATGCTCAAGATGAAAACACAATTAAGTACTCAAAAAATGCTCAATAATTTTTTTATTACAAAAACCCTTGTTTTAATCACATTTTAACTTAGATCTTTTAAGTTTGCTGTATTTTCTTTATTATTTTCTAATATCTAAAAAGGCATTGATAAAACCTACATTTGCTCAATATACTTTTTTCATAATCATTATAGTTCGTCTTTAATACATAGTTTTTATTTTGTCGCTTACGTTAAATTTTCGAGAACGCGCACTAGACCCGTCGATCTCTGTCTCTCGATTCCTTCACTTCACTCTTCTCGGTAGCGAATCGGTCGAATTGATTAGGGTCATGTGCCTTCTTAAATTAACTAGATGAGACACCACAGTCGCCCTGAGGTTATACTTCCGAGGGCATACCTGAGACGTGCGGTAATGGAAGTTAAGGCGGTTTATTAAAAAAACAAGACGTCACAGTTTTAATAATTAGGAGTAGAACTTGTTGTGCGTTAATGTACATATTTACAAATATAATTACATGGGTAAGTGTTAATTAAAGAGACACTTTGGAAAAGAGAAAGCAGGGACCAACTTCCAGTACAGTTAACTACAAAAGTTATGAGCATTCTGAACGTTTTAGCTTCTAAAAGTTATGAGCATTCTGAACGTTTTAGCTTCTAAAAGTTAGGAGCATTCTGAACGTTTTAGCTTCTAAAAGTTATGAGCATTCTGAACGTTTTAGCTTCTAAAAGTTATGAGCATTCTGAACGTTTTAGCTTCTAAAAGTTAGGAGCATTCTGAACGTTTTAGCTTCTAAAAGTTATGAGCATTCTGAACGTTTTAGCTTCTAAAAGTTAGGAGCATTCTGAACGTTTTAGCTTCTAAAAGTTATGAGCATTCTGAACGTTTTAGCTTCTAAAAGTTAGGAGCATTCTGAACGTTTTAGCTTCTAAAAGTTATGAGCATTCTGAACGTTTTAGCTTCTAAAAGTTATGAGCATTCTGAACGTTTTAGCTTCTAAAAGTTAGGAGCATTCTGAACGTTTTAGCTTCTAAAAGTTATGAGCATTCTGAACGTTTTAGCTTCTAAAAGTTAGGAGCATTCTGAACGTTTTAGCTTCTAAAAGTTATGAGCATTCTGAACGTTTTAGCTTCTAAAAGTTAGGAGCATTCTGAACGTTTTAGCTTCTAAAAGTTATGAGCATTCTGAACGTTTTAGCTTCTAAAAGTTAGGAGCATTCTGAACGTTTTAGCTTCTAAAAGTTATGAGCATTCTGAACGTTTTAGCTTCTAAAAGTTAGGAGCATTCTGAACGTTTTAGCTTCTAAAAGTTAGGAGCATTCTGAACGTTTTAGCTTCTAAAAGTTATGAGCATTCTGAACGTTTTAGCTTCTAAAAGTTAGGAGCATTCTGAACGTTTTAGCTTCTAAAAGTTATGAGCATTCTGAACGTTTTAGCTTCTAAAAATTTGTTGAAAAAGGATTTTTCATTCGGATATAAAAATATTGCATTTGTCGAAATTTGTGAGTGTTAAGTTCAGAGTGATCATAAAATTTGGAAAGGTTGGTATTTAGAGATGCGCTAAATTATATAATACCGCCAGATAGTTTTTTGCATCGGGTAACATCGAAAATAAATAAGTATGTGTGTAATAGGTTTACAACGTCCAGTTATAATCGTTCATTTTTAGTGATACGAAGTTAGCCAATGTTTAAATTTTCTGGTGGTATTGTACAGTGTTTTAGTTTTAACTTGATAGTTATACAAAGAACTTAAATGTTCTAAATTTGAATTTAGAGTTGCCAGTGACATAAACAAAATTGGTCGATCAAGTTAAAACGGCAATAGTCTAAAGATGCGCTTACACGGGAAATTTTTAAACGGTAATTTTGCCTAAAATGGAGCATAATTGTTCAAAGTTGAAACATTAATGTTGCCAAACAATAATGCCGCACTAATTGCCCGTGTAAGCGTAGCTTAAGACATGAAAATACACCAACACAAAGCAAGGTCAAGGAACACATCTACAAAAGGGACCACACCATAACAATTAATCACATAGCCACATCATTTAGTTACACTCGGTTTGAATGATACCGATATAAAGCAACCATGATTTATTTACTGGACACTTTATTAATAAACTAGCATTATTTTTAATGGGAATGGACTTTTGGACTTCACTGTACATCCATATATTTAGGAACCACGTAAGACTCAGGCAAACATTTCCAGTAACGACTCCTACATATAACCAATTCAATGACTAATCAAATGCAGGTGTTTTGGATACTTTATTATTTAAAATTACTCTCAACAATTATAAAATTCTAGAAGAAGTAGGTACAATACATACAAAAGAACCTACTCACCTTCCAGATGAACTCTCCACTGGACGAGTTGCTAGTATGTGAGTCAGAATCGCTGTCCCACTCTTTGATGATTTCTGCGGCCGCCATCCTACCGCACTCACCGGAGGTGGGTTCCGTCGGTGAGTCTTGAGTGAATGAGGTACTCATTATCTCACTGGCTGGACCTATATTGATATTATTATGTATTTAAATAATTACTACTTAATCAATGATTAAATTCACAAGAATGTTAACTTTAAGATGATGGGATGGGATGATGACTGTAGTTAAGGGTCACTAAAATAATATGTTTATTTAATTATATAGGATTAATAGATTTGGAAAAATGTATTTTCTTTCATATTGAGGGCGAGATCAATATTTAATTTAATAAAATAAAACTGTTAAATACAGTTAATTCCGCCATCATTAGTTGAACACCAATCAGAGTGAATGACGTCACGACCTCTTAAACGTTCAGGTTGCCAAGTATAAGGAGGCGCGAGCGCGATGGCGCCGCATTTAATTGAAAAACGTCAAAAACTAGATTTCAGAACAATAACTCCATACTTATATTACAGAAGGCTAAACGTCACTTTTTTTTTGTATGAAGTTTGATCAATGCACAAAGCCTACAAAGTATATAGGTATACATTTAAAGCAGAGTCAGTGACGTCACAAACAGACGCCATGACACCGGCGAGCGTTTTGGAACGTATTTTGAACTTAAAAATAAATTACAATAAATATGATTATGATTATGAAAATAAAATAAAATTTATATTCTCGTATAATCAATCTTTGTTTCCTGCAGAAATATTATATTTTTGGTAATAGTAGATACTTTAGGACAGTTTTTCAAAGTGTAAATGTCAAGGATCGAATATTGTAAATTAACGCGAGAATATAATTTGAGTGTCCCCATGTTTCGAAAAGTACCCACATCACGTACCAAGACCCATTAAAATCGGTCCAACCATTTCAGAAATTAGCTGTATCAAATAGATTTTGAAAATTAATTGTTTTATGTACCTAAGTGAAAATACGTGACACTTAAATCTTATTTATTGGCTTCAATTTTAGTAAACTATACTTTTTGACTTTGACACTTTAGATATTTTATTGGTAAATGAAATAATGACTAAGTTATACACTTACCTGTAAATCTAATGTCACTCAGCAACGGTAGATACGTATCTAGCTGACAGAACTTTTTTTCGTTTTGAAGAAAATCTTCCGTCACAGTAGAGAGCCTGCCATTCTGGTCAACTTCAACTCCATTCAGGGCTCCAACTTCTTGTAACTCATCTTTTATACTTTTAGACTGTTTAGGACTGTCTAATAAACGATCAGGTTTTATACTTCCGTAACTATCTTTATTTTCACTATCATCTACATTACTTTCTAACAATTCTTCAAATGGTTCACTAATAAAGTTGACTGTAGCGAATTTTTCACTACCTCCATTGCACTGTACGTTTTCTTCTACAGAAATATCCATTACTAAAGACGGTGTAGTAACATCCAAATCTGTTTTATCATTATCTGTTTTTTCCGTAGATGTTTCAAATGTTGATAAGACATTGGCATTATTAACTAATTGTTCTTCGCTTTTGGTAATGTCTCCATTGATTTTGTGTTCAAGAAACTTCTCAAAATTATCGTGTTCTTGAAATGTACTCGAATGAGCTTCATATGGATGAGTTGATTCTAAAATTCTAGTGTCAGTCTCGTAATTTCTTGTGGGACACTCTTTGAAAGATTCCATAGCCGTTTCGGTAATGATAATTGAGTGAGGCTGTTCATTATCATCGTCATCTTCAAAGTTTAATAAAACATTTGGTTCTCTAAAATTAACTAAGCTGTGAGATTCGTTTAAATTCGTAACATTAGGCGGATCCGGTTGAGATTGCTCGCAAATCTCCTGACTAGTCTGGCCGTGTTCCTTACGTGTGGAACTCATTGCCATTTCACTTGACATTCTCTCACTTCTCAATAGTAGCGAGCTGGCGTCGATCAATGACGATAAATCCTGTGACCGACTCTTTACAGAACTCTCGAACCTCTGAAAATCCTCTAATATAATTCCACTCTCATAGCTTTGACTAGACTTCCTCACATTTACGTCCTGTGGTTTTGACACTGCTGAGTTTTCAAAGTCTGAGTAAGTAGGCGTGCGGTCGGAGACTAAAAGACTGTCCTTATAACTGATTCTACTTTTGCTATCAGTTTCGACCTCTTCGTTATTGACATCTTGCGGTTTAGACACTGCTGAATTCTCAAAGTCTGAGTAAGTAGGCGTGCGGTCGGACACAAAAGGACTGTCTCTATAACTGTTCCTACTTTTGTTATCTGTTTCTCCCTCCTGGTTCATATTATTACTA
This sequence comes from Nudaria mundana, assembly GCA_963556515.1. Classification (NCBI taxonomy): domain Eukaryota; kingdom Metazoa; phylum Arthropoda; class Insecta; order Lepidoptera; family Erebidae; genus Nudaria; species Nudaria mundana. Next base: position 19,916,604 of record OY748294.1, read on the forward strand.
CCATTTGAGGACAAATCCTGCGGTCTCACTTCAGCAGATTGCAGAAACATTTGTAAGTTTGGTAAGGTAACGCTGTCTACATTTACTTCGGGTAGTATCATCGGTATGGGTTCGTCGAGAGCGTCGTCAATAAGTTCAGTTAGAGGTGTGCTAGTAACAGACGGAGCCATATTTTTATAATTAGAGTTTGGACTTTCTGTTTGGACTGCAGGGCCTTGAGTTTCTGATATATCTGTTTTGTTACAATCTGTCAAATTGTCTTCCAGACAAGTTATTTCTACACTTTCCATTTTCTTTATACAGGGTTCTGTAGTGAACTGAGGGCTGGTTACGTCAGCTATTACATCGTATGACGTATTCGACGTTGTAACATTTACAATATCTGTCATAGGAGACTTTCTGACTAATTCTGGTTGCGGCATTTTCCAATCATCTAAACCTGACACTATTTCGGTGGTACAATTCGAGTAAGATGGCAACCCTGACATCAAGGTGCCATAAGCAAGATCTTTAGTCGGCGTATTTTTCGTAGAATCGTTGTATTCGGTAGTTATCAAGGACGGTGTCCTACCAATATTATCAGTCTTCGCTTTCGTATACGTATAATTATCGTTAGCTGTGATAGAATCGGGTGAGAACGAATCGCACGCATCCGATTTGCTATCGTGTACTATGTAAGTGGAACAATGACTTGCTTCCTTTTCCTCCTCATTATGAGTCAAAGTATCAGTACTTTCGCTGTTCGCTTCATCTTTTTCGTGTTCGAAATCTGGTACATCGGGATCCATGGCCAGATCGTCGAAATTTTCTTCCACGTTATATAAAGTATCGTTCGAACACCACGAGTCGATGCTAGTGGCTTTGGACAGACACTGTGTGTCCGAAGGTTTCGAGTGTTTCGCGTCTGTCGGGAGGGTAGTTTTCGATAATGTCGACACTCCTGTAGCGTTATCGATATTGTCGGAGTTGTCGGGTGCGGAGGTGTCCGTAGTAGGGCTCAGGAGAAAGGGAGACACTTGAGATATTCTCTCGAGTGATACTTTTTCTTCTTCCTTTGCATCTTCCTTTGTGTAGGTTTTATCGTCGATTGGCGATTCGATATCGATCGTAGGCATTGGTTTTTTGTAAGGACTGGCGTTCAAGCTGTCTGCGCTCATTGTTAGTCTGTAAAAAAGCAATAACATCGACAATGGCTTTTATAGACTAGCAAGTAGAAAATACTTAACTATAATGTTAGAAGATACTCACTCTCGACTGCTGACAATATCTCTGTTGATGGTGTATGTAAGTAGTGGGTCATGGGGCGTGGGCGATGGGTCCGATGGACAAGGGTCGATGACCCCTGTGCGAAGTTCTGTGGGCTCGTCTGTACTGTTGTTGCAAGGCTCTGGATAGCTTTCCGATGAGTCTGTACGCGTTGATATATTCCCTGGAGATAGTTTACATATATTTATGAAGATATTTCAACTTTAAAACAATACCACACCTGGTCAATGTCTTTTTTATACTATTGCTGTTTTAATAAATATTACAGTGGTAGTCTCTATCTTCCACTATAGTTAAAAATAATATAATCTATACTAATATTATAGACAGACCAACAGACATACATCACGCCTCTATCCCGAAGGGGTAGGCTTAGGTATATTACACACCCACACTGTGCCAGTAATGTCGTTGGTCCCACGTGGCAAGTCGTTACTACGACTAAATAGAATCTCAGCAGTCCGAGCGAACTACGAAACCGATTTATAACTATTTTTTTACTGTGGAAATTGTGAACGAAGAAATTATTTAAGGTGGGCAGAACAGCGGGAACCAGTGGCGAATGTTCCATACATTCCCATAAGCCCGGAATTCCCATAATAATATTGTACCATTGACCCTAAAATAATATTGTGTATTGTAATATTAATATTGATCCTAAAAAATGACGAATGCGTCAAAAACGATTATTTCAAAATTAAATTTCGCGCGCTTAGGGTCAAGCACCTATACCGCCCGCCGACACAACCCGTTCCTCTATCTATGCGTTGTACTGACTGGTACTCTGTACGGTGTTGAGCGCACAGATGCCATCTCGCTTGCACAAGTTGTAAGTAGACGCAATGCATGCCCGTTATAATCGGGCTTGCTATGGATATTTTCGCTAGCATACCACAATACTTAGTAGGTTGTTATAGCAAAATCTACTCGCACATAAGCCTGTTTTTTGGTCTGAAGTTCGTCGCACATCGGTTGCGTGGCGACTATGTTCGCGTTTGTTTACTTCAGTTTCGCGTAGTAATTTGCTTTTAAGAGTTGTGATTTTTTCAAAATTGTTTTTTATTGTTTAAAAGTTGTGAATTAGTTTATTTGAGTGTTAAATATGGAAGAAATTGTGCCTTGTGATGATATGAGGTGCTGTAACGTTTTATTAAAAGACCAAAGGGTATATATAATCTTTAAGTTTTGATCAGAGAAAGTCGTTAGTTGTGTCTCCTAAACCAACGCCAGATTTGTGTATTGCTAAAGTAAGTAAAACTCACTTTGCCAATTTGCTGAAGAAATTTCAAAACACAATCAGCAAGTTGACCAAAACCGTAGTATTTTTCAAAGACTTGTAGATGTAGTTTGCCATTTAGCGCAACAGGAATTGCCTTTTAGAGGAGATGACGAGTCCAAAGATTCATTAAATAGAGGTAACTTTTTAGAATTAGTTTCATTATTATCGAAATATGATAGCGTTTTGGAAAAGCATATGCAACATCAACAGAGCGACAAACCCGGGCCGAGTTATTTATCATCTACAATTCAAAATGATATTATTCACTCGATATAATAGCGCATGAAATAAAATAGAAAAAAAAGTTGTAATTTAACTTTGATTTTTAACCAATTTCAAAAATGGAGGAGGTTCTCAATTCGACTGCTTTTAACTTTGATTTTTAACCGACCTCAAAAATGGAGGAGGTTCTCATTTCGACTGCTTTTAACTTTGATTTTTAACCGACCTCAAAAATCGAGGAGGTTCTCAATTCGACTGCTTTATTTTTTTATGTTTGTTACCTCATATATCGGGCATGCAGTCCTCAGCTTATGAAGCTTCGCCCCTGGCGGGAACCAACTAGTCAATAAAATATAGGTACTGGACATTTATCTCACACTGCAGATCGTTCTCATAGGCGCAGAGCTGCAGGCCGGTCTCCTCGGCTATAGGGCTGAGCGCGCCGGGGTAGCTCACCACCAGCTCGGGCGGCGGCGGCAGCGGGGACACCCACGAACCTTCGCCCGAGCCTTCGCCTTCGCACGTCGGCTCTATGGATGCTACCTGTACACAACGCGGAGGCATTTGAAAGTATCAGTCTAAAGTACTTCCACAAAGAGAGCAATCACCTCTTCATAAAGTCCGGCACAGAATGAAATCATGGTACGGCATTCGTTTTTGTTCTAGACACCACTGTACCCGTTGCAAATCTTATTTCAATAATTTCAAATGTCAGAATCATGCGGGTGACGGGACTTGGCTAAAAAAGCAGCGGTCCGTAGAATAAAACCGCTAGTCATGACATGCCGCGGTATAATTGTATGGAAATATAGTAAAATTAACTTTAGACTTGATGAAATAAAGTTAAAAACAAATTGATAAAAAAAAATTGCCGTGCTGCCGCGACGTCCCGTCTAAAATAGAAGTCTATTAGAAGAGTAACTTATGTTAATTTAATGTCAGTTGTACTAAAGTACTTACTTGTGCCAGTGGTAATTTCAACTCCAATTCATTTCTCAATGCTTTCACACATTCTTCATCCAACGTTAAATCCTGTCTTAAATCCTCCACAGAACCACCATTTCCTGCTAAGTACGACTCAGGCAAAGCATCACTCTCTCTCAACAACATCACATCATCCGAGACTAAACCTTCCACAGTCAAAGGTCCAGAGTATTCTATGTTCATATTATTTTCATTCTCAGCCATCGCAAGTTTCGAAGTAATTTGTAACTCTATTTGATTTAACTCAATCTCATTTTGCAAAGATTCAGGTTCAGGAATGAAATCTTCATTTACAATATATTTTTGTTGAGAAGTTGAGGGTATAACGCCAGGTGAATTAGGTGGGGTCATTAAGAACATACGTTTTTCTGTACAAGAATTTCCACTATCAGTTTCAGTGGGATCCGAAGGAGGTTTGTCACTTAGATTCTCAATATCATCGAATTGCAAATAGTCTTCTGCGATATCAGGGACTTCATGAAGGAAATTAACGTCGCGTAATGGCGAAGGCGTTTCAAGATTAATCTCGCTGAAGTTCGATGAGAATGCCAGAAGTTCCTCTTTAGGTAAGTCTACAATGTCTGCTGATTTCACACATTTGAATAGTTCTAAGGTGCAGTTTTCAAAAGGGCCTAACACAACTGAGCTATTTTCATCGTAGGTATCTGTTGGATGACTTTTAGTTGGCGATTCAAATGGGCTGAGGTTATCAGGAACGAATTTCTGTTCTAGTTTAGTGAGAGTAACACCTGGACCATAGTCAGGTATCATGATTTCAGTTTCACTGTTCTCTTTAACGGCATTTTCTAAAGTTGTACTCGCGTTATTTGAGTTATCACTTGCTAGAGGTGTACTTGACGTAACTTGTGCAATGTTACTATTAAAAACTTTTTCCATCTGCAAGAATTTATCTACTTCATTGATCCCAAAGCTGGGCAGATCTAAGTATTCGGTGGAATCATTCTTAACTAGAGAGCATCCGTCATCTTTAATAATGTTTTCTAGATATGAATTAATGACGACATTATTATCTATTACAGTATTATAAGGTAAAGTTCCATTATTTGAATCACTAATGAGATCCATGTATACAGTGCTATTATCCGATATATCTTGTTTGCCGTTACCTAAACTAATATTAGACTTTTCTTTTTCGCAATCAATAGTATTGACCGTATTAGTGTCATTTATATCTGAAGCTTTATATAACGAAATTGGCACTTCAGATAGTTGTTCAGAGGTTAAAGGAACATCAGACTCAAGATTTGTATAGCCATTACTTTGACTATCGCTCATTATTTCTTTAACTCTCTCTCTTTCAATAGTACAAAGGTTAACAATTTTATTTTTATCTATAATGACATCCTGAACTAGATCTTCATCATTTGCCATTGATTTATCTTTGACACTGTCTTCCTTTTCAGACTGATCATTCAAAAGCGCGATATCTTTTATAAGTTCATTTTCATCTCTTATTTTACAAGTGCCATTCGCTGTTTTACATTCTACTTCACACATAACTTCTGTGTCTATATTTTCACTGTTTTCATTAATCGATTCTACAACTCCTGTGATTAATTCTAAATCACTATTAAATTCTATATTTTGCCTCGTGTCGGTAACTACAGGAATAGATAATTCGATATCTTCTGAAGTTAACTTTGATTCAGCTATGTTGTTTGTATCTTTGCCCTTTACAATAATTTCATTTTTAATTTGTTCTTCATGGACATCTTGTAAAGATTTTTTAAAGTAAATATCTTCCAAAAAATCGACAGATTCTGTAGGATGTTCATTTACTAGTGTTTGGGGAATAGGTTCTTGTAGTAAACTACATTCAACTTGATTTTCCATTGTAATATTGTTTTTGTGTTTATCCGGAATGTCTCTATCATCTATATCAATCCATGCTTGTTGTCTTTCTAAATGGAGAAAGTCTGAAACCACTTGAAGAGTTTGTGGGAAACTTCCACAGTTAATCCATTTTGTGTATTCTTTAACCTCTAGAGTCGTTTTTTCTTCAGAATCTATAGTGGTTTGAACATCATTGTTAAGTTCTTCAGAATTATCGTCGTCATCAGGCATATTGTATTTGATATCATTGTTTTCCATGTCATCAATGATATTTTCACGCAAGAAATGATCATTTGAACTGGTGTTTTCATTTTTTTCTTCTTGCACAACATTTTCAAGGATATTACTTTGTACTGTTTCAGGTGACGAAGGCTGTATATTCAAATTGTTTAGCAAGTGCAATTCATTCTCTTTAATATTCACATTTGTACGTTCTGTAGTTTGTACTGATTCAGGTACCTTTTCAGACTCTAGATGTAGGACTTCTTTTTCTATGATTTCTTCTTCTAAGCTTGGTAAGCTTGGAGATCTTTCCTTCATGAGATCACTATCTAGAACTTCTGTCAAACTATCATCAGTTGTCAAAGATTCACCAGCCGCTGATGTCAGATCTTCGTGAATTTTTGCTAGACTATTTATTTCTTCGACGGGTTTAGGCAAGAGTATGGTATTATCTATTTCTATATTCAGATCAACTTGATTAACCTTATTTTCTACTTCATGAGGTGTAACAATCATATCTCCTACATCATCTCTTGACTTAGTTTCATCCTTATCATCAGTACTTTTTACATTATTATCACAAGATGTTTGACAGTCTTTTCTAACGCATGCAACACTAGCACTAGGTATTGAAGCTACACATAATTCTTTCAGGTTGGGTATTTCACTTAAACTATTTATTATTTCATTTGGCAATTCCGTATCTCGAACATTATCAACTACATTATCATTACCGTGATTTATATCACATGCTGTTTCGAAGTTTCTTAACACATCTATATCTTTAACTGGCGTATCAGGAGTGAGATTTTCTAACGTGTGTTGACTGGTTGAATCCAGTTCGCTATGCCGTTCAAACGAATGGCTCAGAGTACCAATAGTATCTCTATCGAGTTCGTCATCTTCACAGGTACCATCTTCTGTGCTGCTGAAACCAGCATCTAGAATACTCTGGAAATTTATAATACCAGGAGATTTGACCATACTAGATGGTACTTGGTAATCTTTCTTACAGTCGAGGCTCAAATTGTCTCTCGACGGACTGGCCTGATGACTCGATTCAGAACTAGAGGTTTTCTCCGAATTTAGTATATTATCGAGATTCTTTATAACATCACTGACATCCTTGAAGTAACTGACGTCATCCTGGCTTCCAGCTATAATGTCCTTTAGCCAAGGATCCATGGAAGAGTCGGAACGGTCCTGTTCTTTTTCTCTACTTTCTTCGAGGGAGATATTTCCTTGATGACATTCTAGAGTTGCCGTTTCGTTGTGTGTTAGATAAATGTTACGAACATCTTCTAGTGAACCGTGCAGGTTGGTTAAGCTCTCTGATTTAATCTGTACCGATAATGGGTCTCTGTCGGACATGATGCTACTGGACCGTGATATGGCTGTGTCCATATCGATGCTTAGAGAGTCTTGTATGGTTTGTACGTTATCATCTGAGCCAGTGAAGCGGGAAGAAGTGGAAGGGGCATGAACTATGGCTCTGTGTTCATCTCTAGTGGGTATCGAGTTAGGCTTGAGCCTTAGCCAGCGTTGTTCGAAGTCTGCCGAGTGGCGAGTACTCGAGTTGGCCGGCTGAGGTTCTCGGTGGGTGGAGTATAAGTGGGTGATTAAAGCGTGGACTTGGCTCGCCGTGGGTCGGGCGTCGGCGGATGGGTGCCAGCATAGTTGCATTACTTGACATCTATAAAGAAATAAGTCTGTATTTCAGAAGGTGCCCCTATTACAGTTTCTGGGAACTTTGTACCATCAGTCTATCAGCACCTACTTCTTACGGATGCATAGTGTGAAAGTGAGGGATGACATGAGAATTATTGGTGGAAGCTAGCATTCTAACCTCTTCCATCAAACAGATTTCACTATTTCAGTTTGAATCATTATACTACTGACATGAATAGAATAGAATTTTATAGTACGCCAATACAAATATGCATGTGGAAACAATGTATGAAAAGTACAAATGGCGGCCGTCACGCTAAATAGCGATCTCTTAAGGCGACCTTTGGATGGAAATAAACCTACATCACTTTTAGCTTTGATACGCGCTTCTAGTATTATACTGTGAATTTATAATCGTTTTGGAAAATAATATTTTGGACTCAGTTTCAATAACCAAATCGACTGGGAGTATTAATACAGACCTACTCAAATGTGCATGATAAATACTCACAAGTGGTCCCTATACGGGCACGGCAGGTCGGGGAGCGGCGGGGGGTGCGCGGGCGGGGACGCGCCCCACGCGCACACGGCCCACACCAGGGAGCCCAGCGACCACGTGTCGCTGTGACACTGGAACAATAAAAACGTATTGGTTTAAACTGTTTAAAATTTATTATTTGTTTGTCCGATTGTCAATGTGGTCCGTCTGCGTAAAACTTTGTTTCTAAATATTTATATAATCATCTCAGACCAGCAGGCAGGCTTAAACTACTGTTTCCGAATCCGAGCGAAACGTTTTCGAAGCAAACGCTGTAATCCTATTCATAAATCCGGAATTACCTTACAATCAAATTCGGAAACTGCTGATGAACTCCTGATAGAGTTTGTGAATAGCATTTTTAATCCGTTAAATTCGACAATCGACAATGGAATGAGCTGCCCTGTTGAATCCGTGACGGAAACTATTCGATGTTTAGAATAAGGCAGCTGGTGACTGTTTCAATTTGCTTATCTACTATACCTTAGGAAGAATCTTGGCATACTACATCTTTCGTTTCTTCAAACTAAAACTATAAGCGCTTAGAAAATGTACGTACAGTGTATAGAGGCGGGTGTGTGCGTGTCTCAGGCGCGCCCAACTCCAGCGGCGCGGGGCCCGCTCCGTAGCGACCCAGCAGTGCGCGCGCCTGCTCGCCCTCTCCTCGCGTCAGCACTGAGCCGGTCCACACGTTCCTACAACACACAGATTTATCACTTTCTGAAAACTATAGAGTTATAATAAAGCTACTGAAATCACAGTATTCTTTTTGTGGTAGGTATAGATGATGATATAACTATTATACTGACCCATACAAATATCCCCTGGAGTGCAGATGGGCGAGGCCAGCGCTGACGTCACACATCAGCCTGAGAGGAGTCCCGCTCTCGTTCAGTATCGCCATCTTTGGTCGGTTCGCTATCAAATATTGCTGGAGATCCTGGAAGTATTAATATTTTTGAATACAGTACAACAGTTCCTACGTCCGTTGCCGAGCGTCTCTGGTACGCACCAAATGCTGCCTGAAGATAATTGTGTACAGATAAGTTAACCAAACTTAAAATAAGCAAACTTTTTAAGTCTAGGTACATAATAGACCGAGCGAGCGAGAGTGTGTTTTGGGCTAGTGGCCACATTTTCAAAAACAGCTATAGGTACTGATTTCGATGACATTTGGTACAGAGATAGTTTGCGTGAGAAACATTGGGACGGAGAACTCGCGTAAACATATAACAATGTACCTTCCTATAATTCATAACTTACCATAGAGCATAGGTCAAAGAGCAAAATCCACGGTTCCTCTTGCAGACATTTGGCGATGAATGCCAGAACATTCTCATGGCGGACATCCCTGAACATCCTCGCCTCGTCCAGGAACCGCGCCTTGTCCTCCAGGGTAGTATTTTGGTTCAAGATCTTCACGGCCACTGGTGTGGTTCGACCGGAATCTTCGATTTCACCTTCGACTACCTAAAATGTGAATTATTTTTGTTTCATCATCTACCTGCCCTTATCCCAATTATTTTAAGGTCTGCCTAACATGTGTTTCGCTTCCACGCATCCCTGTTAGATCTCATTTCCTCAGATGCATTTGAAGACAGAGGCATTTCGACAGTTAAATTGTTGAACCTGTTGCTGCAAAGCGGAAACTTTTATTAGCAATTAGAGGCTCTGCCGTTGGCATAGTAGTAAAAAATATGCATCACTCGTGAGGGTAACTTGTGCCAAAAATATCTTGGAGCAACCCCCATAAACATTTTAAAGTTATTATAACGGTACTGGTATTTGCATTATAAATCCATTTTGATATAAACAATCCATACAAGGTTTATGTTTTCCATAGACATAGATCGACGCATATTATTGGCACATAAATTTTATTATTTATTCGTCATCCATCAATTCTAGTCACATGACGTGGACATAAATCAATGTTCTAAGAAGTCAAATCGGATGCCGTAGGTGACGTCATCAGTTTATCTGATTTCCTTATCGTAAACACCCAAACGAAACGCGGTTTCATCCTTTTGGGCAAATCATCATCATATTAGCTGTAGTTGATATACTTGAGCCTCCCTCTGTCCGTCATCACTCATCACAGTCATCAAGCATAAACGGCTGAACTTATGTTGATGAAATTTGGTATGGAGATGGATTGAGACCATCGTCAGATCATTTTCATCCACTGAGATTTTTCCCAACCTACTTGAAGTCGGTTTTCCAGTCTAACTGAGAAACGACTGTAATTTGATATTTTTCGTGAAGTGAGTTTATTTTCACAATATTAAGAATAAACTTACTCTGCCGAACCATCCTCTACCAATCTCTCTCAGGTACTGCAATTGATCTCGTGGAAAATCATCATCACCTGTAAAGAAATGTTATCCAGTTATGACTGAAAAGCCTAAAGGAGATAAAAGTCTTAATATAAAGGTTCGTAGCCTGGTGACTAGGTCTTGCGTTTCGACGACGTGAGTTCTATCTCCGGACACCACACTACTGACATGAAGCCATTCCCAAAACAAGCGCTCTTACTTGGTGTTAACATGCTGGTAACTCGTATTTACGATTGCGATGCGATATTCTTAAAAAACCATTATTTTTACAAATGAAAGTTGTCACTTTCATTTTACCTGTATGCTATGTATTAACTCGACTTTCGTGTTAATATATAAGACACACACGCAAGCTTACATAATTATTAGAATAAATTGTAATAGCTTTGTATAATACGAGTAATAACTAAAACCGCTAACAGACGCTCCGATTTGGTCGGCCCCGACCAAATCGCGGCCGACGGAGCAACCAATCCAACATTACTACAGACGTTCCGACGGTCGGCCATCCAACCGTCAGTTGCCTTTGCTCTGTAATACTGTACAGACGTCATGCCACCTTTGGTTATCTATAATATCTATATCTTATACAAGTATTATACTACTATTATAAAGAGGAAAGATTTGTATTTTTGTGTGTATGTTTGTAATTAATAAACTCAAAAACTACTGTGCCGATTTCAAAAATTCTTTAACCATTGGAAAGCTACATTCACCCTGAGTAACATAGGCTACTTTTATGTCGGTAACGTGTTCCCACGGGAACCGGGAACGAGTAAACTAAATCACCTGCTCTTTCAAAACAAGCGATAATCGCTATAGTTGTGGCAGCTACATTGGTGCCCCAAAATAAAAAAAAGAAAGAATTATACTTATATTATACAACTAGCGGACCCGACAGCAAAAAAAAAACCAAATTGTGAATCTAAACCATTTTTCCATTTTCATTGTTTATGAGGAGTTCAGGACATACACACGTACAGTAGAATTATATATAAAGATAAAGATAGTTCTTGTAGGTTAAGTCCCACAGACAAGGAAAGTCTTTATGTAATAAATATTGGATGGAACCAGGCGTTACTCGGCGAAAATCCATGACAAAGCAATGGTAAGTAAAATATTAAAAAAAAAAAAAAAAACACTAAACTTATTTTAAATTTCTTAATAGCACTATTTTTCGCAGGATTAAAAAGGAGTAAAAGGCTGTTCTCTCTGAGACAGTCTTGATAATGCTTCGTTTAGAGGCGAAACAATTGTCGACGTTTTGTTGTCTTTTTAATCCTGCGAAAAATAGTGCTATTAAGAAATTTAAAATAAGTTTAAAGTGTTTTTTAAAAATATTTTACTTACCATTGCTTTGTCATGGATTTTCGCCGAGTAACGCCTGGTTCCATCCAATATTAAAGGTAAAACCTGTTAAAAATATGGCAAAAATTTGCCATATATTTTAGTTTTCGAAAGGTTTTTCATAAAATTTAAAAAATGTCACATGACATGAAGTTCAACATCATTTTAGAGGTCTTTGACCATGCTGAGTTGACTGCAGCTGGTGTTGAGTCTCTAACTATTACCGTTGTCGATTTGACCTCGTTTTGACCTTGACCTTGAGATCAGAGGTCAAAGGTCAAGTTCATTTTGGAGGGTTTTCGACTATGCTAAGGCGATTGGCGTTTACACGGAATCTCTAGCTCTTACCGTTCTCGAGTTGAAAGTTGTTCACGGACGGACATTACTGTTGTATAAGAGATTTTCGTTTCGAAAACTCTAACTAGCGATAGAAATATACGATTAAAAAAATATACAAACCGAACCAATCAGCGCAATGTTCCAAAGGGTCCGCTACTCTGATACTGGGTAGCGGTTCGAATTCCACAACAGATTCCCTGCTAACTCTGTTCCGCTCCTCGTTTTCGCTGACTATATAAGCTGTTGCATTATTGTTTGCGATGTTCTGCATCTCCCGGAGTGAGATCGGACCATTGTTATTGTCCTCCCTGATATTGTTGTTGACTGGCTCCGAGAAGCCGGAATCAGGTGGATGTGACCGCCGACCATCGTGTAGGTGTGTTGCGCTTGCAGTGAATAACTGAAAAAAAAAACAAACAGTTGTAGTCCTTTTGGTTCCTCATGAATTAATAAAGGAGTGTAAGAAATTTGATTGGACAAACACATCATGCAAATATTGCTATTTATTGGTTTACAAAATTGCAAAAAATATAACGACAAGGGGCATGTGAAACAAAATGGGATTACGTCCTTTCAAACAATGCATGCAACAGGTATAAAACATTTTACAAATCCGTCAATGATGTATTACTGGAGAAAAAATGTAGAACATATAAAATTACGAATCACAACGAAATGTTCTTGATATTTGAAAATGTTAACCAAAAAGTATCAAGAATACCTGGCCAAAAGACTGTTAACGGTAAAAAAAAATGTAAGTGTCTAACATCTGCATTAATTGGGTGACCTTCACCTACATTTTTAGTGATATTACACACACATTGGATGTTTAGTTAGAATTGTGCAAACTCATCCAATCAATTTAAACGGATAATTTACGCTTAATTTTGCAGCAAATGAACCAAGTACACGTGATGGTCTCTGGTTATGAATTTAACATTGAATCAAACTAAATATTTTACATTACTAGATGATACCTGAAGGTTCACCAGTGTGGCATATCAACATCAAAAATACTTTATTTCACGTCAGACCCCGAGAGCATTTGTAAAAGCTTAGGAATCTACACATACGTTCCAAAATGCTGTTTCCCAAGGAGAAAAATGGATAAAAACTCTGTTTTGCATTTTTACAAAACAAACAAACAAACAGTTTCACATTACAGGGGTAAAAAGTATCTTATATCCAGGAAAAGGTGTGCCAATTTTAACCCAAATCAGTTCGGTGGTTTACGTATGAATAAGTAACACACTTCTAAACTTCATCAGCAACTTTCATATTTATAAAGGCCTGCACACGAAGGACTAAAAGTACCCCGTAATTTATTAGAGATCTAGATTCTAGTTTGATGGACTAAAGTCCCTCGTCTGTGCAGGTCTTATATTAGTGGGATATTGGTATGTAATCTCGTAAGGTGGATAAATCAAATAACATTTAAACAGCTGAACTCATGCAAACACTGACTCCGCCACCAAACATCGACCAACATACAATATCGTAACTACGTCATCTATGTACCTGATTGTCCGCTCCTTCGTTTGGCTGGCGACAAGAGAAAACAATAAATAAGACACAATCTAAGTACGTATGTTTGGTTCATCAAATTCAAGTCTTTTGCTCTAAGAGAGATAACTGAAACTTGTTACATATTGTTTCCACAATTTTCGGGTAAACTTGAAGTTTCGTCTTCATGTCAGCAGGAGCACCGTAGTCAGGTGATTGTGACGCCAGTATATAAATCACCTGACTGCTCCTTTATTACCTTTATGCAGATAATTGTGATTACTAATAGTTTCATTAAATAATAAAAATAAATGTTATTTATTATTTTAGAGAGATATAATTGCTTTATTCCCTTTGACCATAAAATGCAAGAAAACAACGATTTACGTTACGCTTTCACATAGCTATATTTAAAAAGTAACTAGATTACCGTAGCTTAGAAAGAAAATAGAGTATCTACGCAATACCTACGACTGTCGTAGAAAGCTCTAGGTGAAGGTGGTGTACCTTTGCTTTTCCTAGGACAAATGAGTGGATTCCACCGGGTAATTACTGTCCTCTATACTGGACACCGATGTCAATTATCTGTTTTTAGCAAGGTATGTGAGGGTTTCAAAGACCCTCAATTTCCACCGTTCCTTCCCATCCCCAGGTAATTCACCTCACTTTGGCATCCTCGAGAGCTTGCACTCTCTCTTAAATATTAAAGAACAAAAGAAAGGAAATCTTGATCGTGTTATGTCGAAATCAATCTAAAGTAATTCAACTATTGGAAAATCGATTTGTCGAAATCACGCGACCAAGGTTATACTTTGTTCCCCTTCAATGTTGTAGTCAAAAGTAACGATGAACACGATAGATGTAGCTGATGGAACGGTGGTCTATTTATTGTGTAGGGTTTCACTAGGCTGTCATAGATAAGTAATGCAATAAGGGACAAGTATATTGTAGGATGCATAGATATAGCATGTAGGGCGAAGCTAGCGGGATATTAATTGTTATGAACAAATCAATTTGTAAACTGATAAAAAGTTGGTTTTTATATTGGAAAATGATTTCTAAGGGTAAAACGGGCAAAATAAGACACTTTTACACTTGTGGTTTTTTCGAAAAGATGCGTTAGATGCGGCAGAATACTACTCAGGTCTTAAGCTTCAACTGACTATTTTTCAAAATGAGAAAATATAAATTTTTCACATCGTATAAAATATAGTTTTAATTGTAATTGTATTAATCTCTGAGGTGTTGAATCGTGAGGTGAAACCGGTCAGTGAAAATAAAATTATAACAGTGGAAAAGTATATGTGTTTTTGTGCAATATAATAGTGCAGGTGCAAACTCTGACAGATTTTTTTTGTAGGGCCATTGTAAATAATAGGGAATATTTCCATTTATTAAACAAGGAACTGAAGGAACGTTGCAGGAGTCCAGAGTCCTATCTAAACTATACGTTCAATATAATGCAATATTATGAAGTAGTTATTCAAAATAGCATTGCCACTTTTGGAGTAGATTGTATGTTATAATCTAAAATTTAATGTTCGGAAACCGTCAATCCTCCAAGGGTAGAGCTGCGGGCAACAACAGCTGAAGTAGTATTAAATACGAATACAATACCAAAGTAGTTGATCAGTTTTTTTATTATAAAGGGTTTTCCCAATTGTGATAATTACAAAAAAAAACCCGTTACACTTAGGGTCGTAAAGTTTTTTTGCCAAGATTGAATTAGCTACTGACCCGGTTAAAGAGGTTAAAGTAATATAATACAAATTAATCGTTTTGAATTAGTTATCAAATCAATGATTGTTACAAGGCCGCTTTTTGTTTACCGCAAAAGAACCACAACAAGTGTTATTATGAGTGACTCAGAGTTCTATAAACTGAATGTCTAGCTATAAGGTCTGGCTTATAATAGGTATACTAGCGTAGGGCCGCGTCTTTGTCTCGGTGGTACAGTTTTCTTGTGCCCGATCCAAACGAGGAACCTATTCATCATCATTCACCGAGCCTTTTCCCAACTCAGTTGGGGTCGGCTTTTCAGTCTAACTGCGATTCGGCTGAACTTCGATATTTTCCGTGAAGCGACTGCCATCTGACCTTCACAACCCATGGGCGATATCGAAGTTCTATAGTTAGACCGGTCGGATTTTTGATTTATGGCTCCAACTACCCCTAACGACTGCCATAGATGTTCTCCGAGGCACGGAGGGGTCTCAATGTCTTATGAAATGGTCACCCATCCTAAGACCGGCCTGAGTCGATGTTGCTTAACCTTTGCAATGTGTTAACATTGTCGGTTACCACTAGACAACGAGCCCCACGAACCTATTATCGGGATAAAATAATGTCTAATTCTGACTCCGTACCTATCAAAAGCGTCATCAGAAGTGGTACAGGCGCTTTTACGCTATGCTCAAAGTAACTAAGTACGATTTAATACATTACCAGCGGACTTTGTTCGCGACTTTTGCAACATTTTTCATTGTGCCCCCCCGGTCCTATTGGTCATAGCGGGATGTTATATAGGCTAGAATTGAATTCGATCCGAGTGTCCGAGATTAGCGCGTTCAACCAAACAAACAAACTCTCAGCTTTATAATATTAGATTAGTATTGATACTAATAAGAAATAAAAGAACGAATAAACCTAACTGTCAACTAATTTACGTATTCTATCACGACCTTGATTCGATGTGGCAGGCTAAAAGCCGAACCCACTGTGGGATCGTTATTCATATAAATTGCGGAGTTATTCAGTCAGTACAATGAATGGCTTTTCAATGCCGTCATGTTTAATGCTGTTACAAAAACGTATGAAAAACTAGATGAAGTAGAAACCATACATCCATTGAACCACGCCTTTTTCCTAGAAGTGGTAGGCAGAAGAATTATATGACCAAACTTTGCAAGGTATTAAATCGATCCCAGGTAGTAGGTTAGCCTAGCTAAGGGGGCACTTATATCAGCTCCGTCGGGCGCCACTGGAAATTCCCTGTGAGCTCACCAGATGCGCTCGGCAATGGAAGTGAGTAGGAGCGGCCGCGGAACTTAAAAAAAAGGGGGGGGGCACTTATTGTATGTCTGGTGATCGAAAGGTGTCTACCACTTGCTGGTGAAGTTGGTTTGTAACCATATGATCTTGGACCCCGTTTTTCAACACAAGGTCCATAAATTTGCATTTTTAGAAAATAATAGATGTCAGTCAAATCTATTATTAGAATAGATAACAAAGGATGACTCAATACCAATTTAGGTAAACTTATACCATTCGTGTTCATTATTCCACCCTGAAAGCATCTCCAATTACCAATAGCGCTGTGACCAGTCAAGCCCGATTTTGTGAGACACGCATTTTAAGGTGCGGTATTTTGGCCGCTAAACCGCTGCGGCTGTAAGAACATTCATATGACTAAATCCGATTATAAATTATCAGGAGCCCTTTATTCCTGAAAGGGTAGACAGAGGTGCAATTACAGACCTCCACACTTTAGTTTTAGCCAGTATAATTATGCTTTCGATTGTCGGCACTTTGTGGAATATATAGTAATACATTATGAAATAACTCACTTGTACAGATATTCCACAAATTCTTTCCAAGATCCTACGTAATAGGGAGCAAGCCTATTGCCGTTATCGGGTATTAGAACGTCGCAACTAAGATATAATGGTATTTTGCTGAAGTATATGTAATAGATAAGTGAATTTTCATTACGTCGACGTTGTATAACGTGTAAGGGGAACACGCGAAGGGTCGTGTGAATTGACACAAGCGTTTGTCTGAGTGACGGAAGAACCGTTAGAACATAGTCTATGAGTAGTCTACCAGACACAAAGTCACGTGTTTCCCTTCACAGCTAATCAGCGTCAGTTCCCTTTCAGGGGAAATGCTCTGAACATGTGTCAAATCTAATTACAAGAGTATACAAGACTGGCAAACATATAAGTACCCGATTACACGTCCCCAATTACGTGAAACTAACAAAATTGCTGGCGAAAAAATTGGCGTACAATTCGCCTCTGCGTGAAGGATGACATCGATGTACCTTCTCTCTTTTTGAATAGTACACCTTAAACACCACTTAGCACTTCGTCCCATATAGCTACAGCTACAGTACTCCCATAAAAACTCGTCATTCAACAAACATCAACAATGCTTGTCAATTCTTGTGAACAACCGGCTCCTACAATGAAGTTATAAATTTTATAGTTGTACACATCATGTCGACGCCTTGTTGAGGGAAAGTAACAACCGTGTCGAATATAACACGACATGGAAGGTGACATGGCGACGGATCGAATTGCTTCCGTCTTAAATGTTGGTTTAGTTACTAGATGTTTAGTATGGATTTGCATCTGTATGTATACTATGATAAAATATAATTACTTAGTACGATATAAAAACATTTATAAAACACAAAAAACTTCCTATTTCTTAATTATTTTCCGACTGTCTGTCTGTGAGTATGTATGCACTATTTTCCGAAGTTACAGATATACTAATAGTCGCGTCAATAAAGGCTTGGCCAAACCAAAAGCAGTTGCAGTGCGGAAGCAGTGCGGTAGCGGTGTGTCTACGTTAGTAAATAATGTAGTTATATGAGGGATGACACACTGAACAAACGCGGGCCCGCTGAACCTACCTGCTCCGCCACTGCGCCGCGCACGCACTGCTTTTCGACAAAACATTTGGACGGGAGCAGCGCAGATGCGGGGCGGTGGCAGCGCAGGCGCGAGGCGGCCGCAGTGAGCACACGTTGTATTACTACCTCCGCCATTTTGAGTGGTCACACTAGAGTAGTTGAGCGGGACAGACGCAGCGCAGGTTGTAAACTTGTAATTTTTTACAAGTTTATCATGGAACCAAATGAAAAATTGATTGAGTTAGTGAGAAAATAAATGTTTATATGATTTAAAGGATAGATATTGTAGAAATATGGTTTACAAGATGCGACTATGGGGGAAGATAGCTCAACAACATCATTCAACATCTTGAAGTGTGTTGAGTGTGGCGATCGATACGACACACATAACGCGGTTATAAAGCAGGACGGACCGCCTTCAAACTGCTTTCTGACTGCTCATGTTTCTGGTGTGACATCAACCGCGACGAAACTGACCTGCCCTGCTAAGGAGCTGCGCCTGTCCTGCTTTTGGTTTGCCCAGGCCTTTAAGCTTTTTCGTCGAAAGTCATCAGTAACTGCTCCGATTTAAATCATTTTATTTTTAAAATTTTAGTTTTTTTATATTATTTATAATCAGAAATATTTCAGAGGGGGGGGGGGAATAATTATTTGTATTGTTTAAACAATATGTAAATAATTACATAAGGAACCAAGTTCTTGCAGTTTTCGTTGAAAAAAAAACTATTCGTGTATTAATTGTGGTGTTAAAAATAGCCGTTAAAAGGTATGTGTTAGTAATAATTGAATATTTACATACTAAAAATTTGCTGTGTAGGTAATATTACCAAAAATCATCCCTCGGGAACAATCGGTCTACTTTACCAATCAGTCCACTTTCCTAAACCGTCTACCTTCTCAATCGGTCCACTTAGTTTTCCTGATTCGTCCATTTCCCAAATCGTTTACTTTCCCAAATCGTTTACTTTCCCAAATCATTTACTTTCCCAAATCGTCTACTTTCCCAAAACGTCCATTTCCTTAATTGGTTTACTAAACGGTAATTTTGGAGCAGAAGTACACATATGACAAATATAATGAAACAACAGTTAGAATTCTCTTAATAAAATCATACATGAACTTTTACATTATTTTTTTACGGCTAAAATATAGTTAAAACCTAAGACTCAATAACTCTTAGGCGTATTACTTAATGTTTTTGTCTACTGATAGGAAAAACAAACGCATTTGTTCAAAGTGGACCGATAGGGAAAGTAGACAGATGAGGAAAATAGACGAAATGAGAAGTGGACCGATGGGGAAATTAGACTATTTGTACAAGTGGACCGATTGAGAAGGTAGACGGTTTAGGAAAGTGGACCGATTGGTAAAGTAGACCGATTGTTCCTGAGGGAAAATCATCTCTTCTTCATTCATGCATTCACTGGATGTGACACTACATCTGCTTTTTATAATAAAGGAAAAAATACTTTCATTAAAATTTTTAATAGTGCTCAGAAATTACGTGCAGTAGCTGAAACTTTCATGGTCGAAGAGCAAGCTGAAGAAATAATTTTTAATGGAGGTATTTATTGTATTCTCACCATGTATGGTGCTAAAACTGCCCAAAGCTTGAATGAACTGCGATGCAAGCGTTTTATAGCATTAGCTTCAAAAAACAAGAGCATACAACTAAGCTCGTTACCTCCAACAGTGGATGCAGCAAAACAACATATTAAAAGAGTTTACCTGCAAGTTCAACAATGGAAAGATAATGCTTTAATACCTCCCGAAAATTGTCGTTGGCAAATAGATAATTATTTGAAACCAATCACAATGACACAACCCGCAGCACCAATGAACATTTTGAAAATTATATTTTGCTCTTGCAAAACAGGATGCGGTTCAGCGTGTGGCTGCAGAAAAAGTGGTTTGCATTGCTCACCCGCCTGCATTGTATGCAGTGGAAGTGATTGCGATAATCACCAACCACTTGAAGAAGATGATGGTTTTAATATACAAATAAATGATCCAAATTAAATGTTCTTTTTGAAAATAATAAAAAAAATCACAAAATTATGTACTTGTTTAGTGTTATTTTTTCGAGTTAATAAAACATTAGAAAGCTAAAAACTTGTTTCCTTGTATAATTAATTTACATACTGTTTAAACAATACAATTATTTTTTTCCCCTCTGCAATATTTCTGATTTTAAATAATACAAAAAAAACAAAAATTTTAAAACAAAAATGATCCAAATCGGAGCTCTTTCTGAGGACTTTCGAAGATTGCCTGTTTTACGGCTTCATGAAAGAAAGAAAGAAAGAAAGAAAAATGTGTTTATTCTTAAACAGACATGGCGATAACAATACACAAGTAAAATATTAGAAGTAGGTTAAGGACAGGAAAATCGTAGGTGTATGCTAGTACACGCCACATCTGCGTAGAAATTGGTCTCCTCTCAGCTTATGCTGACGTGGGCAGACCCACATTTGCCAGCGCTGGTTTTCAGAGGAGGCCAGTGACACTGAAAATGGCGCACCCATGCAGTATCTCACCCAGCACAATTAACACAATATTGTGCTGCCAAATGCCACCACACAAGAAAAATAATAAATAAATCAAATACATAAATACACAAGTAAAATAAATAAGTGTATGTAATATTTATAATAATATGTCGTGTGTTTGTGTCTATATATAACAAAAAACAAACAAGCCGTGTCCATGGTAAACTCATAGGTCCGGTACCATAGCTTCGCGTTCGAGACCAACTCAACTGCCAGCTGTCAGTACTGTCATCCGTCAACCCAGACCGACAAGAATAACAGACTGATGAGATGACACGTCACGACACGCGGCAATCATTCTCGGCATTATTTAAGAATATGATACATTAACAAAATTAAATCAATACAAAATCACTAAACAAATCGAAGTCATGCACCCACAAAGGTACAAGGAAACAGAGATAAAATAAAAACAAGGGTAAGTATCAATTTAGTAAGTTATAAAACAGTTTCCAGCTGTTCCATTAAGTACAGTTTTTTCACCATTAATTTGAATGTTCTTCGATTTTTCAGGTTGCGTATTGGAGGTTTAAGAATGTTCCAGCAACTAGTGGCTGCATGCCTAAAACAACCTCGGAAAGCGGCAGACCTATACTTATGTAGTGTCAAAGGGGCTACAGTAGTCCTCTTGCTATATCTTAGTTTGTCGTGTCTCCAACTCAGTCTACCATAAAGGAATTCCGGTTTTTGAGTATTTACCACACGAAATAGTAAACCAGTCAGATGCAGCTTCCTTCTTGCGGCCATCCTTAGCATTTTAAGATCATTTATGTATGGTGTGATATGGCTTCGCCTTGGGATGTCAACACAGAAACGGACACAAGCATTCTGAACTCGTTGAATCAAGTTTTCTGTTCTTCTCAGCAGACATGGGCCGTATACAGTATCACAATAATTGAACTTAGACAATATTAAGCTATCCACCAAAAGCTTGCGCAGTGAAACACTCAAGAATTCTCTTATATTATAAAGCACCTTGAGCCTGTAAAAACAATTGCTTACAGTTTTGCTAATGTGCGCCTCGAAACGAAGCTCAGAGTCCATTGTGAGACCTAGGTTAGTGGCAGACTCGACCCTTTCAATCCCAGTGCCACCTAGCACTATGACTGGATCCCATGCCAGTATTGAGGCAACCTGATGTTTCGAACCCAGCACCATAAACTTGGATTTGGATGGATTCAACACCAACGAGTTACTCTTCGACCACCCAGCCACTCTTTTCAGTTCCTCATTTATTTGTTGCACAGCTATTAAAGTATCTTCGGGTTTAAAGGACTTATAGATCTGCAGGTCGTCTGCATACATGTGGTACTTGCAGCTCTCAAAGATGTTCTGGATATCAGCACTATACAATATGTACAAGAGTGGGCCCAGAATAGAACCCTGGGGCACCCCTCTAGAAACCAGACGGGGGCCAGAGCAGAACCTAGATCCATCCTCGCTACTGATCTCTACATACTGGGACCTATTATTAAGATAACTATCGAACCACCGCACCGCTCCACTTGAAAATCCGTAGAATGTCAGTTTTGAGAGAAGCAGTGTAGTGTCGATAGCATCGAAGGCACGAGAGTAGTCAAGTAGCACCAGGATCGAGCCCTCTCCAACATCCCTCGCCTCAAGAATACCCCCTATGACATCCGAGAGAGCTGTCGCAGTACCACGCCCCTTCCGGAATCCAGACTGAAACTCTGGGAGTAGCCCATTGGACTCCAGGTAATCCATCACCTGTACATATACCACACGCTCCAGCACCTTAGAAAGACAGGGGAGAATCGATATGGGCCTGAGATCTTTAAACGTTTGAGGGTTGCTAACTTTGGGTATGGGTCGCACTATAGCACACTTCCACAACTCAGGGAACTTGTTAGTCACTATTGATGCATTGATCATGGCTGTTATAGCCTGCAGAGCTGTTGGTAAGGTCATCAATAGCATCTCATGACCAATCCCGTCCACCCCCTGTGCATTCGTGCCAATATCCCTGATGATCCGAAACACAACATCACTGCTAACAGGGCTCATGCAAAACTGTGAGGAAGTTCCCCTGTGGTGTTCGAAGAATGTTAGTTCGGATATGGTGGGATGTGATGCACCAGGTACATCTAAGAATGCCTGGTTAATGCCATCGGGGTCACGAAAGTGAGCCGGTAGGTGTGGGTCCCCATGAGAAGGAATGATGTCCGACTTAAGGTTCTGCCACAAACACTTAGGGTCACCGATTTTACTATTGATATTGATTCTGAAATAAGCAGATTTTTCACTTCTCAAGGATGTGCATGCTAAATGCTTTAGATCTATATACTGTTTGTGATGCTGTTCCAACCTGGTGTTGTGGTATTTCTTTCTAGCTCTGTCTCTCAAGTGAAACAGCAAACGAATATTATCGGTAATCCAAGGCGTCGGACGGTTTCTGAATGTTTTCCTTGTTATGGGAGCATGTAAATCAAAAAGCTGTGTGATGAAACTGTTAAAAGCCTGGACCATATCATCCACATCCTGCAACCCACCTATTACCTCCCATGGAACAAGAGCTAGATCAACTTCAAAGTACTCCATGAGTACATCCTTAATTGGTCTGTATGTGATTATTCTAGGCTTAGGTTTAGATTTTCTTATTGTAGCATCACATACTAAAAACGAGTGCCGACCCAGATCACTGATGTGGTCCACCACAACACTGTGCATCTTGATATCCGTGCATATAACATCTATGAGTGTCGCAGAGTGGGAAGTGAAGTGTGTTGGAGTCTCCACTAGTTGAGCCAAGTTCACACAGGTGAGAAACTGATGCATCTTTCTAGTATCTGGATCATCGCTGACAGACATGTCCACATTTAAATCACCCAGAAGTAACACCCCATCATAGGGAGCCAAAGCAGTGATGCTATCCATCATACTGACCAGGAATACATCCAGGCTGAGCCAGGGGGGACGATAGGCACTGCCAACCAGCAACTTTTTTCCTGAGACAGTTATGTTGATCCACATCTGCTCCACATTAGGGTGTATGGGATGTTCCCTAGTACGAGCACTCACTCCAGTCCTTATGTAAAAAGCCACTCCTCCTCCACGACCCCCACGAACGTCCAATGGACGCGGAATATGTCTCAAATTATACCCCTGAACCTTCGGGGCGCGGCCCTCCTGCCCCGTCCTCAGCCATGTTTCATTTATGGCCATGACGTCCACCGCGTGACGCAACATGGCCACCCTAAACTCATCATGCTTTGTCGACAAGGATCCAGTATTCAGGAGTCCAAATTTTAAATATTTAGAGGGGAACATTTATCAAGCATTTCATGTATAATAAAGTATAAAGTATAATGGTATTGAATGGTAATAATAATTTTAATAAAGAGAATAATAGGAATATAATAATAGTAAAAAAGCATTTAATAGTTTCCTTAACAAAAATAAAGGAAATACCAATATGTACCCTGCATCTGTTCGCAGATATAATTAGTAAGCAGATCCTGTGAGTTGACTCAAGGAATACACCCCGCGCTCCAATGGAAGAACATACTATAATTCCATGCTCACATGTAATTTGATAAATGTTAGACATTATGCAATACAAAACAATGGTAAGTAAAAATTTTTTTAAGAAAAAACTTTTTAGCATTACATTAACAGCTAGGCTGTTCTCTCTGAGACAGTCTTGATAATGCCTCGTTTAGAGGCGAAACAATTGTCGACGTTTTGTTGTCCTTTTGATTCTGCGAAAAATTAATGCTATTAATTAATGCTAAAAAGTTTTTTCTTAAAAAAATTTTTACTTACCATTGTTTTGTCATGGATTTTCGCCAAGTAACGCCTGTTTCTATCCAATATTATGCAATACCTTCCACTGTAAATATTCAAACTAAAAAGTCTGTAAGTAATCTCTGTACAACAACTGTGGACCGTAGAGGCTTTGCAAATTCTGTAAAGTTTGCAAATAGTAATATTCGTAGGGTTAGGTATTGGTGTAAATAGCAACATTTTTATTAATGTGTAGTTTTTAGGTGTAAGTAGTAATATTGTAACTATTGTGCATATATTTGTATTATGGTGTAGTTTGTAAATATTAATATTCAATAGATTGTCTGTATATAAAGGCAATAAAATTCAGTAATAGTGAAACTGTGTTCTGTAAATATTGAATTAAGTATTTGATTTTGTGAAGTGTAATTTATTTTTGATGATTTGTGGTGTATGTGTATGACAACTGTGCACAGGGTCACTTTGTGAACACTCACTGGCACGTGCATAACAGTCACTGACCCCCCTAGACCACTCACACAACAGATGTGACGTGCAGTAGCATCACCGACCTGAGAAATGTATACAACTGAGACAATACAACATTGAACGCACAACACAACAGTTACACTATAAGGGCAAGATAAACAATTTAGGCCAACACAAAAGTTCAAAGCATTTAGAATACAGTAGCGAGCAGGTACACAATAAAGGTAGGGTATAAAATATATACCGCAGTACATATCACATAGAATCCAGCAGTGAACACAACATATTACAACAGGTAGGAAGTACATAAGTAGCAGCAAGTAAGTATCGGTCATGAAACATCCAAAAAAATCACACAGAAGTGTCTGTTGTTTCAAATTGTCCAAAAAGCGCTTGCAGATCTGCTTCGGAGCAAATGCGATGGGTTCGATCTCCCGACTTCTTGCAGGCCAGTATCTGTCCACGCCGCGTCCAAACGAACTTCCACCCAGCATCACTAGCGGCAACCCGCGCCAGACGAAATATTTGCCGGTTAGTTTTGGTGAGGCGCTCGTTCACGTAGAAGCGGACAGGGGACCCAGCCGCAACGATGTCCTGCGTAGTAGCGCCTCGTCGCACGCGCGCGCTCCTCAGCATCTCATCGCGCAGGTCTCGGCGCGCCAATCGCACCACCAGGGGGCGCGCGCGTCGCTCAGCGGGGCCCTGGCTGTCGGTGGCGGAGAGGTGGCGCCTACCGACTCGTTGAGCGCTAACTATATCTCTCTCCTCCACGGACACACCAAGCTTGGTACCTATCGCTTGAGCGAGGTGTACAGGATTCTCTCCGCTGAGTTCAGGCAAGCTAGATATTTCAATGTCGTTCGCCAACAGCTCCTGGTCCCTGTCATTAAGCTCCCGACGTAGGCCCTCGACGACACTCTCAATATACCCAGCACCCGGAGCAGGCGCCGAAACCTTGGCCTCAAACGCAGATAGACGCGTCTCCAGGTTGTCGATGCGCGCGTCGCATGCCCGGACGACCTCTTTAATCGTTGAAAATTCCCGCTCCATGCGACTCATGAACGTCGCGACGTCCCCTCGCAGCGACCTAATCTCCTCCATAATTAGGTGGAACTCAGTCCGCCCCGAGCTGGCCTCGTCCCCTACCGGGCTTTGGTTCAGCGGTGTCGCCACATGCTGCGTCGATCGCACCGGAGTCTCGTCACATTTTGCTTCGTGTATGCTGCTACGTTTGCATTCCGGACACGTCCAACCCTGCGGCACACCTACCCTGGGCAGGTTGACACATGCCTTGTGGTAAAATGCAAGGCATTTTTCGCATTTAGCACGCTTTGCGACATCTGTTGACGAGACAAGTTTGCCACAGCCGCCGCACTCACTCATTTCTCGATAGATGGCGCTGATCGGGTGACGAAATATAATGTAGAAATGTGATGTAGAAAAAATGTAGGTAATTTTTGTCGTTACACCCACTTATTAAGAATTATTGTAAACACTTTGCCTATTTTTTTTTTTATCTGATTTCAATGTTTATGCTAGATTAAGTTAGTTTAAGATTATACTTTGTTGAATTGTTAATTATACGTGTTATGAAGTTTATCACAGATCGCCAACCAAAATCGCAAACCAATAACGTCACAGCAATGTTTTGAGCCGCTTATTGATCGAAATACGCCACAGATCTCACTGAAATTGCACACACCCGTATACGATAGCACTATGTTCACAGACCACTATTTCTCTTCCTGAAATGTACACTAATTTATTTTTAAAATGTTTCACTTCACGCATCGATACAAATCACATTAAGTAGCGATGGTGGCGCCATCTCCATTGACTCGACTATAAGCTCAACTGGCGAGCGGCTTTGTTTCATCAAAAGGCACTTAGTTGGCAGGGCCGCAAACATTTGCCCAAATCAAAATTATTATTTCTTCATAAATATCTTCTACCCACTCGTAAAGTTTATCGCCTAAATCTAGTAGGCATCACGAAACACATGTTCATGTCATCATATAATAAACGAGACCAAAAAAAATTCCATACAATAAACATCATATTAATGATGGCAGATAATTTGCCGTAAAAATTGATCAACGCGTGGAAATTGAGAGACTTCACAACCACCCTCTTACATGAGACCTCAAATAGCTTATGCTGTGTTTCATACGGTTGTGATGTGATAGCTCCAGAGGACGATTTCCCTTCGTCTCTTTACCCTATTTTCTTATTACCTCTACAACTTACTAGGTGGTAACGGACGAGAAATAAATACTTCTGGTATTACAAGCCTCTATATATCGCGATAACCATTTATCATCAAATAGGCCGTGTGTTGGTTTACTATAAAAGAAAAAATCCGTATTATTTTGTACACGTTGCTTTGCACCTGTCAAATAAACCACTTTTGAAACTAAGCCTAGTCTTAGTTTCAGAAGCCTTTTAAACTGATTAAATACGAATGTGTGTGTTGAATTTAATTACTGTCGCACCTAACAATTACTTAACATATTTACCAACAGTGTGAGCTACTATTGTTACCATCAATAAAAGTATGCGTAAGTGGTATAGGTAAAAAGGCGTAAGCTGAGCTTTGCATTTGTGTGAGTGACCATCACGAAAAGCAGAACAAAAAGGCTGTGTGTACAACACGTTTGTGTGTGTAAAACAAGTCACATTATACGTTCACATACGTGCACTCAGGCAAATGCAAAGCTCAGCTTACGATTTTTTACCTATACATATTTATATGTTTAAACTTGCACATGTCATGTTGCATAAAGGCTGATATGCCTTAGAATTTTTTTCTGCCTTATTGCATTTTGGCAATGCTGAGGATGAATGATATCCCCATTCATCCTCAGCATTGCTTGACAGTTTTTGACAACAGGTATGAATAGAATATTAATTAAAGTCCTAGACGTCCCATATTCAGACGGATATTAAAAATGAAAATTTTAAGTGGGGAGAGTACATTTCGTGGTTTTTCTCCCCATATGGTTTTCTGACACGCTTGAGTAATGCGCAATATGGCTCCCATATTAAATATAAATTAATTCTAATAGCATAAAAGGAATATTTGATTACCATGCAAATGTTTCGTTTACATATTATCTAATTTAGGTCCACATCTCGGACATTAACCTATTATCCTCATTCTGGTGAGGAAAACCTATTTTAGACTAGATTATAACTTTATTCAGTACAAGCTGTCCCGGCGAACTTCGTACCGCATTCATTTTTCTAATGTTCCGCAAAACTTTTTTTTTCTTCCATAAGATCCTTCTCCTGATAATTACGAACACAACAAAAAAAGAATAAGCGAAATCGGTCCAGCCGTTCACGCGTGATGGCGTGACCAAGGGAAATAGGCATTCATTTTTATAAATAGAGATTTATAGTAACTAGGCACTATAACGACGATCGAGCGTTGAATTCGTGTCAATTTCAAAGTGTCAGTCAGAAAAAACGCGCTTAGAGAAGTCGTTTCGATGCAGACTGCCAAACAAACCAATCCAATCGACCTATCGAGTGTATCACATAGTAAAACGGGGTCTGATATTCCGAATTTGGAAGGTGGTAGATGATGATGTATGATATTAGATTAGAAATCGGATACTACGGTTATTTACAATCTATACTAAAACTGTAAAACTGAAAAGTTTGTTTAACAGGCTATCGATTAACATCGCGCAATGACTAATAGAAGCGGAAAATCATTGAATGAACTTGTAGAATGGGTGAAACTTTTTCTTTTTTGGAGAATCCTGATGCCAAACTTGTATTGGAATAGTTCCAATACAAGTTTGGCATCAGGATTGAAAGTTCAATATTTTGGTAGCCGAGGATAATGGGCGTTTTCACTTTGAACGATAACGACACACGATATTTTGGACGATATCGTGCAATGTGAAAACGCCCAATTGGAACGTAAAATTAAACCACATGAGCCAATTTGGTAGCATCCGCTAGTTGCATTATGAGCGAGCGTAGTGAATGAACCAGATTTTCGTAATAGACTCGGTGGACATAATATCGAACTACCATCGCATGTCAATGTAGCATAACAGGCAAATGTATGAGAAATATTATTTTACGGTGGATTAGTATATTGCCTACTCGAACGTATTTTACGGTCTTTACAATGGATAATGTTTTTGAACAACTTTAAAACATTACCTTCTATTGCTGATCCAGAATAATATATACGAGAGTACATGTATTTGCCGGAAACCATTTCATTTCGAACCCAACCTTCAAGATTTCTGTTCTCACACCATTCGAATTTGGAATTCCCTACCCAATCACGTGTTTCCTTCCTTTTACCATTTTAGGCTTGACGCGTGAAAGGGCACTTATGAGGCCTTCGAAGTGAGGTCCACTATTTAAGCGTCTAAGTCCTAAGGCAATGGCTAACCATTAGGCAGGTGACGAATACATACGAACGTTAAAAAAAACACCAGTCTTCTCTATCGGTTAATGACCAATGAGAATTCTTCAGATCACCCCAAAAGTGGCTTTTCATGCTGGTCAGATGAAAAGCCACTTTTAACGGTTTTAAGGCGATTCTTTCGAGGGCGTTCGACAATAGACGTCGATGTCACAGTTGGGGTTGCCTTATGGCATTAATCATTTAGTTCACAACGAATCCTATAGTATGAATTTGTAAAATAAATATATTTAAATAAAAATAATAAATAATAAAATCAGGATTCGCAATTACCAACGTTTGATCTAATGTATAATTTATTTTCATATCTTACGCTATCTATCATGCGGCATATCCTTGTACTATAAACAAACACACACGTAACACTTTTGATCACAACAAACCCAATAATAATTTAAAACACAAACATCATTACGACACATGTTTATATTTTAATGATGTTACAATATGATACATTTTTCAATAGACACACATACAAAACCACGTCTTCGGTTACATTTCATCAGTCACTTTATCTCCTGTAATAGGGGATAAACTTATTGCCGTTTTTTCCTGGCTATACATATTTGCCCCGTCCGTCTATCAACAGGAGCACGGCGCAGGGGAAGATGATTTGGGCTCGGAGATATTGTGGGTCCTTTAGCGACAATAGACAACCATTTTTTTTGGCGCTTTTTTGTCTTTTCTTTCTTTTGTTTAAAAATAAAGCGGTTAGCTTCAAGGCAAACGATGTGGGGATATAATTGAAACCTTGGTCGTGTCCGAGAAAGTCCAACAATCGACGCTAACTGTACAGGGAAAATTACGAAGAAATTCACGCCATACATTTCTCGTTTCATGAGGATTGTAAATTCCGAACAAAAATAGTTTCAAATTGACTGGCAGAGTGTACGTTACGTGCCAAACTAATTTGAATAGCAATGTAGGCAAGTAGTATACTTAAAAAATTATGGAGACTCCTGTCTCAGATCTAAATTTTCAAATGATCAAGTTATGCACTGTTAACTTTCAATAAAGACCAACTATTATTACATGTATGTTTTAACCCGGATATCTATATATATAATACGCCAGTGAAGTAGGGTTGCCATAAGTGGGGGGACTCAGACCGGGACAAAAATAGGAACTTTTATTATAATTTAATATAATTAACAAAGATTTTATCATTTCTCGTTTATACATGGCACATTTTTGAAATTAACACAAAATATATATAGTCTGGCCATAAATACTGTTACATTATTTATTTTCGTTTTTTTTTTAACTTTTTAATTATTTTTAATTTGGAACACGTATATTATTTTAAAAACTTCTTTCGATTTCGCACCATTTCACATAATTTTTCGTGTTCATTATCGAATTACAATATGGAATGGGGTGTTAATGAAAATAGGATCGCAATCGCAATGATCGCCCAGCACAAAGTGGGTATGGAGCCGTCGGTCAAGATACTGTCGTGGATCATGTTGTGAAACCTCTCAGCAATACACTTTTTAAAAATATACCGTGGAATTTCCAGCAGGACTCTGCTCCTGGTCACAAGCCACGAACTACTCAAGCCTGGCTAGAAACCAACGTTCCGGACTTTTATAAGAGCTGAAGACCGGCCCTTATCTAGCCCAAACTTCAACCCTTTAGACTACAAATTATGGTCAGTTTTAGAGGACATGGCCTGCTCTAAACGACACGGCCACATTGAGTCTCTTAAAAAATCTTTGGAGCAAGCAGTGGGAAAATTTCCCTTGGAAACAGTGCGTAAATCCATGGATTCGTGGCCAAACAGATTAAAGGCCTGTATAAAAGCCAAAGGTGGCCATTTCGAATAAAATATATTTTTATTTTTTGCTAAGACTTTAATAAATATGTAGGTATAAATTTTAATAATATTACATTACTTAATTTTTTTTAAATTGCATTTTCATTTGTAACAAAACTTATTATGGCTGGACTAGGTAATATCGTCATCTAAGCACGGCATTTTTTTCTTAATGGTAGTACAAAATATAATAAATTAATCAACAAATATAGCAATTTTTTTGGGGAATTTACTTGCTTGTAAAACTCAATGCATGCTTTTGAGACTGATAATATTACAAATACTTTTACGAAATCAACATTACCTTAAAGTATTAAGTATCTGTCATAATTTTTTAAATTAGCACACTATGTAATCAACAAACATAAAATTATCACATCTGGGCGCGCAGTAGTGACACCCCCGCTGCCTTCAGGCAATGGACGAGGCTTTGGCCTCGAAGCGGCGCAGGAACGGCTGCCGACCCGATGGTCCGCCGTCTTCCCCTCCGCCTCGCATCTATAACAGCGAGGCGGTGCGTCACAGGCTTTGACTTGTGACCGGGCCGGCTACAACGGAAGCACCGATCACCCACGGTGTATTCTGCACACTGCACTCCTACGTTCCCCCACCATCATGCACCGGAAACACCTGGTTTCCCGGGCACACAGGAGGAGCACCTGCCCCTTGAAGAATCCCCCTATGAGGAGGCTCCGTCAGCCCGCAATTTTAAGTGCCGCCGCGACTGTCGTTCCATGACCAGTAGGGCTGAAGGAGATCTCCCCAGCCCTCATCTGGTCATGGGGATAGCCACCCGCCTCCACGACGGCGGAGATTTGCTCATCCGTCGTGGCCGCGTCGTTCAGGCCCGAAATGCGCATTGCTGCGCATTTAGTGGGTCTGGAGACGCGGACGGCTTCTGCGTCCAGCGTGTCTCTCAACCTAGCCACGAGGGCGTCAGCTTTGGGGCCGCTGGAGGCGCCGGAGACCTCGAGTGGATGAGCCCCGGTGCGGGTGGTCTTGCACCGGAGCATCCCCTGTATCTCGAGGGCCTTGAGGTCCACGGAGGAGGTCTTGATGCGCTCTTTCTCTGTCGACGCCGAGAGTCCGCGATCCCGAAATGTGTTGACACTGTTAACGTAAATTCGTGAAACGTGAACGGACAAATGTCAGCGCTTACGTCGTTCTATTCACGTATTAATAGCCTTGCTAGGTAGTCGCGTTTATTGTAGGTATATTACTGTTTACCAAGTCCAGCCCTCTAATATAAAACTATGATTTTTAAATCGGGACAATTTGCTTATCGGCCGGGACGCCAGGACACCGTGCTTCAAACCGGGACATGTCCCGGCGTACCGGGACGTATGGCAACCCTACAGTGAAGCCGCTTCTCCTCCTAAACTAAGAGTAGCACAGTCAAGTGTGGCACACCGTTGGAAAGGTCGTGGTCTCAAGTGGTGCGATAAGATTAGAAATTTGACAAAAAGTAAAAAAAAAAAAAATTACTTGCGCAGTTTGCGCTAAGGTTTGCTAGTTTTTTTTAACACCCTAAAATCGTGAGATAAACAGCCGAATACTGAAACGTCATTCAAATATTCAGAACTCCTTAATATTTGAATGACGTTTCAGTATTCGGTCGTGAGAGTCGATCGTAAGTGTCGATCGTGAGAGTTGCTCTGAATCGGGGGTGTCAGGTTGAAATTCTGAAAATTTTAGGATACACATAGCCATAACCTGGCTAAGTTTCGAGCCGCTAACATATTTATTTTTAAAGATCTCTAAGCAAAATCACAACCATCTTATTTGTTTTACCCATATTAATATGTCACATATGAAGACACTGATGCGTTTGACACAGATGACATGACCGATAAGCATTATGCAGTCAATTTATCTAAGAACAAAGATAATGTTTGATGGAGTTTCGAGACAAGAGCTCTTCATTAAGTCTATCAACAAGCCGTTCGTCTCAAGGCGAACACGTGCTCGGTAGCCGGGCAGCCGGTACATTGTATGTAATTAGCGTGCGCATGACTCATCGCGGAGATGCGCACGGGCATATGGAACTACCACTCGCTTTTATTATCTGATGCATCTCGTTAGGCGTATAATACAATCGTACTGGTTCAAAGGGATCGAGTTTCAACAACGATGCCATGTTTGGATCCTTTCCCATAATAAAATTTAGTATGCGGGTAGAAAAAAAATCTATCCATTCATGGTTCTAACTGATTAGGTGATTAACTAAATGTAAACCAATCATTAATTGGTCCTTTTATAGGGCTACATTACTTTATTTTTACAGCCATCTCTCCCAGTAGTAACTATCAGACTGATATTATATAGCTCTAACATTTACCCAAAAATTCATAGTTAAAACGCTTCATCAAGATCAAAAAAGAGTACCATTCTACTTACCTCCGATAAAATATTATACTTTTATATTTATGTTTTGCCCTGGGTGTGATTCGAACCAACGACCTCAGAGTCCAGTAGTTAGCTTTAGGGTGTCACTAACCACTGAACCACATAGTTTATCAAGTACACAATGCAATGTATTTATTATTCTCGCATATACCTGTACAGTTTGTCCTTTCGTGACTCTTGACTCTATTTAACATACAAACGTTAATTTCCCACATTCGTCCTTTTCCATTAAGCTTGGCAACGTAACACAATATGCTATTGTTACAAAGCGTTTGGTGGCATTGTATGTTTTGTACTACTCTGGTAGAAAACAAGCGTTCCATCTGTTTTCCTGCCTGTGATGTATACATGGCTACCGTGACATTAGAGGCTAATTACACAAGAAGTATTACTGATGCTAATGTAGGAGAAGGGGTATAGAATACAAGAAAACTGGAGAAAGCTGCGAAACATAGCATAATCTCATAAACTATCTCAAGAGGGTGATATTATCCCGAGCTGAAGAGGGTGGTAATAGTAATAGCCCATTTGAGCTGGCCCTTTCAGAACATGAGCTGGCCCTTTCAGAACAGAATAGAATAGAACATACTTCATTGTACACCGTTACTTCGGGACTCGGTACTTTCACTGGCAAATAACTGATGTTGTAAGGAGTAACTTAGGTACTTTTTATCCCGGGAATGTGTTCCCACAGGAATTGGGAAGTAGAAAACTATTCAACGCAACGAAGCAAACGTTCTAAAGGCTTTATAATAATACTAGTGGTCGCCCGCGACTTCGTCCGCATGGTAATTTGGATTTTTTCCTGTTCCCGTCGCGCCGCGTCATATTTTGAACAATTCACACAATATATTTATAAATTGTAGCCTATGTGTTATTCTGATGTATAAGCTATATTATTTTAAAGTTTCATTAAAATCCATTCAGTAGTTTTTACGTGAAAGAGTAACAAACATCCATCCATACATACTTACATACTCACAAACTTTCGCGTTTATACTATTAGTAGGATGTATGGAAACAGTGTTCTATCATAATCCTATTCTTTGAACGTCGTCAAAATGATTAGTGGCGTTTATTCTCGTAAATATCCAGTTAGAAAACCGCAGACGCCTATCATGTAGCGGCTTAAACCGGATGAGACATAAAACATCCTCTAGGGAAAGTCTTACGAATGGATAGTAATAGTCGACTAATTGCCAGAGACGTAGCAGAATCTATTGGTCGTTTTATTACCGTTGTCCATTGTGGCAGAGCCTAGATAAATTCGAATTGAATAGATAAATTATTATACCTCATTTCGATCGATATTATCAAATTGGATTACTTATAACGGACAATTGCGCGGTAACAGCCATGTTTGCGAGGAAGCTGAAACGCATTCAATATTATAAATGAAACCATACTCACTGAATATATTATTGAAATTTCAAAATGGGTGTAACAATTTAATAACACTCTTTATAAAAGTTAATATAACGATATTTCAGAGCTTTCAACTTTTATTTCATTGAATTAAAAGTACGTCTACATAATATTTCATGTAAATATGCTGTTACATATTTTGTAAGTATTTTTAGATACCACAAAACCTCGAAACTGGATTTAGTCGTGACCTACACCTTGAAATTTCTATTTACTAAATGAAATTCGCCCTTGCACAACAAGTAATAAGTCAGAAAAAGTAAATTTAAATTGTATTTGTATATACGTATGTTAACAGTTATTGGTCTTGGACAAATTCACAAAAGAGAACTACGACTCAACTGATGAATCTGGTGATCCTGGCACCGAACGAGATATTTGGCTCTTTTTACTTTAGTAGTACATACTCAAATTCACGTTACAAAAACTTGACAATACATCGTCGCGTATGCATCTGGCGAATACTTGAGTACATGATTCAGACGAGCAATGGGGGTCGTGTGAAGCGATGACGGCATAGGAGGGGCTTGTCCGTCGGGTATGCCTCGGGCTCTATGCCAAGACTAGCGCCAATGCAGCGTCAGATGACAAGGATTATACTATAATCTTTCCCCTCTTCTAAATCTTAAATGCTCAGATATAGAGTCCATTTTAAATTTATCTTTTGTGTTGTTGTGTAGACGTCTAGTGAGTAGTCTAAAGTTTTTATGTGAAGTATTTCAAACTTGACTGTGCATAGAATCCGCGTGGAATTGTTTTAGCGGACTGTGGGAAATTTGTCTTGTTTATTTTTGGCGACATCCATTGTTGATTTTCCTTGAGGTGGTTTGTATCAAAACACTTTTAAAAAAATGAATGTACTTGCATCATTGAAGTTTGACTTTGAAGAATTGCGTGTTAAGTGCAATAATTATGAGACAACATTTCTATAAGGACTGTTATCCCTACGCAAGTCTACGCAAGTATGATCATGTGTCTGAGTTACGGAAAACGCTCAAGTGGCTCCCAATTCGCCTTCGCCGAAATACACACATTCTTTCACTGCTATATAGTATACTCTTCAATCCTCGCAGTCCCCAATATCTTAAAGAACGGTTTAGGTTCCTTCATGACACACATTCAAGATCTTTGAGGTCATTGGCAAATTTGATGCTGGAAATGCCAGCACACTCGTCTACTTACGCAGACAAATCTTTCACGGTCAGGGCGGTTCGTTTGTGGAATGCTTTACCACTTCACATCAGAAGTGCGCAGTCTCTTACTTCTTTCAAAAATATTTTAACTGATTACTACCTTTCTCTAACCAATATTTAGAATGTCTATGTATTTGGTGTATTTTAAGTATTTATGTAAGTATTCTTTCTTTTCCTATGATATTATTACTACCTGGGTAAGTTTATTAGTTCATTTATATTGTTATCCTACTCTTTCTTATCTTTATTTTATTATTTACTAAGCTTTATTTTTCTTTTCTCTTTCACGTATTGTACACTACCCTTTTAATTTCTTTAACTCGCTATCCATTCAAAGGTTGTCTGGAAGAGATCGCTTTTAGCGATACGGCCGCCATTTGTACTATCTTTAAGTTAAGTCTTCTAATTGTATGTTTTCTTTTTTGTGTACAATAAAGAGTATTTGTATTGTATTGTATTGTTATAGATGCATAAAATGACGTCCTCATCACATTTTTCTCAATGAGGAGAGCATAAAGCTACACGGGTTTTCGCCCCTCTTGTTGCTCTGTGCTTGAGAGACGTCAAGTGGCATGCTGTATTTCAAACACCGACTTCCTTTCCATTCGCCAGTTCTTTTGCCCCTACACCCTTCTTTTCTTTCCACATTCAATGTTTTTTCTGGTGTTACAAGCGTCTATGTAACCATTTACTTTCAGATGACACGTATCTATATTTACTCTCAGATTAATACAAAATCCAAACTATTTTTGTCTACAAACAAATGTTAATCAGTTACAAAATAGAAAACGAATACCAAATTATCTAACATTTGAACTCCGCGACCTTGGCAGCTTAGTGCGTCAATGTATTACCATAGAATCACATACCTACTATACATAACTGTTTACAATATTGAGTCAGCTTTGCATCACAAACACGAACGTTAATATGTAGTATCTATAAAGATGCAGAACAGAATCACATTTTCATTCTTATCTGCTACCCATTTGCTAGAGTTCTATGTCACTTGCTAAAATAGATAAGAAATATAACAAGTATTTCTTTAAAGAAATGAATATGCAAACGTTTTTTTTTTTTTCAGAATATAAATCATAAGAAAAAGATCAATCGACCGTAGTTTGGATTAAAAAGAAAATTAAAAAATATTGTTGGACATGCTCACACAACGTCGTCATCTAGCCCAAACCAAGCTTTAAGCTTGTGCTATGGGATCTTAGACAACTGATAAACATATTTATATATTTCTAAATACATACATAACAAACATAGAAAACACCCAAACTGCGAAACAAACATTTATGGATCACACAAATATTGGATTCGACGCGTGAATCGAACCCGAGACTCCGGAGTCGAAAGTCGATGCACTACCGACCACGCCACCGAAGCAGTATTGTTTTGTTTGTTTGATTGTGGGACGCAAATCTCTAAAACAGATATCAGATAGCTCGTTATCAGAATAGTCTGACCAGTTGAGTTACTGAGCATCAATGTCAGGGAGACAGACAAGGATCCTGTGAAACAGAAAGGATTGAAGCCACTGTACTGCAAACCAATAACCTAATTCAGTTACGAGGTGTTTATTTATTACTTTGTAAAAACAGGTGTTCGGCGTGAGTTGATTCACAAATCTAGAAGATAACGCCGCATGTAGTATTTTTTATCATGAATAAAGTGTAAATAACAACATTTACTATGATGTCTTATCAAAGAGTTTACAATGTTATTAAATTCGGTTCGCATGTTAGACAGGTAGATATCAGTTATCTACGCGCAGGACTTCCAAACTTCACAATCGGGGCCTGAGGACGGCTAACCGGCTGTCCTTACAGAAGCAGGCCAGAAGGGTTTTCAGCCCATGCATTTCACTCACCGACGCGGAATAAAACCAATCCGCAAAGTTGCAGGATATTACTCGATCCAACCCCTGACAGAGATCCAAAGTCCGCCGGAAACCTGGGGATATCCAAGGGTATACCCGGGACGCCCGGCAATGGACGTTAAGGCGGACATTAAAAAAATGGTAGAGAGTTGTTAGTGGTGATTCGAAAGCTTACTTAGTTACTCGTTAGCATGTATGTTACAGAGCAACTGAATTAAAGTAGTTGTGGAAAATTTGGTGCAGGTAAAAACAGATCGTCTTCACGTGGAGTATTGGATAGACTGACAGGTAAACACACGCACAAGCATTTCACATTGTTTTTCTTGGTAAACTTTTGTGATTTTCCCATATCTGTCTGGTTGTTATTGATCATAGAGTGATTTTTTGTATATACCTTTCCTCGATAAATTTTGCTATTCAAACCAGTACCTGAGATTAGAGAGAAACTAAACCACCAAACCCTTCAGATAGATACATAAGAGTAGGCATTTTATTAAGACACAAACCAATTAATACTTCCGAGACTGAAGGTGAAAATTACCTTCAATTACAACAGCTCTAATAAAATTGGTTCATTACAGTGTTATAGCGCTATAACAGTATAACATCCTCTTTAACTAATTAATTTCGATAATTAATCTATAAAAGTTGTTATTACGCTAATAACAGTCGGCTAATTAAGTAGTAATGACCTGATTTATTACCTTAATCACAGAAAGATCGGTAGTGAATTCTACAGAATTCAATCATCAAGAAAAATTGTGTCACGTGATCAAATTGCCACTATCCATTCTTATACAAACGCTTGGACAAATAACGCGACAAACAGCGGTATTCACGTTTGCGAGTGTGTTTTGAAGACGGCAAGCATGACGGGATGGACTTCCATGAATTCCATGGCCGCGGCACGAAATTTTCTGCCATATCATTGCTTGAATATATCGATTGACAAAACCTCCAGAGAAAAATACGTACGCTGTTTACTTGCGTCCGCTTGCACAGGAAAGAGATAAATGTCGATTTAAAGAGAGCCCGCTGTAATCAATCAGCTAGTGACCCATACTAGTCCCGAAAGATAGAATTCTCGTTACTCCTAGAAAAAGATGAGAGGAATATCTTGAAGTTTAGGGATATATCTTCCCTTTTTAGACGGGGAAGGCCTCGCATGTGGCGCGTAATTGTTCTGTTGACGACTAATAGTTGATTATACAGTCATAAAGATTATACAGAGTTTACATTATTGTCGCGTAGATTGTTTGGATCTGCGTTTCAAAGATGACGCTTTCTATGTAGATGACAAGATGTTGGATGAGGGTTTGATGTTTACATAATATTGCATTATTCTTTTCACAATTAATTGCAACCAGGTTTATAAACAGGTAGGCTTCGTTGTCGCGGGAAATATAGAGGAAATTATATTTCATTGAAAATCACGAGACTAGAAGTACATAAACAAGATCGCACTTTGATTGTAAAATTGTAGTCGTGTCCCTAAAATTTACGCAGATATTTTAGATTTTAAAAACGGTCATACGTTTGTTAATTAAAATTGTAAAAAAAAAACATCGCAATGTACCTATAGTGATACCTTCGGGGATAAAGACTTTGACTTTGTCAGTCTTATTAATAAAAAAGACCTAATCAATGGATACTCTTATGTTTACACCGAAATAGTTGGTTCTAAATGTAATTGTGTTTAAGTGTGACGTAACAACCTTATTAATAAACTCGAAGCAACGTTGAAGAACCTATACATTATTTACAGCTCGGATTACGCGTTCCTTGTGGCAACATTGTCGAAAAAAACCGCAATGTATGCTAAAATAACAAGTAATCAGTCGGGAGCTGTCAAATGAAACGTCACTCAACTGTCATCGTTTCGTACTTGTCTTTTTATTTTTGTTATTTTGTTATTGTTTCATTGTCCATGAATCGTGGGATATTGTTTATTATCTTATTTTATAAGATGGCTCACAAACGTAAAATATTTGTACACAGGAATAAAAACGAATGAAGAAAAGTGTGTACCTACGAAGATTTTTTTTCAATTTGAAATGATACAGAGTTAGATTACAGAAATTGGTAAGTACGTCTTATTTTGAAAGATTATTCTCAAAATACGTATAAGTCTTTAAAAGCGAACCCCAATAAGGCGATGGGCAACGCATGGTTTGAAGTACATAAAAGAAAGTATCTAATTAACCTCACACTTATAGTAGTTGCGTGTAGTTTGTCAGTTTACTTTACTGATTACTTCATTACAACATTACAACATTGCACTTACTTCATGAGATAAAAAATAACTGGATTGTGGGATATACATAAAGAATTTTTTATATTTTTTGTCACAGAGTATTATTATGTATTTTATGACCGTTATTGTGATAGAAATTATCATAAATTAAAGTAGTGATAATAATGCTACTTTGTTTCAGATTCAAAGAACTGAACTTGAGAACCCGAGATTTGAATCAGCTGCAGATATAATGGAAGGGAATGATAATGAATGCAAGAAAGCATCTGGTGGCTACAAAAGGGAAACTATTAAAACTGGCGGTGGATCTAATGTTCAAGTCCCAGTCAAGCCGATGTTGAGATAGCCAAATTATGAAATCCAGCAGAGTTAATTAGTGATGAGAATAAATATGATTCCGATGGACCTTGCCTGGTGAGTTTTAAACATCATCTATCTACATTTAGTGAGCGCATACAAATGATACGACAGTCTAAAGACATACTATCGGTTCATTCATCATCATCATTCACCGAGTCTTTTCCCAACTCAGTTGGGGTCGACTTTCCAGTCTAACTGCGATTCGGCTGAATGGTCAGTGTCTAAGAAATGGTCACCCATCCTAAGACCAGCCTGACTCGATGTTGCTTAACCTTTGCAATGTGTTAACATTGTCGGTTACCACTAGACCACGAGCCCCTCATACTATCGGTTCATTAAAATATATTAGGTATATTGGAAATGCGCATTGCAACAAACCTGTCTATTATGCACATGGTGACTTGACCACTGTGTTTGGCTCATTGTAGAGAAAACAGTTTTGTTTAAGTCGTAAGCCAGATTTGTCTGTGTAAGACAAATTCAGGCAAGGATGGAATAAACCCCAGTACAAAAAACCATAATAAGCCCTGTACCTTAGCCCATGGTGACATTATAGATATACATATTTATTTAGTAAATATGTGTAATATGGGAAATATGTAGGTAATAATATTGTACATTGTTTTTCTAGGATGTAGATTTTCAAAATACTTGGCCCAGTCAAAACAATTAAAAGAATTGGAACACAAGAGACGCATGGAGATATCTGAAGAAAACCATGCCATTGAAATAGAAATTAAAAGATTCAATAAAGAAATAGAAATTTAAAGAGAAGAACTCAGATGTGCACAACTGGAATGAAGCTCAAGACATTTTATAAAAATCCTTAAAAATTATGTTAAATTATAAAATAAAACCTTGTTGTAAAACTTGATATTTTATTTATTTGTAAGTATGTCTTCATCATCAACCGAGCCTTTTCCCAACTCAGTTGCTGTCCAGTCTAACTGCGGTGCGGCTGAACTTCGATATTTTACGTGGAGCGACTGCCATCTCACCTCCACAACCTACGGGCTGTATCGAAGTTCTGCAGTTAGACTGGTTGGATTTCGATTTAGGGCTCCAATACCCGTAACGAATGCCATAGATGTTCGTATGACAACGGGGACCGACGCGACAACGTGCTCTCCTAGGCACATTTGTTTTTAGTCTTACCTAATTATTACAAAATTTTCATTAATAAAAGCTGCTGGTACGGAATGAATTAGTAATTTTTCATTTCTTGATCCTGATAATAAAATAGTCTTC
Source organism: Nudaria mundana (assembly GCA_963556515.1). Lineage (NCBI taxonomy): Eukaryota > Metazoa > Arthropoda > Insecta > Lepidoptera > Erebidae > Nudaria > Nudaria mundana. The sequence goes on from OY748294.1 coordinate 19,958,620, forward strand.
TAACTCATCCGTTACCCTCAAATGATCAACTAAATAAATTATTTACATTTTCTACGGTCAATGAACAAGTAATCACGACATCCGTATTATAGATTGTGCAGAGGTAATAGGAAGCCTTGAGCTGCTAGTCCAGCGCCGAACAATCGCTTTCTTGGCCGCATTCTACCGTATTTACCACTGCGAGTGTTCTGAAGAGCTCTTCAACCTGATCCCACCCTCTCCCTTCCGATCCCGAACAACGCGTGCCGGGCAGAGATGCCACTCCCACTCAGTGGATAGCATGTTCGCGAGAACCGAACGTTTTATCGTTAGTGTCTCTGCCGAACGATTGTGGCCTGGAACGCCCTGCCTGTGCACGTGTTTCCTCCCACATATAATCCTGGGTTCTTTATGCGGAGCGTGAAGAGGCACATAAGTATGTCGTCAAGTTGAGGGCACAATACTATAGAGAGTGGCCCACAATCGCTAGACGTCGTCACGACTTACCACCAGGCGGGCAACGTCAAATAAGCGAAACCAAAATAAAAAAGGCATAAAATCAGCTAGAAATAAAAATACAAATGAATGAGAAAAATATCAGATGTTTAGTTTAGTCATACGCACAAGTTATACTAGGGGACGGTTGGGATTAAATTTTACTGCGAAACAACAATCGAACTAGCTTACTTCCTTGCTGCCCGACATTTATTAATAATGATTTTGGTTACTTCAAACTTAAAACTCGATGTAAAGTTTACTCTTTGTTTATTAATAAGGCTGTGTGAGTTTAATGAAAATAAGTTGATTTTGACTTCCCAGGCACTACCTACCCCTTAGTTTAAAATAACAACTTACATCTAATTTTTATACTTTTGAGACAATTGTATTGCTCATAAATAAGTTATACAAGTCGTTAACTGCGCAATTTGTACGTGAGATTCTGTTATTTGCACAACGATATTAACAGCATGAGCAGTGACGGTAATCGATGACCTTGAATGAATACACAACTTGTTAATTCGATGGCCTAACATTTACTTGTAACAAGTACAAAGGCAGAAGATCTCACTCAAGTGGTGTGAAAAGGAATAATTATAAAAGGAGTTGTCATTTCTATACGGTAAAAAAAAATGTCGGATGAAGAGAGCGGTTTACAGCAAGAGTCCACCACCCACAGCCATTGACTGTTAAAACGATTAATCATTTTAATGGAATATTGAATTCCAGACCTCCAACATCAAAAGGAAGGGCATACCAGGATCTTCGAACAATAAGGCAGACAACCTTTGCGGTTTCTTTGATTCGAAACCGAAATGCCAACTCCTCAAACAGCTCGCAATAGGATGAAGCCCACGACAATTACGAGAAGACCTTTAACAAAATTTAAAGCATTGTTTATGGCTTTTTGTATGTTTGACAACAACAAGATTTACTGACGCAATCGCATGATGGCATACAAAGATGGCAATCGATAAATAGGACATTAAAACGAGAAATAAATAAAGAGTGACTAATGAACATTACTGCATGTATGCGGTTTATGTTTAGTGCCGCAATCATCGCGGCAAATAGAACAATAGCTGTGCCAAGAAGTGAGTAAGTATTGGGTAGCCCGTATTAGGGAATATTTACACTGTTTGGTATCGCTGTCACCCACTGCTAAGAGAACTCTGCCAAAATTAATTTTACAGACAAAATTATGTTTTTATACCGGTAGGGGTCGACAGAGGCATTTATTATTCCCATATTTCGTTAGTTACTTTACAAGTTTCATGTAATAGTGGCGCTCCATTTAGAGTATAGAGACGGAATTTTCGTGAACAATTTTGATTGTTACTTACCTAATCATGACTTGACCAATTTGGTCTAACTAAATACGTCAAAGCATGATAATGCAGACATTGTTTATTTGAAGGCGGAGAAGAATATAGGAACTAATTGACAAAAGAATCAGTTGTAAATAAACAATACAAAAAATTCTGTTGATTCCCTTCACTAATATGAGAAGGGAGTACGAAATACGTAAACATAGACCGCAATTAATTATTTGTCATCTTACGGTAGTTCTTGGTGGCTACTACTACCGCTCATGTGTAGTGTGAATGGAGCCTATGAATGAGTAGCGGAGTGCTTGTTCGCACTAATTAGTGGGCGCGGTAGTTGAAAAGGCCCGCTTACGAGCTGTAAAGATGGTTATAGAAGGCTGGCGTTTATGAATGGGTGATTGATGGAGTTACGGTTTATGTAAATGCCTTAGTAGCAAACTTTAGACAGGCATAAGATTGGAACCTAATATGAAATTATCAAGCCACGAAGAAAAGGATCAAAGGATTTACCGAAGTGCCAAACTTTACTTAAATGGTAAAACCCCAAAATTTGCTACTCAATATGTCAGCTCACGCGCGTTGTCCAGGCAAAGTAAATAGTGTTCAATAGAAAACATCCATAAAAGAATATAAACATGATAATACTAGCACAGATACGTCATAAAAGGGACCGTTAGCAGGCCGTGAATATGGTGACTATGACGTCATAGTCCACCCACGCCAACCAATCGTCTTTCTTCTCATCCCCCTTATTTCGACGAGGTTTCTCCCAAAAATCTTTATGAAAACGAACAAAAACGCTTTGGGCAAAATGTTTCCGCGGGTACTTTAACAAATCTCTTCACTCACATACAACAAAAATGAGGCAGAACTTTAATTTAGAAGTGTCGGAAATATAGCGCAGTAGTTATTCATACGCGGATGAGAAACCGTATACAATTGTAAGCTCTTTCGTGAACTTCACACAAAAGCTGCTGGCTTTGCGATTTCTGATTTTATTTTTGGCAGCGACCTTCCGAGGTCAATTTTAATAATAAAGCAACTAGCGATCATTGGATTTTTAAGTGGATTTTGAAGTGGTATGAAGTTGTATCACAAGTAATGAAGGTCGCTATACAATGAGACTCGTTGGCGAACGAACTTATACATAAATTCTGCGGTTCGGTCTATTATTCTATATATATTCTGCCCGAAAACTTATTGGATCAAAGCAGAGGCGAATCTGTAACATCACGCGTCTGGAGTCAGGCATATCTCTTAGCTAGACCATTCTTATGTCTCCCAAGACCTCCATCCTTTTATTGTAAAGATGCTGGTGATCAAAGTTCAGATACAACTAGAAGTTCTTTGAGGGAACTTTACAAACTTCAATATTCGTTATACTTTCGCATCGTGAGATGAATCACGTAATCGCCTTACATTGAGACAGCCTTGCGCATATTGCACCCAGCTGTACATTCATAGGGCGCGCTTGTACTATTGTCTTACAGCTTAGCATTGTAGTGTACCAAACGAGTAGGGCGTGCCGAGTGCGTCGACCCCGCCCGTCCGGCACTGATTAGATACGTAACTGCAACTTTTATTATTCAACTCACATGGTGGCGAGATTATAAAGAATGAACTATGAATATATTATTTGAGAAACCGTTCATAGCGTAGGTATACATTGTGTGATATTTAAAAAAAAGTATATTTCTGTACAATTTTGAGCATGAATGAGATTCGGGAAAGATGTTTCTTATTGATATCACGTTGAAAAGGGAGATTGGGAACGATATGGGTTGAAAAGTGGATTAGGATCATTTATCTCGCTTAATAGCTAGTGTATAATCTACCATTGACTATACCAATAATTGGAGTGTAGATCCTAAATAGAACTGCTTCAGTGTATAGCTCTTGGACCACTAGGTCAAATAAATAAAGGATTAAAACGTTATCTGTTGCTTTAGTTTTAAAATTGTCCGACAATCAATGTATTTAGATACATAAAGTAATGTAAACACATCAACAATAATTGTGCCAATGCCCTCAAATATTAACATATTTATAAAGTTCAGACCACCAGTCTGTTGAACTAAAACATTGATGATTATATTGATAATAATGTGTATAAAATTCATTCCACATGTGTTGAAGTTCATTAGTGGCTATCGAAAGTCTGTTCGGACTATTAATGAGGTCAAACTCTTAGCAAGAAAATTAATAGACAAAGCAATTTACGGCCATCTATATCTTCAAAGTATGGCGTATGAGAATCTTGGACAACTTTTACGGAAGACTCATAAAGATACGTATTTGTAACTACTTTTACGTGTAGAAATTGATTAGATCTAGATTCATTGTGATAGTTGTGATATTGTATATCTAATCTTCTATGTCCGCCTTAACGTTCATTGCCAAGCGTTTCGTATACGTCCTCGAGTTTAACCCCAGGACATCCCTACATCTGCACCAAAACTGATAGAAATAGCCACCATCGAACTGATAGCTTTTTGTTTAGGTGAATCTCAAGAAGAATTTCATCATTAACATCATCGTTGTGTGACTAAAGCGTTACACCTTTACGCCTCTCCTGCTTTCGGAGAATACATTCACGGTTGTTCCTGCCGTAAACGAGACATAGCATCAACAAGAAGTCATTAAAACTATCAGGTCATTACGGTTATCGCGCATCAGGAACTTCAAGAGATATCTTCGATAGTACTTTGTGAACGTATCTATGTACATGTAGAACGTAGGTTTTTAGGTCGCTAAATACACACGTAGGAGTCCCATCACTATCTAGCTAACCTGACGTGCAAGTAGGTACCGATCAACAGACAAGTCCCAGTATAAAAGTGTCTGAGTGTACCTACCTATTACATTATAAATTGTATGTAGTTGTGTAAATTGTATGCCGCACACTGCGGCCCGCTGAGTGGACGACTGTTTGATGTTGCCTATATTGTTTATGAACCATATGTGGAAGCTTGTAATTGGCATTTGTTGGCATAATATTCATAACTAATGTGTACTATAGCCGCAAGCTCCCCAAATAAAATAAAATAAATAAATAAAAAATACGAAGGCCCAAAAAGTGAGTTGTGAAATGTTGGTGTAAATTGTGTTTCTGCCTGGTTTAAATTATGTTTCTGCCTTTTTTAAGGAACAGGCGTGTTTTATTTGTAAATCGTACCGATATTATGCACGTTGCGTTATTTGCAGTACAAGTGTTGAAGTGTACAATTGTTATTATTAATGGTCATGTTCAACCTAGTTCTCATAGAGAGAAACATTAAAATACCTAATACATCTAGTCAGACACGTTTGCTTTCTAGCAGGCCTTTGTACGTAAGTTTCGAAGTAAGTCTCCTCACTTAAAAATTAATTATTTTATATAACAATAGAGGATTAGTTTATAATTTTGCCGAGATATAACCGGCATTTAAAAGAAGTCTTGTCAAGTCTTCACAGTCTTGTCTTTAGTTTGAAACTTGATAGCAAAGAGACGTTAATTTAATAGAAGTTGGATAGTTTATGAAAAGGCTGATACTTTCTAGAACTTGCAAGAGTATACTTGAAAGGTGCCTCCTGATTTAGACATATCCTTCATACAATACTTGCAGCACATACCTTGCAATCCTTATGTCTGTAACACCAGGTGCAGCCGAAGAGCAATCCCACAGCGGTGAGGACAAACGCCAGCGCCGGCACTACCGCGTACAGCCCGCTCGCTGACCCCCAACCCTCAACTGGTTTGAGAGCATCTGAAAATAAAAAAATCTAATTTAGTCCATAGTGATATCAGATTTATATTACCTTAAGTTAGCGTCAAATAGGTACTTGGTGGCAATCAGAATTCCCACATGTTCATGCAACAAATGTATTTAACTATTGGCAAATACATTGTGTCCAAAAAGTTGACACCAATTCAGCGTAAATGTGGGATTTTATTGTCAAACAGAAGTTTAAGTGCTTAAGTACATCTGATATTAATGCGCAATTGATGATCTTATAGTAATTGCAATCTCGACGACCTTTTAAGTAGGTACCTAGTAAGTACTTGTCGAGTTTGGTGTGTTTAAGTGTTTTACCATAATAATGAGCATGGGTACAGAAGGGTGCTAAAGAGCATCAATCTCTTCAAAGTCCAAAAAAAGCGGGATTCTTTTTAAGTCTGCGGCCCAAAGCCGCCGCCCCCTCTACGTCCATTGCGTCTCAGGTGCGCACACGGAAGTTTTCTCAGTGGCGCCCGGTGGACTTTTAACCACGCTAATGAACCCAGAAACGACTAAAGACTCACCTTTATTACGCGTGTTTACCTGTATACCATAACTGGCGAAATGTCTCTGTCTATGAGAAATAAAACGTTGTAAAAGCAGTGGCCATTTATTTATTTTTTCAAGTGGTCACTTGGTAATGAAAATCTGGCAATACCAACTTGTGGAAATTACCGCCTGATAGCATCGGCTATCGACGTGGATTGAGGAGTTATGACGTCATATTGTCAATTTTCAAGACACCATGACTTCCTGGATACGCAGCGCAGTCATAAAAATGCTTTGACTACAGAGAGTCTAGTTAGTGGTATGTCACATCGGTTGTGGTTACGACATACGTTTATAAGGCCCATTGACGACAATAACCTAGCCCCCTATTGTGTGATACCAACAAATTTAGGTAGGTACTGGCAAAGCGTGGAATGCACCACTACTCTCCCTACCCCTTTGAGGATATAGACGTGATAATATGTATCTATGTAACCATAAAATAGCTGTAATCGTAGCAGTAGTACCAAAATTTTAAAAACTATAGCAAAATTGAAGGCAAACAAGTCAAGGAGCGGAATTAGTAAACAATTAATAACCCTATGATGACAACTGGTCTTTTATTATGTCTATGTATCTCTATTCTCTATCATATGCTTGGCAAAACTGCAGTAAATGTTATCTAGAAATAGATTAAAATGATATGTTGCTTACGTATGTAACTCTTCATGCTGGGATGTTTAGCTAATAAAATAGGACACAGTATGTGGCCTGCCTCCTTTCAATTTAGCTACAAAAATAGCATTATGTTTTGTAGATATTTTAGTATTTTTGCGGCTAATTAGGTCATGTTTACCCCTCAGGGGTTCATGATTGTCATTTAGGAGGCGGGATGCACATGTAATTTAATACCTATTGTTTTATTGATTCTGATGATGGCAAGCAATATTTTGAATGTTGTCAAACTGACTATGCTGTTTTAAATGGCTAATGTTTTTACTTTGACAGTACTATAGACAGCGGCGGCCTTACCCATTGCGAAGCTCCGGGCGGCAGGGCTTTGCGAGGTCCCTTTTTGTTCCCAGGTACGCACTCTGAAGTATTCTCTGTGGCGCCGGTGGACATTGGCCAGGTATGTCGCCCCTGTCTGGGGTTGGGTGGGGTTTTATCCCACATCATAGGGGTCGGGTTTTATCAAGTGTCGGTGAGTAAATGAGCGTTCTGCGGGGCTTCAGCACTGCAGCTGATCGTAGATGAACTCAACAGGGAGAGTACGCTCCCCCTCCGTCTCGGCCGCCACCTTCGCGAGCATGACGTGCTCGAAGAAGGACACGGCTACATTCCAATGCTCAAAGCAAGGTTTCCACTGAGAGGGTATTCACGCCTAGACCCACGATGAGGTACCGGCGTTGACTCGCCCACGCTGAGCGCTCCACAAGCGTGTAGAGTGCAGTGCCTTCGCTGGACCCCTCGCAGTATTGATACTGGAGCGTGACCTCACGTGGATCCGGTCACCGTGCCGCCTGAGCAGCCACTCGTCCATGATCGGTCCTACTGCTGCGATGGTGGTGGTTTCCCACTGTGGTTGATAAAGTCGCACCCTTCATGTCTTCATGAGCCTCAGTTTCACGAGACGCAGGCCTGTGGTCCAGCTTCAAAACCCCCAAACCTTCAAGATGAAGAAGCCTCTAAGGAGATTGTGCGTTATCCTGTTAATATTTTGCCAGACCGCTGAAGACCTTTAAATGGTTTAAAGCAGTCACGTTGTTGGCCGTCAATCTGGCCGCCTATACGGGGGCGTATAAGGCCATAATCCGACTCCGTACACCGTACCTCGGGACATACTGCGAGGCCCTTTCTCTTACTTGAAAATTAAGAGATGCGAAAATAGGTAGGTCTGGTTGTTGTACGCTACACGGTACAGTAAATATTTTGAACTCATCACAAGCACAATAATTCCCAAGTGACAAGAGTTCGTATACGTATGTTTTGAATAAATGAAATAGATTACTAACTTTAGTTTAATTAGCCATTATGTTATAATCTTGATGAAATCAAAAATTAAAAAAAAACTATACTTAAAAAAGCAATTTTTTGGAGTTTACTCCTTAAGAATCGATTTTCATATATAAGGCGCCCGGTATGAGAAAAATCCGAGGGGTAAAACCTACTAACAAGTAACGAAAAACGTGTCACGTTTTTGGTGCGCACCTCTAGTGCGCAACTTTCTAATTTGTTATGGTTAGATACTCGTACTTAAGGAGTAAACTCCAGTCGTGCGTCGGAGCTGACACACACCCTTTTTTTATTTTGTTTGGTTCGTTGCGCGACGCCCCGGTCGATTGCCCTGTTTCCCCCCCCTTTGTTGTTAGGACGTAGAATTAGGGAGAGGTCCGGTGACACTCGCACTGGGTTTTTCCTGGTGCAAAGATTGTCCATTGCCATTCAGTGGGCTGCTGCATGCTGCCAGCATCATGGGCACCTTTGCACCAGGAATGATGCAGGATGTATATATGTGACTTTTTTTTTTATTTCTGACAAATTAATTATTTATTTTTGTATATTTTATTAATAATTTTGTAAGCTTGACATGTACCTTGACATTTAATTTGTTAAATTAATTGATTTATAGGTAAATTTATAATCTAAATAAATATTACATAGTGGAGACCAATGAACAGAAAAAAAACATAGAAGCATAACTTCAAACAAAATCTTTAAAATAAACGGTCCCTCAATATATTTTGTTTTCTATTTCGAAATAATAGTTAATTTAATTGTCAATGTACATCTCTGATTGGCTAGCAACGCATAGCAACTGTCGCATTATAGGCTAAACGACAGGCCGGCTCCAAGAACCGAACTACACACCTTCTCTGCAGCAAAATTTGCCTACCAACAGCTAGATCTGCGTTGGGTCATTTTCGAGCATGAGAAATGCTTCTATGTTTTTTCCATTCCAAGGTGGTGACAGTTGTTTGTTAGTAGTTAACAGTAGCTAATAGGTCTGAAATGTCTAATTATTTGAAAAAACTTTATCTTCTCCTATAAAAGATTTATTACAAATAAATGTAATGATATTTACAGTCAACTACTAGTAGGAAACTCAGTAAAGCTTGGTATAAATTTATTAATGATAAATACATTTTGCTACAGATGTTTGGCTAGTCATTGTTTGTATTGTGGGGTATATCAGCAATAATTTCAGTATTTTTTAATATATTTACATGGACAGAAACATGATTATGTAGTTCTTAGTACAGTAAACATGCAATCAAACATGCAAATTTCAGTAATCTGATGTTGCCAATTGTATTCAAGACATTGGACTACAGATGGTAAAATTTCTCACCTGTCTCTTTTATATAAATAAAGATATGGTATCTCCAATGATAATATGATACTGTAAAACCAGAAAACATGAATGTTTTCATAAAAATGACTCACCATGAGGGTAGGTTTGCTGTGTTGACCGGAGTGGTGAACACTGTCCCAAATGTGAACCGGTCAAGGCCACCAATAACACCACCCATAACGTACCCATCATTATCACATTATTTGCACACTAGTAATATTTTCCGTTTCATTATTTATCGTTTTCATACATCACAACACAAAAAATACACGGTCCATGACAAGTTAACACTGAACTATAACAAGAACTAGAGATGCACGATCTGTTTTGAACCTTATATGTAACACAAAATGATCATGCCACTAGGCTGAATTATTTGTTGCACTTAAAACTTAATTTTTAGAATAAATTTCGTGCACATTTAGATAAAAATTGCGCAACCCGCAGCTGTACAGAACGCCATTTTTCTGTATCAGTGTTACCTACCATGGGCATCGTCACTCTCTGAAACAGAGGTTTCCCTTTTATACATTGGCAACATTTTTTGACATCAAAAGAAAAGCAAAAGTTACAATATTTTGTTGCATCGTGCATTTCAGATCAAGGCATTCAAAATCCATACAAAATATTAAAAGCATTGATATTTGATCCTAAATAGAAGGAAGGGCAGCATAGAAGGAAAGTCCATAATAGAAGTGAATTTCATAAACCGACGTCAAAAAGCTCAATTGTCAATTCATCAATTTGTCATTGCTGTCACTGTCACATCTCATTTCTTTCATTCTCTTTTCTGAATTCATGTCAATGAAGAAATATTCTCAAAAAAAACATGTTATATATATAAGATATGGATTTCAAGAACAATGAATACCCATAATAAATCTCAATATTAGTTCTTCGTGGAAACGTTGGACCAAAGCTCGTATACTTCAAAATAATAAAATAACCTTAAAACACATGTACGGTATCAGTGGTCTTATTAATAGTGTAGTTAGTTTAAATAACCGCTACTATACATCTGGAAATACTAAAAAGCTATTCGAAATTCTATCCAAAATGCCGAAACCTAATTCTGCCAGAATTGCAGTTGCCCAGCGCCAGAGGCAGGTTATAACGAAAAAGGCCGAGAAGTATGGACCCAGTACAGTGTACTTGCAGGTTCTAGGTTCTGGAGCCAAAGGAGTTCCAAACACACTGTACATGTTCACCGACCAGAAAAGGTTAGCATGGTTTTTGATGGTCATGTAATTTTTACCTATTTATTATTAACTACATGAATATAATCTTGGTTGCATCATATTGCGACAAACATGTATATTTCAACATTACATTTGTAGAAACATATCTGCAAACTTTGGATAGTCATCATCATCCACCAAGCATTTTCCCAACTCTGTTGGAGTCGGCTTTCCAGTCTGACTGCGATTCGGCTGAACTTCGATATTTTCCGTGACTGCCATCTTACCTCCACAACCCATGAGCGATATCGAAATTCTGTAGTTAGACCAGTCGGATTCTTGAATTAGGGTGCCGACTACCCCTAAGTACACGGCTGTAGATGTTCGCATGACAAATGGAACCGATGGTTTAACATGCTTTCCGAGGCATGGAGGGGTCTCAGTGTCTTAAGAAATGGTCACCCATCCTAAGACCGGCCTGACTAGATGTTGCTTAACCTTTGCAATGTGTCATTGCAAAGGTCAACATTGTCAGTTACTACTAGACCACAAGCCCCAATCTGGATAGTGATAACTAATGTTATTGTTTTATGAGTAGCTGTCCCGGCGAACTTCGTATGGCGTGAAATTTTACTTTTAAACCTTCTGTAATTTTTGTATTAGCAAGACAAACCAACGGCAATAAATTTTTTTTATATTATAGTAACCATAGCTTGGTGGCTATGGATGGACTTGTGTTTTGACAACAATATCAGTTCAATCCCTTATCACACTACTGATATGGTCCTGCTGTTGACACTTAGCTGGTGGAGTTTAATCTGATGGAATTAAGCTAGTAGTTTTCCATATGGTTGAACAGTAGACCTGGCGAACATTAAAGACATTATTTCGGCTTTTAGGGGTAACCCAAACAAAACAATCTCACAATGAAAAAAATTGGTTTAAATCAAGAAACGAAACACTTGTGCCAAGTTTCATGGAGATCGGATAATGATTTTGCCTGCTAGCCTGGAACACATAAAGACAGATACACAGACGTACGAAAGGAAAATTGACTAGTCTCTATCATTTGATTTGTATAAATTCCACTTGCAGATATATGTTCAACTGTGGTGAATGTACTCAACGGTTGGCACATGAGCACAAGGTCAAGCTGTCCAAACTTGATCACATATTCATCACCAGGAAGACTTGGAAGAACATTGGTGGACTACCAGGTCTATCGCTCACACTGCAGGATGTTGGAGTACCAAATATTACATTACACGGACCCGACGGACTGGTATTATTCTTTTTTTTTATAAATACATACATACTTACATATTATCACACCTATATCACCTTAGGAGTAGGCAGAGGTGCCTTACACACTCTTTGCCACTGATATTGTTGGTCTTAATTTTAACTAAAACCAACCTTCAGGACAGATGTTGCAAATCACTTAAAATAGAATATTTACAGAGGATTTACTAACTTTTTGTATTAAAAAATGGTGATTTTAATTAGTTAGTAATAAATGCACATTAAATAGACCAGCAACTATGACAATATTTTTTGACACAAATGCAATTTTAACAGTTACTTTTACATAAATTACCTAAATAAGCTTTTGCACATAAGTATACCTCGTGTCACATAGAAAGAACCTTCAAGCTTCACAGCAGATGATTTATCAATTTATACGGTGGGAAAACACTCCTCCCACTCTCGTCCAGTGTTCTTCTTACGTAAACATTAGTATACTTACATTACATTTTATTTTCAGGATGAATTATACAATGCAACCAAGAGGTTTGTCATAATGAAGGATATGAGTGTAACGATGGCCAAGACAATATCCAATAATGACTTTGAAGATAATGTTATGACAGTGAAATATGTCTTACTGTAAGCACTTGACTACTTCTAGAATATACACACAACCTAAGTATAAGATAAATATATATGCTGTAATTTTTAACTTTATTATTATATAATATTTACAAGGAACAGGAAAATAAAATTAAGAAAAACTCAAACAAACTACAAACTATACCATCTAAAACTAAAAACTAAAATAAATATGTAAAGCAGGGAGTCTTAGGTAGCGTTAGCATAGGCATCTAGCCCTCCATGAAGTATCTGGGGCTCGTACTCGATGGCCGATGGAACTTCGGATCACATTTCCGAAGTTTGGTCCCCAAAGTGACGGGGGCAGCAGCCGCGCTTTCGCGACTGATGCCCAACTTAAAGGGACCCAACGCTTCCTGCAGGAGACTGTACCTGGGGATCGTGCGGAGTATGGCCGTGTACGGAGCTCCCGTATTTGCGCCGAGACTGACGGCCAACAATACTGCTGTTTTACACAGATCGTTGACGGCCTTGGCTGTCAGAACAATAAGAGGGTACCGCACGATCTCCCTAGAGGCTGCATGTCTCCTAGCCGCGATAACTCCATGGGACCTGGAAGCGAGAGCCCTTGCGTCATTGTTCCAATGGCACAAGGAGGCGCTGGAGCTTGACCTCAGGCCTGCGTCTCGAGAAATCGAGGCTCAGCGGTCCCAACTCCGCCAGGACCTAATGGAGACATGGAAGGTGCGACTTCAGCAACCAAAGTGGGGAACCACCACCATCGCGGCGGTGAGACCGATCATGGAGGAGTGGCTGCAGAGGCAGCACGGTGGCCTCACGTATTGTGAGACACAGGTCATCACTGGGCACGGAAACTTCGGTGAGTATCTGTTTCGCATGCATCGTGAGGTCACACTCGCGTGTCAACACTGCGAGGCTTCCGGCGTAGACACGGCATTCCACACGTTGGTGGAATGCTCAGCCTGGGCGAGTCAGCGCCGGGACCTCGTTGTGGGCCTGGGCGCAGGTTCTGCGAGCAGGTTATGCTCGTAAAGGAGGCGGCTGGTAGGGTGAGGGAGCGTATCCTCCCCGCTGAGTTCCGAAGTGTACGGCGAGGGCGCCGCAGGCGTTACTATGCCCAGGACCATCGACCTCCCCGACCCCAAAGATGCGGGGTAACACCCGACCACCACGCAGTGGCCACGCGGGTGGTCAAGGCCCGCCGGGCGCCACTGGGAATTCTCTCAGTCTCTACCAGAGGCGCTCGGCCATGGACGTAGGTGCGACCGCGACCTCGGGCAGCGGATTTGAAAAAAAAAAAAACATAACCTGAAAGAAAGAAATACATAGCAAACAAAAAATCATGCATTCATCCTTTCGTAATCTGTTTGATATTATTTTACAGAGGGCCGTTAAACGTTCTTTTGGGATCAAAAAGTTCGAAACAGCCACAAAAGAAACCGAAAACTGACTTTGGTATTGAAAAGGAGTTTGAAGAGTTTATTAATGATGAAACGGATTACTATAATTGTAACAAATCTATTGTTCATAAAGAAAAACCGAAGTTATGGAAACAAATCTCACTAGATAAAACAGGGGGTAAGTTGCAAAGGAAAGTTGAAAGGAAACATTTTGATTGATAGTTTGCTTGCATTGAATAAGCTCAGTAACTACTGAACCGATTTAGACAATTCTCTCATTAATATAAAGCTACATTAATCATTCAGAAATTAAAAGCGAGAAAACTAATTAACTAGGTACTCTATTACTATTCCACTACGATGCTATAACAATTGGTTACGAAGTCGGTTGTTCACATAGTGTTCATTTGTATCGCTAAAACTCCAGAAGAACTCCGATTTAGCTGATTTTGGTCTTAAAATATTCGTAGAAGTTCAGGAAAGGTTTAAAAGGTTTTTTATTTGAGTTGGAGGGGACTAGTATCTAAATATTTAACGTATAAAATACTAATCAAATAGTTAGAAAGACTACTGGCAAGCCATTGCAAATCTATTTTGCAGCGATCGAGTTAGAACACTATAAAAGTATTTATTTTATTGCGTGTTGTTGTTATGCTATTGCATAACGACTGATTCTATTTCGATACAACAGTGTTAAAATCTTCCAGGCTGAAAATTAAAAGTGTTCTACTTATGTTACTATTTTTCTTTTGTAGATCTATTGAAGAATAAAACAGATAAAATACTACAAAATTTGCAGAATTTTAAAGATTGTTCAGTTGCCTATATTTGTACGCTGAAAGTGAGTTTTTATATTTTATTCGTTAATTTCAAGTTTGCCAACTCGAATTTGAACCATAATTATACTTTGAATTATTTACACAATTGCAAAGTAATATTTTATTTACTTAGCTATCCCACCTTGTATTCAAAATAGGCATGTAAGCAAAATATTACCCTGGTTTTGGGTCTGCCAAAAAATGTTGACACAGCAAAAAATAATTTTAATTTCATAACTGCATTTGAGAATGAATTAGATTGTTAGGCCACACCACCAGCGACTCCCAGATAAATGTATGAATATTTATGTTGTTTAAGCTCAATATTATTCCAGAAACGTCTTGGCACCCTTGACTTGACCAAATGTGTCGAAATGGGAGTAAAACCTGGTCCGATGCTAGGCCAGTTGAAGAATGGCATTGATGTTGTGTTAGCCAATGGTAATGTAGTTCGGTCGAAGGACGTCAAGACCCCGGATGACCCCGGCCCTGTTTTTATTGGTAAGCTATTTGTATCATGTTTTCACAACCTATTGTATCACACACACACACACACAAACAAACCCACACACACATATCAGACCTATATCCCGAAGGGGTAGGCCGAGGCACATTACGAACCCACAATTTGCCAGTATTTTTAGTCCCACGTAATAGGGGGCAAGCCTATTACCGTCAAGCCACCAGGCACATTTATAATAGGTTATGTCCAAAATGGCCGAATTAATTTAATAAAAGTAGCAGCTATACTGTAATTTTGAAAAAAAAAATTAAATCCATTGCCTTGCGATGAAATGGTAATGAAAGGCAACAAAATCTTACGTGCCAGCCGCTATGGCACAGCTAATTAAAGTCCTGGGCGTTACGGACTATTCCTGGGCGTCTCGGACTATACTGTTGTATCACAGTAAGAATTGGTTGCGGAACGGTCAGGACCTAATATTGTGACTTCAACCGGCTGAAATGATGATGATGATGAAGAATAGGGTAGGTGACTGTCAAATCAATCATCTTCTTTGTATTAAATTTCAAAACATACGCCTCATAGAAATTTGTATGAAATCTCAACAATGACGTCACTATTATGTAGCATCAAATCCGTGACTATTACTGATTCAATTAATATTAAAAAAAAAAAAAATTAAATACAATATACACACATACATACTTTGGGATTCTTTATGTATGTAGTAAATATATTTAAATTATACAATACAATACAAAACCATTATCTTTATTGTACACCAATACAAAAATAACATAACAAAAGCAATCCAGGTTTCAATATGTACAAATGGTGGCCTTATCACTAAAAAGTAATTTCTTACAGGCAACCTTTGGATGGAAAAGTAGAAAGAATAGAATTTAAGAAAAAGGGGGTAGACATTGGTGTAAATGAACAACATAAATAGATTTTTGGAAACAAAAGTACATAGTAAATAGAAGAAACAAGGTAGAATTAGATAGATATTCTGTAAACAATTACGCACAAATAAATTATTTATTTTACTTGTAGCCATAGCGGCTGGCACGTAAGATTTTGTTGCCTTTAATCAACATTTCATCACAAGGCAACACGGGTTTTAATTTTTTTTTCCAAATTACAATAAAGCTGCTACATTTTATTAAATTCATTCGGCCATTTTGGATATAACCCATTATATATGTGCCCGGTGACGGCAATGGGCTTGCCTCCTATTACGTGGGACTGAAATACTGGCAAATTGTGGGTGTGTAATGCACCTCTGCCTACCCCTTCGGGATATAGGCGTGTTATGTGTATGTATGTATGTATGTAGCCATCTTCCTTATTGGTTTATTTAAATCGTTCAAGCAAATTTCCAGTACTCGTATCTTTTAATTTTTAATCAACTTCAAAAAGAGGGGGAGGTACTCAATCTATTTTGTTTTAGGACTGGGTCAACAGATTTCTAAATTTCTTTTTTTAATTGAAAGCTACTACTTCCCAAATGGTCCCATTTCAATTTGGTCCCACTCCGACAAATATTTGGTCCCATTTCGGTAATTTGAAGTCGGTTTTTGTGACAAGCTACTGCTTCGCGACTGGTCCCATTTCGACGATTATTTGGTCCCATTCCGACAAATATTTGGTCCCATTTCGGTAATTTGAAGTCGGTTTTTGTGACAAGCTACTGCTTCGCAACTGGTCCCATTTCGACGTTTATTTGGCTTCATTCCGACAAATATTTGGTCCCATTTCGGTAATTTGAAGTCGGTTTTTGTGACAAGCTACTGCTTCGCAACTGGTCAAATTTCGACGTTTATTTGGTCCCATTCCGACAAATAATTGGTCCCATTTCGGTAATTTGAAGTCGGTTTTTGTGACAAGCTACTGCTTCGCGACTGGTCCCACTTCGACGATTATTTGGTCCCATTCCGACAAATATTTGGTCCTATTTCGGTAATTTGAAGTCGGTTTTTGTGACAAGCTACTGCTTCACAACTGGTCCCATTTCGACGTTTATTTGGTCCCATTCCGACAAATATTTGGTCCCATTTCGGTAATTTGAAGTCGGTTTTTTTGACAAGCTACTGCTTCGCAACTGGTCCCATTACGACGTTTATTTGGTCCCAATTCGGTAATTTGAAGTCGGTTTTTGTGACAAGCTACTGCTTCGCGACTGGTCCCATTTCGACGATTATTTGGTCCCATTCCGGTAATACGAGGTCAATGTTTGACGTGATTTTTTAATTACAGTCTTGGAAGTTCCCGACACCTCGTACCTCCAAGAGACTGAATTCCAATCACATTTCGACGACGGCCTCAACCCTCGTGAGAACATACCTGTGCTTATCGTTCACTTCACACCTCCGCATGTGCTGCAACATCCCAAGTAAGTAAACTCTACCTGTCTACAGAGGGTAGGCAGAGGAATATTGTACTACCAATTTTCCTTAATAACTTTGCTCCTTGCTCGTAATCTGTACTGTACGTAGGTCACACTATAAGTTTTGCGTAACTTAAAAATACAACATGTTAAAACCAAAATATTATGTTTATTGCTTTTCAAAATACTCTCCTTTACATTTTAAACATTTTTTTCATGCGATCGAACCTTTTTTTAAAACAGGAGGACCACAGGTCTGAAGGTGTGTTTTCTACGTACTGATTGAACGCTATCACTGCCTCTTCGGAGTTGGTAAAAGTGAAACCTCTCATCAAATCTTTGATTTTGGGGAAAATACAGAAATCACAGGGTATTAGGTCGGGGCTATGCGCAGGATAGGTGACGAGTTGTACTTTTTCGGAAGCTAAAAATGACTTTGTTTTGTTGGCCGTGTGCAAAGACCTTAAATACAATGGACGATGGATCTAGAACAAATCCCAAGAAAATAATATCCCGAGTCGACCTATACATTATACATAGGCATACATAGATATAAACAAATTTCAAATTAAAATTTAAACCTTGATTCAACGGAATAGTGTTCACTTTTGTTTGCACTAATTTATCGTATTACGTAGCTTCTATCTGTTCGCCTGACTAATTCACCTTATGCAGCTTCTACTTGAGCTACGTGAACATAGAAACAATGGAGTAGGTTTATTTTGTTAAAGTCTTTTAAGGATTCCATGCCATGTAGGTACTTACATAATAGTTAATGTAAGACTATAATAAATTCCATAATCTTATAAAGTGTAATTATTTGTTTATATTAGACGAAATAAACTGAAAAACTAATTAACGACTGACAAAGATACGTAGAAAGTATTTTTAATATCGAAACCCTTAAGTATTTTTTTTCGAGTCAGTTTCATAATAAGTAACTAGTGTATGAATAAAAAAAGGGAATTAATGAATTTAACTAATTATAATATTATAAATGCCGAACTTCCTGCGGGTGTCAAAGTTCTTCCGCTTTCATTACTATTTTCATAACGCTATTTCGCTACGTCTACTATAAGATAGCCGTGTTTCAAGTGACTGAATTAGTTGCTAAAACTGCGCGTCATATCTTTATGGTTAATTTTTGGGATTCGAAATTATTGGCTACTAGCTGATCACCGTGACTCCGCCCGCGAGATATAGTTATCTCGGCCCCGATTCCCGTGGGAATACATTACCGAGTATCCAAATAAAAAAAATAACAGGTACATACACGAAATAAAATGACATGTGTAATTATGTAATTATATTTATGACAAAACAATGATACCCTGTGAAAATTAAAAACATTTTAAAAACATCTCCTCCATGCCAATCAAAAGAAAAAATTTCAATCAAAAATTCAATCAAGGGATTATTGTACAAGTTTCATAAAGATCGGACCTCTTTTTGTTATGTCCATAAAATGAGCCGAACAAACAAGATTGTTATTTTTTTGGATCAAAATATTCTTCTCGCCATGCTAGGGCAATAATATTTTTCCATTGTGCACAGCGTACTGGATCCCGAGGAAAACTGAAATAGATGTTGGTTCATATAACGAAAAAATCATAAAGAGCCAAGGCGTCTCCACTTTAATCTTTGTTCCAAATAGTTTCATCGCTATCGGTAATCCGAATAAATCTGAATGGTCATTTTGTTAGTACATTATTCAGTGAAAATGAAATGGTCTCTTTCTTTTTACTGAGCTTGGGATGAATTCGAAAGAGACAGATAGATACTTCGGTATTGGACTGGATTGCAATATTTACTTTTGTCTTTTAATTTATTATCGACGAAATACTGTGTTTTAAGTGAAATAATATATTGCAAATGATAAAACAAAAGTTTATTTACTGAAAATATGATACACCGTCTTCAATTAGCTTTTTTTTTCGTAGTTTTTACACGTTTTTACAATACAGTACGGCATTGTGCAACGTGTTGTCGTTCAGTTGTCAAAATCAAGACTGGCGCACGATTGTTTCTCTTTTAGCGTTTTGTTTCTCTTTTAGTTCGGACACTTTTGAGCGATGATCCGAAATCCATTGTTTATAAGATCTTTGGCCGTGTGTGAAGAAGCGTTGTCATGATGTAGGAGAACGCGGCTTTCGGGTCGTCTTTCACGAACTTTTTCTAACACCCTGGGTAAACAAATGCTAGAATACCACTCGGCATTAACACTCTTGATCTTCAAGTGGAATTGTACAGATGGGACCCGAGCTGAGAAAAAAAACGCGATAATTTTTTTACCAACGTTTCTCGCCTGCCTCACTTTTGTTGGCTTGTTCTCATTTTCAAACACCCATTCACAAGATTGCTGTTTTTTTTCGGGTTCAAAACAATAAATCCACGTTTCGTCTCCTGTGACAATGTCATAAACAGCATTAGAATGTCCGTGGTCGTACTTCAGTAGCATCTGTGAGCACCATTTCACGCGAGCCCGCTTCTGCTCCGCTGTCAGTTCATGAAGGATCCAACGACAACAAAGTTTCCGAACTTTCAATTCTTAGTGTAAAATTTTCTGGATTTGACTCATACCAATCCCCAATAGTCCTTGAATTGTCTCATAGGTAATCCGCGGGTTTTCTGCAATTAACCGCTTAAGAGTAGCCACATTATTTTCGTTGACGGCAGTTGAAGGCCGTCCTTCACGAAATTCGTCATGTAAAGAAACTAGACCTCTCACAAATTCAGCAAACCATCGCCTTACGGTGCTCAAACAAGGTGCTTCTCTCCCAAAAGCACGAAGACGAGCGGCACAGTCTTGCGGAGAGAGAGAACTTTTAAAATCATAAAAAATCATCGCTCAAAAATCTTTTCGACTTAATTCCATTTTCGTTGCATACGTAGAACTTTAATGTGTGATAAAAAACAATTAAGGGCCCAGATCGTGAAAATCACCGAAAAGAGTGTTACGATTGTTCATATTTAACCTATTTACATATGATTAATAACAACGATAATTTGTATATATTAAAATGAAAGACCAAAAATTATGTTAGTGCTAATTTTAACTCTTAAAACCCTGTAGTTGTTATATAATAAACGTCAACAAACGCACAAAATTGAGAAAAAATGCGAAAACGTGCCCTCGTATTTTTCAGATTTAACCCAATAAATCAACACAAATTGATAAAAAGAAACACTTTTTGAACACTGAAAAAACCAATAAATATAACGTGGTACTTTTTTTTGTACCTTTACAAACAAAAACTGCCCCTTTTAAAGCCCTAAAATCTAGATATGTTTTACGTAAATTCTCCATAGAAAAATGTATGGAAATTCAAGCACGTCCCAATAGCACGGTTGTCGCTACTAATCGCCAGTGCGCCATAGAATTTCAAAGTGACTCCACGCGTGTCGGATGCTACAGCAAAATTACGTGTTGTGAATTTGTGTTTTTTGTGAAAAACTGTAAGTACAATATTTTTATAACTAATTTACTTTCAGTAAGTAGAAAGTACCGATATAATGAAAGTCTGAAAGAAAACCATGATGGAACTAGATATAAATCGTAAGAAATACAAAATTATTTACTTTGTTGCGTAGGTCATTTTATGAACCTTGTAAAGTAGGTATCAATTCAGGCTTGAAACAATCAAAGCCCTGCCCACCTTATTTTCTCGAGATATGAACTGGCGGGGTATATAGTTCTCTGCACGACATACATAGATTTTTCAACATGATAAAGGCAATAGGTATCATAAACGTAATTGGTAATCGAGGGTCTCTTTTCGCAGGATAATTTGCTGAGTGCCATGCCAGCGAAAAGAAAATTTAGTACGCATTATAAAAACGTGAAAGCCAAAAGATCTCGGAATAAAATGTAAGTTCCTCCCTACTTATTTATTTACCTGCCTACTTGACTACGTCTTGTCCTAAATACCTAGAAAAAAATTACTAGATTTGTGTTAGTGTCAAGTAAAAATCCTAGTTTTATAACTTTTATTTGTGTGTATGCTTATCATGTCTTAGTAGTAATAATAATATAATCTATTTGCATTTTGAACAGGGTAGGTACATTACAAAGCAAATAGGTACAATGATTTAGATCGCCTGATTCAGACATATACCTACAACAGCATGTAAATATTGATTTGACATGTAATTAGATAGGTACACAATTAGGTATGTCAGTCTAAGAAGAAAAATTACAATGTCCAGTAGGTAATAATTACGTAATTTCAATATCTATATAAGTAATAAAGTCAATTTCTACAGGAACAATTTTCATAATAATAAATTTTATTACATAATATAGTATTAGTTTTCATATATTTATGTATTTCAAAGCAATGAGTTTGCTTACACTATTATTAGTTACAGTATTATTAGTTTTCATGTTCATCATGTCTAAATATGTGGAAGTGGAAGTAGGTATGTTTCCTATCAGAAATTGCACAGGCGCGCGCGCGGCTTTGTCGACATACCTACCGCCAAAGAGGCGCGCCGTGCCTGGCGTAGGGTTGTACAAAAATTACAAAATAAATAAAAAGTGGATATTGATGAATAATATTTCCAGTACTGAAAATGAAGAAAACCTTCAGGCTGAGACTCCGAGCAACACTGCTACGCGCTGTATAGAGGTAAGTTGTTATACGTAATTCTTGTAGACTTGTTACATAAATAAACAAACTAGTTAGTGATGGGCGAAGACAAAATCTCAGTACCTACAGTTTTTTTTTGCAATATTTATTATTTTCATTGTGAGACAAACACATACTTCTCAATTACTTTCTCAAAAGAAAATTCACGTTCAAATCTCGTATTTTACCAAAATCAATAATTTTTTTTGTAAAATATTATCTTTTACGCGACTGGTGTACGTATGTATGTATGTATACTAAGTAATATATCTTTGTGGCACGATAAGTTCAAAATTATTGAACCGATTTTAATGTTTTTAGTATCATTAGAATTGTCTTCTAAGCCCGAGTGACATAGAATAAGTGACGCCATAAAAAACCAATACGTATAGCGTAAAGGAAATTTATAATTTCTGTTCATCACGAACATAATATTGTATGAATTCTTTTGCACTTTTATAATTTGTCTTCGTCAGTTATGAATATAAATAAATAAACAATAAAAATGTTAAAACCCGACAGATTAAAAAAATGAAAATGTGTAATAAAAATAAATAACAACACCATTGTAATATAGCGTATTTAGCAGTCGGGGCCTATTTCTAAAGAAATATTTAGCTAGTCAGGAATATCTTCGAGCCTGTGAGGATTTCAGTGGGTCTCAACTGTTGAATTCGATTTATTACAATAGTGTTCTTATTTATTTTAATGTAACATAATTCAAGACCGTAGACTTGTTTTCTTTTTACCTTTTGAGTTTTTATGCATATAGTCGGATTTATTAAATTTATGACGTGATAACGTCTTATAAATCGATGAACACCGGCAACACGCACAAAAAAGTGTCACATTATGTCACGCTAGGGTCAAGCGAGAGCGCAGTACAAGCGATGGAGAATAATATTATGACATTATCCGGTAAAATTATCGTCCTAAACCGACTTTACAAGCAACCAGTTTTTTATTATGTTTATTTATTCATTTTCATAATTGACGAAGCCTGATAAAAACGTTTAAGATTTTGATCTAGTGTTATGTGTTTCAAAGATGTATTCTAAGGGAGTTCTTAGCTATGTTTGAAGAAATTTGGCCCATACCTTTTGAATTATTTTTTATAAAAAAAATCAAGCCATTATCTTTCTTTACAGGAACTAGTTATTGACAACCGTCAAGAGGGAAAGGTGGATGAAGTGGAAGTTGGGCGTAGAGTAGTGGATATTTCTTTTTTTTTTTAAAGCTCTTCAGGCCATAGGGGACCACGGTCCAATGGATTGTAAGTTAAGTTACCTCAGTATAATAGGTGAAGTAAAAGTTGGTCTGGACTCAAAACTCATCATAAAATGTAGTACGTGTAATATGAAATTGACTGTGTGTTTGGTTGAAAAGAAAGAAGATAGCATGGAAGTGAATCATCAAATTGTGTCTGGTATCATATCATCTGGTGGGAGCTACTCTCAGTTAAAAACATTAAGTGCCGCAGTAGCCCTACCAGTCATGTCACCTTCATTGTACAATGAAATTAATAATACGGTTTGCGATTGGTGGGAAAAGACAGCAGCACATTCCATGGCAGAAGCTGTCAAGGAAGAAGCGGAGTACGCAGTGTCTATAGGTAGTGTTGATAAAAATGGTACACCATTAATATCTGTTGCTGTTGACGGTTGTTGGAGCAAGAGATCTTATGGTAAGAATTTTTCCGCCTTATCCGGCGCAGCTGCGATAATTGGCATTAAAACTAATAAAGTATTGTTTTTTGGAGTTAAAAATAAATACTGCGTAGTCTGTGCACGAGCCGCAAAGAACAACAGTCAGCCCCCGGAACGCCATTGTTTCAAGAATTATTCAGGATCATCTACCGGGATGGAATCGACCATTATAGTTGAGGGGTTTAAACGTTCCTTTGTTGATCACGGTGTAATTTATAATAAATTTGTAGCAGACGGCGATTCCAGTACTTATAAAAAAATATTAGATTCGCGTCCGTACGATAATTTAATAGTAGAGAAAATTGAATGCAAAAATCATCTTTTACGAAACTACTGCAATAGCTTGGAGAAATTGTCGAAAGACACTAAGTATCCTTGCGAATTGCGGAAATTCCTAAAAGAAAGGTATTTGCGTTTAAGAACGGGTGTAAAATGCGCGATTAAATATTGGGGGGATCAAAATCAGTCACTCGAAGAAAAAATAAAAAATCTTAGTGAAGATATCCTAAATGGTCCACAACACGTATTTGGTAATCACCAACATTGCAAGGAGTATTCTTGTAGACCTGACACTCGTCGAATAGAACCTGTTGGGTTACTTCCAGCAATTGTTGGATGCGGATTAATGGACGCGGTAGAAATTTTAAGTAAAAGACTGTCATATCATTCTAGAAGTTTAATTCATAATTGCACAAGTAATATAGTTGAAAGTTTTAACGGAGTAATTGCCAAATTAGTTGGGGGTAAGCGTGTAAATTATTCTTCCCGTGGTTCTTATGCGGGCCGATGCGCAGCTGCTGTTGTGTCTTTTAATACGGGATCGATTCATAGTAAAACTCATGAAGTCATATTTAAATCTAGTCCTAATCCTTTGATCGCGAAAGTGGAAAATAGTAATCGTAGAAACCGTTTAATTGCTAAACCTAAATTAAGATTGAAAAAAAGCCACAGCGCTGTATCGAAAGACGCTCACTATGGACCAAACTGCGAAAAACCTGATCTGAGTCCAGAATTATATGAGAAAGCCAAGTCATCTTTTTTAGTTGATTTAAAGTTGTCTTGTGCTGAAAGAGAGGAGCTTGAAAGGTCGACCCATTTGCAAAGAAGTAGTGCTGAGTGGATGAGTACAAGGAGAAAATTACTAACCTCATCATCGTTCGGGGAAGTTTGTAAAAAACGAGAGAGCACAAGTTGTGCTGCTTTTGTTTGTAAAATCGTTTATGGTAGTAATATCTCCAGTTTGCCTGCTGTACGGTACGGTATCGAAAACGAAGAAACTGCAATTAGACAGTTAGAAATTCAAGAGAATATTAGTATACAAGGTTGCGGTTTGTTCGTCGACGATCAATATGAATTTCTTGGTACTACACCAGATGGCATTTATGCAAACGGTTTAATTGAAATTAAGTGCCCACATTCTTTAGCTGGCATGACTCTTGATGAAGCAATGGCCAAACATACCTTTTGGGTTAAGGACAAGGCTTCCAAGGGTTATGTCATAAATAAAAATCATTACTGGTATTTCCAAATTCAGGGACAGCTACATATAACTAAAAGAAACGTTTGCATGCTTGGCATCTGGTTTGGTGCTACTGTACCTATGAAAGTTTATATTATAGAAAAGGACGATAAATTTTGGAAGGAGAAAATGGAGATGAAATTAGTTAGATTTTATTACGATTGCCTCCTTCCAGAATTAGTTGATCCTCGGCAGTCACGAAGCATGCCTATTCGTGACCCGCCCAATGTCATAGAGGCTATGAAAGAGAGGAAAGAAAGAGCTTTACGTGTTTTGAAAGAGAAGAACGTCTAATGATTTTGAAAGAGACTGAGGTAACTTAACTACCCAGCCGGTCGATTCACGTAAACACGCCAGTTCAAAAGTCGTTTTAACTTAGAAACTTAGAAATCGCCTTTTGGTTTTCTGTTTTTAACGCACTTACTTATCTAGTCTTGGATTGTCATAAATCTTCCAATAGCTCAATTTCTATACAATTCCTATACGATTTTGAAGAGTTACCTGGTGTAAACCCAAGGTCCGATCCTAATGAAATTAAAATGTGACCACACGGGATCACCAGCTTTCAAATAAAAAAAAAAATCATCAAAATCGGTTCAAAAAATACAGCGAATTGAGAATCTTCTTCTTTTTTTAAGTCGGTTAAAAAGTGTGCGAAGTGACATTTTTAAGTCACTACGCTACGGTTTTTATTACGTGAATCGGGCAGCTGGTAACATTTTCATTCTGATAGGTTTTGCAATAGCAATTGATTTTATCATCAAATTAGTAGAAATCAGAATTTGATCAGTAATCATTAAAATGAAAAAAACATTAGAAACTCTTAAACTCATATTTTGTTATTGTTTACTTTCGTTTAATTAAGTATATGAATAATTTATAAATTTCATGTTTGTTTATAACTAATTTTTGTACAACCCTAGCACGCTTTTTAGGTGGCGACTCATATTTTGTTTACTTTTAATTATATGAACCATTTTTATACTTGTGTTTCATTTATTGACAATTTTTTGTACAACCCTAGAAGATTTTTTAGATTGCGAGGTGATCGTAAGCAAAAAGTATTTGAGTTTACGCAATAGGCACATTTCCTTGCGTAGAGATAAACACTAGCGAGGAAAGGCGTGATGTTATTTCGACCGTACTTCCTACTGAATTTGCAATTATTTTATTGAATGAAAATTTTACGAATTAAGAATAAACTTTGGTAGTAAAATTACAAATAAATACATACTCGTAGTTGGAATTTTAGGTAAGTAGAATACAAAAAGGTCAGTCCGGACCTGCTCTTGATTGTTTATTATAAATAGAAAATCATAAAAATTGTGTCTCAAACTACTCTTATTTATTTAACTAGTAATTAGGATCATTTTATAACGAAAACTACTCTTGGAATATTTTACAAATAGGCAGTCGTTTATTTCCAATAATTCAACATTTTTGTTATGCTGTAAATATTCAACTTCAATAACAATAACTCAACGTGGAACGTTTGTCGCAAAACATTTTCAAAATCGCGGTCTCTCTGGGTCATTCACCCGCCTGTCGGATGATTTGGGCAACTTTAGCGCTGCTGTCGCTCAAAATCGACTTTGTCCGTGCGCGGTCTGGGCCCTTAACAAATGATATCCTGCCAATTGTTTGTTTTTATTACTAAGAAGGTTGCAACGTTTAAAAAAATATAACATTCGAAATTCAAATAGTTCCGATTAGCTAGAAGTGCAAAATTTTTAGTGTGCCCCATGTACCTATACAAAAAACGAAATGGTACAGACAGTATAGCACAAATGGGGTATCTGTACTAACATAGTAGATACAGATATCCCATCCCGTACTAAGAAATGTCTTCACCGCTCGCTAGTCACTCAAATTAAATTTCAGCTGTAACCATAAGTACCACGTAATAGGACAGACAGACAGACAGATATACATCATGCCTATATCCCCTAAAGGGGAAGTAGTTACACCATGTGCAGGTATGGATGTTGTAGACGCCCCTTAACGCCCCTAATAATGTTGATTAAGCCCCTTAGCACCCAGTATAAAAATAATATTTTATCTTAAATTTATCTGCACATTCCTTTCTTATTTTAAAATTGATATGTAACTTGTCAATTTTACAGATACACATCATTCATAGAAAAGTTTGGTCCGTCCACCCAACACCTGATACTGAACTCAAACAACTCATGTCTTGGCTCCGAAGCAGTCCACCGATCACAACACAAGTTACACTTACTGGACCCCGACATATTCCCATTGCTAAGGGACGTTAGTATACCAGCTGTGTGGAACTTACAAGCTCCTACACCGAAGACAGATAGTCCTGTGAAAATGAAATGCTTAGAAGATTTGAAGAATAAGGTAAATTTTTTATGTGTAGACATTGCTGCTTGGCTTTGAGAATTTTGAAATGTATGAATGCCTATTTATTTTTATTTATAGTTCAGACAAGTCATAAAATATCTTTTCCTATTAAGATATATTTAGTTAATCGCAAGTCTGTTTCTATACTAATACTCTAAAGAAGCATTAGATAGGTTTTTTAAAGACATTTAGAGGTTGTTAAGATGAGTTATGTGATATAGATATTTTTGCATTCAACTTAAAAAAAATTATTAATTTATTTATTTCACATCTACATCTATTATTACAGGATAACCCCTAATGCAACAGAGTAGGCTATCTTATCCTATCTATCTCTAAAACAAGTTTCTATTGTTGTAAACACAAAACGAACAAAGTGTAACTGTGAATTCACTCAATTATATTATGTTTAACTAGTTTTATGGTTACCAATTCCCGTGGGAACACATTTCCGGGATAAAAAGTAGCCTAAGTTACTCCTTATAACATCTGCTAGTGAAAATCCAGTTAAAATGTTGCCAGCCGTTTTAGGAATTAGGTGAAACAAACAAACACAGACAGACAAAAATTCCTAAAATTGCATTATAATTTAGGTACTGTCGGTCGGATATACTTACATATGCAATAAGCTGTTCATTTTGAAATTATAGACACTTAAATTTTATTTATTGGTAGCCTATTGATAGCCTATGTAGCCTTAGCTTTGCTTGTGGTGTTGGTGCGATGACAAATGCTCACTTGTAGATAGCCATCGCCCAGTTCCAGAGTATCATCACGTTGGAAGGTTCAGGGAAGGGGGAGACCCACTTGCTGCAGGAGACCGGGGAGACCCAGCCCAAGGTGGAGTTGCTGGCCGGCAGGACCCTCACTATGTTCCACTTGAGACCCAAGAAGGAGATTGATAGGTTTGTACTCTATATGTGTGATGGGAGAACGTTTAGTATACATATTGATACAGGGTGTTTGGCAGAGTTTTGGACATACGAAAATGGGGTTTAGACCTCAAAATTGAGCTTGGTTCAGTATAACTTTAAAGACTCCCAATTTTTGTTATTATGGACACATCCATTTTTTTTACTTAATTAGAATCAAAAAGTAAAAACAACAAACTATTAAAAATAAAAAAATAATTAAGGTCAACTTCATTCTGCGTAAAGTACTAAACTTAAAACGGTTAGTGACGCTACTGTGGGGTACGACGTTTCTTAGGCCCGCTAGTCTCCGTGTAAAATTGTATTTCATTATTATATGCTTCATATCTAAAGCTCCTTAGCCATGCCCATAAACAAAAAAAAAACCATTCCAAATGGCTCCACGGGCGCCAGCTAGTTTAACACATGTATATTCTTTCAACAGATCAGCAGAACCGAAGCTCCACGTCCAAGAATACATCCAGGAGACAATGGACATGGACGGGTTCGCCGGCAGCCTCGCACACTTCAGACAACTGGTAGACAGCTCCAAGAACACCAACAGCGAGACCCTGGATTACCCCAAGATCGTGTTCCTCGGCACTGGCTCCTGTATACCCAGCAAGACGAGGAACACTAGCGCTATAGTCGTGCAAATTGAGTAAGTATAGTGGATCGAATATATTAAGTACCATGTGTTCATTCGCACATCTTCGCTAGTCATCTGCTAGGGGACCAGTCCTATCTACGTACGGTCAAGTTATTGCTTTACCAGTGTATACAGGCCACTGCATTTTAGTCACTACCAGCTGAGTATCAAAGGAAACCTATTGGAGTTTTCCAGTATTGCAATACAGCTAGACTTCGTTTTCTGTGAAGCGACTGCCACCTGACCTTCCTAACCCATTGGTGATATAGAAGTTCTGTGATGACCCAGATGAATTTTTTGGGATCCCATTACCCGTAACGACTGCCATAGCTGTTCGTCTGAATGTGTTAAATAGGCTCTTTGACCGAGCGAGCGAAGCGTCTCAGTTTTAACTCGAGGACTGGTCGATTTGACGTTGGTATGTGTCAGTTCCGGTCTACAGGCCGCATTTTTCATGAAATTTGGCACAAGTGTTCTTTGTTGCAAGGCGCAACTTTTGTCGAAGGGATTTTTCGATTGGGGGAGAAATGGGGGAAAATGCATTTTACAGCCGATTTTGGCACAAACATGAAATTTGGCACAAGTGTTCTTTGTTGCAAGGCGCAACTTTCGTCGAAGGGATTTTTCGATTGGGGGGAAAATGCGAAAATAACGCGAGGTCTACTGTTCACAGAACTACTAATAATTTTTTAATGATTTTCCAGCGAGAATCACTCTATGCTGATGGACTGTGGCGAGGGTACGTTTGGTCAACTTGTGAGATTCTACGGACCGAAGAAAGTGAACGCATTCCTTAGGACGTTGAAGGCTGTGTACATATCTCATTTGCACGCCGACCATCATATCGGTGAGTCTACTATCATTTCGATCAAATATCATCATCATGCCTGTTTCCTTGACTGTAACTTTATTGGTCCTAACAACTGTGTTTTTTTTATTGAATTAATGATATAATAAATGATACTGTTACTCCAAGGTCTAATCGGTGTACTCCAAGCTAGACGGGCGGCTTACGAGGAAGTACCCAAGGAGATGTATGTACCTCTGTACCTATTGGCCCCGGGACAGATAGTCACCTGGCTCACAGTCTACGATCAGCAATTTGAGACCATCAAGGAGAACTATACACTTATACCTAACCAGAGTTTGGTGAGTCATTTATGAGAATGCTTAACTTTTTATTTGAATGCAATGAAGGCTTAGTTTCATTGGTCGATAACACGGTCGTTAGCTCGTATACGGTAGCTCTTCGAATGCGGGCTAGCGACCAATGAAATACATCGATCGATTAAAAGTGTGTGGGGGCTGCCCGGGATAATTACCTATAAAATGAAGTCAGTTGTAAAGCCGGTCGATTTCAAGCATGCGGGGACTACTTTGTTAATGTATTTACTAAGTTATTTCCCGGATAGGGTAAAACGGGTTAACGACCTGCGCGCGCTAACCAATCAAATTGCACTTTTAGTTTGCAAATATTTACTTATATATAAATTAAAGTAAGGCCACCGAGACGAGAGAAAAAATGTAAACGAAACTTCGGGGGTTTAAAACATTTTGATTTGTTTAAATCGCTGTCGTGTGGATGATTCGTTGCAGGATTCCAAATCAGACGTATTTATGACAGAACTATCTATTTTATCATGTGGACTGGTTGAGAACCACGGTACTAAATGTTCACCTTGAAACACGCAGTGACAGCTTTCGGCGACCAACTTACGTCATAACTGGATCCGAGTGATAAGGACAGAGATAACAAAGGCTCGCTATCGCAATGTAACTCGGTGTTTGTTGACAAAAATTCTCTCATTTCGTTGGCATATTTGTATAAAATAATAATGGGTTTAAATGTTGTCAGCTCCACGACGCGCCGAGCTCGAGCCCCGACATGACGAGCGCCGTGCTGGCGGCGATGGGCGTGGCGCGCGTGGTGACGTGCCGCGTGGCGCACTGTCCCAACGCCTTCGGGGTGGCCGTGGAGATACGCGGCCAGAAGATCACGTACTCCGGGGACACGCTGCCTTGTCAGGATCTCGTGCATATTGGTGAGGCTTGTCGCTGTCTGTCTGTCCCTATTTATGCTTACATCTTTCAAAACACACAAAAAAATAGGAACTGAAGTGTTGGTGATTGATGGAGACGGGACTTGATGAATAGAGACGTGACGTTGCACTGTGTTCGGGGCGCTCCCCGAACACAGTGCAACGTCACCCTACCCATCTTTTGTAGCTAGCGCACTACGGCTAGGCTAGACTTGAAGTATAATGCAGCGTTTGAAACCTCTGACATGACGTCACACACTTTCAAAAATGCACTCCGAACATAGTTTGGTATCTGACGTTACTTACGTTATTTTGACCAATACCAAACGTCATCCTATCTGAAATACGGTATATTAGTCTAAGAGATTTAGAAGATCGACATACACCCACCTAGTAAAAAAAAATTCACTTTATCTTCTTAGGTGAAAACTCGTCCCTTCTAATCCACGAAGCTACAATGGAAGATGAGTTATCAGACGAGGCTCGTACCAAGATGCACTCCACCACCACTCAGGCCATCGACATCGGACGACAGATGTCCGCTCGCTTCACAGTACTGACTCACTTCAGTCAACGATATGCGAGACTGCCGAGGCTTAACGCTAATATATTGAATAATAACCAGTCTGTTGGCATCGCTTTTGATAATATGCAGGTAACTAAAATGTTGAAAATGTCTCCAGTAAGGCCAACGAGACGAGATAAAACAATGTAAACAAACGGAACGTTACTGAGTTACATTGAGATAGCGAGCGATTATTATCTCTATCCTTATCACTCGTACGCAGTAATTGAGTAAGTTGGTCGACGAGAGCTGTTGTGCGTGTTTCGTGGTACAGGCAAACATTCAGTACCGCAGTTGTCAACATTTGATAATTGTATCATATAGAAATATCATTGTAGAAAGTGAAGGAACACTATCTCGCTTCCCTTCCTTAACTATTTGTATGTTGATGTATACAGGATGTTACATAAGGGTTA
The DNA here is from genome assembly GCA_963556515.1 of Nudaria mundana. Taxonomy (NCBI): domain Eukaryota; kingdom Metazoa; phylum Arthropoda; class Insecta; order Lepidoptera; family Erebidae; genus Nudaria; species Nudaria mundana. The sequence continues at coordinate 19,990,923 of OY748294.1, forward strand.
TATCAACCCGAAGACACCCCCATGGTCGTCCAGATCCCCTTTCGATATGATTGTGTCGACCGCCAAAAGTTTTTTTGGATGATTTTTTGCCTTATTTGGCGGTCGACACATATCGAAAGGGGTTCTGGACGACCAGCTGAGGGGGGTGTATTCAGGTTGATGTAACCCTTATGTAGCACCCTGTATATGTTTATGATAAGTTATATATGTGTATGTATGTATTTGTGTATTTATGTAGTACTAGTGTATGTAAGTTTATTAACCTTAACAACCGTACCAACCTGCACACACACCAGCACCTGATTGAACTCACTTCTCCTCTCCTAGGCTCATTGGAAGATCTCTTTAGAGATAAGTGGCGCTATTGTATACATGTATATAAGGTTTCCATTCACAATAATGTATATACTGTGTGTACATGAATAAAAAAATACATAAAATAGATACAGTTGAGTCATTTTAATAGGTAACATTAGACATCTGTCAGTTTTATCTTCATTATGAGATGACCTGCTTAAAAACATCGACTAAATGAATGATACTAATGAATGAAACGATACGGACTTGAAAGATATGTGAATTTTAAAAATCATCAGGCGAATCCCTGTCCCATTATTATTTTTTCTTTCGTAAATTTAAAGAGCAAAATAAAACAAGTACATAATTTAACAATAAAATTGCATTTATTCAGTTGAACTATCAGAACTGTTATTAGTATTGTCATCTTCATCACTGCTGTCAGCACTCAGATATATTATTAATTCACTTTCAATAATATTGTCTATTCTCACATCTCGTTCAAAATCTTGTAAAATTATTTTCTTTGTTTTCTCTACGACTTTTTTCCAGTCTTCTGTAGTGACTGCTGCACACGCAATTTGTAGCAGAGTCATCATTTTAGCAGTACTGAATGGTGGTTCAGTATTGTTCCGCGCTGCATGACCCTTTATTTGTGCCCAAATAAGCTCGATAGCGTTATACTGGCAATGGTAGGGAATAACTTCGTGTCCATGCTCTAGGGCTAGTTCATTGATTACATAGCGGAGCCTGGACGGCTTAGTTGCTTTTACCAGATTTAACAACTCAACTTTTCATAAAGTTGAACTTGCATCCACACCATTTCTTACCAGCCACAAGCCAATTTCTTGCTTTTTATTTGCTTGAGTTGGTGGTTTAACAACTTGTACAGAATGATACAGTGCATTGTACATTATAATTTTCGATGGGTTTTCTAAGCTGACTAGCAGCTTGTCAAACCACTCTTTAAAAACTGAGGAGGACAACTGAGGAGGCAAATGCGAGGAGGCAGTCTGGAATAAAACCTTGAGAAGCTGATCCCGCGTGACATATAATAAGTCGGGCTCCTTTTTCCGATGGAACTTTTGAGGTGGAGGCCGCTGTATCATCGGTCCATGTCCGCGAAACCCTATGGTTCGCATTCAACCATGTTTCGTCAATAGACACGACATTGTCCCAATTTGTAAATTTTATTTACTTGACGTAAGAATGTTACTCTCTTCAAAATAATATCATAGCGTTCTAGCAGGATTTTCCGCTTGTTAGATTTTTTAAATCTAAAGCCAATCGATTTCAAAATCTTTGATAGAGACGATTTACCACCAAAAATAAGCCTGCGTCTTTTCACGAACTCATTAGTTTTTCCCGTGTAGGATATTCTTTTCTCGAGTAATATCCATAAATGTGGTTGCGAATTGCAGCAACATCAAAATTATCGACGCCAACATTTTTCTTCTCCCTCTTTCTTTTTTTCGGTGTACGTAAAGTATAGTCTTCTGAGCCTGATGGTCCGTATTTCTCTTTCAGAATTTGAGTTACTGTCCTCCTCTTCCCTATTTCCAATGCTTCGGCAACGCGTACAAGTAATCATTGCATTCGATTCTACTTATCAGCTTTCGATTTTTAGAGTAACATCCCTAGTATTTAAAAAGAAAAAGGGTTAACTGACACAACATTGTAACGACGTTCAGTTCTTTAGATCAGAAATTGTTTTTTATGTTTAGAATGGTTTATTACGGAAAGCAAAACGTAAAATTTCTCGTATCTGTCATTATTACAATAAATAATATGTAATCGTATTTGAAAAAAGTTAAGCGATTGTGCAGTTCTAAAAAAACGCAAAAATATATTATTTTATGCCCGCCATTACAAGGTTTTGATGGTTTTTGATGAATTGTCAATTGTTACCTATTAAAATGACTCAACTGTAGTTCGGTCATAAATACGTCTTCGGAGATGATTCATTGGATTCGGACTCTTCCAATGAATCATGTTTGTCTAATACAGAAGACAGCGATTAGAATAGGGAATCGAAAAGTTAGTATATTATATAACTTGTTTCTGTTTTTTTTTATATTTGTTTTATATTTGATTCAAATATAATTTTTTTACACCCCGGAAACTCTTTTTACATCATTTAACTCGTCTCGTTGGCTTTACTTTATTTTTAATTACCAATACAGCTTTTCACTGAATGCATAAAAGTATACATGGTAATTTATCGTATAGTGCAAACCGAAAAGTGCTTTGCTTAGAACTATTTAATGCACTATTTAATGGGCCTGTTTTTAAACTACGTTAAATACCCAAAGAGAAAACATTTTTAAAATTTTGCCTTGACGTGACGGCTGGGTGGTCCGAATATCGTATGGATAACCCCAGGGCACCGGGCGTTTTGAATTTCCTAACAAATTTGTTGCCTTTTGCACAGATAACCATGAACGACTTAGAACTACTACCGCACATGTACGCGCCGTTACAACTGATGTTCGCCGAACATTGCGTCGAAATGGAAATGAAAGCGAACCACAGACAACTTAGAGAAAAGAGGGATTCCTTCAGCTTAACCACACCGAAACGATCCAGACACAATATAGAGCCTACTATATCCACAGGTGATGATACACATGCTAATAAACGACCGAAAAACAACACAGAACGAACTATCGATAATGTTACCCCATCACTAGTGACATCTGAAACACTCACACGAGTGTCAAACGACGTACAAAATGATGTAAAACTCACGCACACAGACGCGAAAGCTGACATTTGTGTAGAAGAAAATAGTGTTGGACCTAGTGGTAGTTAGTCGATACTATATAATTTTTAGTTTGTTTTTCATTATTTTGTGCCTTTAAGAGTGTATCCAGTTAATAATAAGTATGAATATAACTTTATTATGTTCGATATTATTAAATAAGTGATATACTTATGATTTTTTTTATGTAGCAACAATTTAAAAAATGTTGGGTATGCTCTTACAGTGGCTGGAACTGATAAGAACAGACTGGTTTGGTCAAGCATAGAATGCATTAGACTTGTATAAAAGTAATTTTAGTTAGAATTATACGTAGTGTATATTGTTATATTTAAATTAAATGATATTGTAATGTTGTAAAATGTATGGTTTCATTTCATTATACTCATATTTAGTACCTTTGGATTTCATCACTAGTTATCGCTAGAAAAAACGTGTGTGAACAAGACTTCTTTTTTTAAAAACGTGGCTCCATCGATGTTCGTCGATGATTTCGCCAATGTCAAGGTAATGCTTGATTAGTTGATAGTCCCGCACAGAAGAACTAGTTATTCCTAACTAGCTCCAGGTGCAGGACAAGAAACGTTGTTCGGTATGAGAGAGTCTGGAAACCCGATGTTTGCGGAGCGCCAGAGGTAACATAAAAAGCCACCAGACACGCGCTCAGCAAAGAACTCCCGAACAAGAGTCATATTGGTTTCGAAACGACAGGCATAAAAATGGGCTAGGTAGAGGTACATTAAGGTCGGTGCAGACTGCAGACATGTCACAGCATGGCAAAAGATTATATTCTTGTTCAAGTTATTTTTATCCTTTGGTTAAGAGTTAAGAATGCAAACTTTTTATCGATACAATCACAAGCCGCGGTGTACCTCTACGTCCCGTAAGTCACATGACTATAGCCAGGTTCTTTTCTCCTTGGCTCCACCCGTTGCGTTGCGGATCTGGCTTTAAATAAATGCAAAAAAAAATTAAAATGCACCAAAATTGCTATCATTTCATAATAATTAAAGAAACAAAAAATGAAATATAATTATGTGATATAAATAAATAACAAAACTATATAAATAAATATATGCAGCTAGCAATTAAAATTCCTCCTTCCTCTGCAGGCAAACATTGTGCTGTGCCCGACAGGGTCTATATTTGTAACTTTATCTATTTTAACATCTGTACAACATTATGGAAGCAATAAATGTATTGAGTATTGAGTATCAATAATCTAAAGTAATTGAAATAAAGTTTGAAAACTACTCTGCTTAGAGTCTAGGTGGTGCTGCTTCCGAATGTAAGTATCAAAATCTCTTGCAGAAGAGCCAAGATGCAGGACATTAATGCCGAAGAGACCATCTCGGAGCCGGATCACACCATCTGTGAACAAGAAAAGTCATATTCCCAGTAAGTATAATCTATATAAAAAGGTACTATATAAAACTAGGTATGCAATGCATTCTGCTGTTGCAATAATTGAGCTGAGTTTGTCGATC